>JANSJP010000129.1:0-195725 GCA_024734325.1 Lactarius hatsudake
GCTAGGCTCTTAACTGGTCTAATGTAAGTTAGTACATTCTCCTCCAAGGTGGCCGGTATCTGCCAGTGCGACGAAGAAACAGTGGCAAAGAGCGTAGTCCTCAGTACTTCAGTGAACGGACGAGGCGGCACGTGCACGTTCCTCTTTTTCGTGCTACCCTCCCGAGCTCTCGACTGGTTCAAGGACTCCGAACCAGAACCCTTTTATTCGCCTGCCCGCTACACCTAGTAATTTCTAAGGGATCGGTGATGAGGTTCCCCGTTTTCCGGCCCTCATCAGCTCGCTCTGGGCCTACCCGCCCGTCGCGACTTTGCCTCGGAAATGAAACCACTTCGTGCTTCAGCCCAATCTCTGTGCCGTCCTCCATTAGCTGCGTTCTCCCCACTGCCTATTACTATCCACAAGAGCAAGTACACTTCTTCACACATGCACCGGCCTTCCCTTCCGGCGCCATACTGGACCTAAAACGGAGAGCAAGGCAGTGACTCGCAAAGACCCTACTAGAGCTAATCGTCACGACACATATGATACTACTGCATGTGTAACAGTTCCGGACTACATATTGCTACTATTTCCTGACGCGTCGTCAGCATGTTTCGACGGGTCTGAAGGAAGACAGGGGCTACCTAGCTCGCCCGTGGTCTCTGTGCATGAAAAACCACGGCATTCTCGAGAAGAAGTTGGGCGAGCTTGAATCTCTGATTGCGGGTTGCGGAATCAATTGGAGTTTGCCCAGACTTGGCCTTGGCATTCACGTCCGCGCCATGCTCCAGTAATAACCGCCCAATACGGACACCATCTTCTTGGGACCCGTGTTCGCCCCACGAGACCGAGTGCAAGGGTGTAGCTCCCGTGCTGGCTTCCACGTCCGTTCGCACCATGTTCGAGAAGAAGCTGTACGACATCAATCTTCCCCCAGTAGGATGCGCTGTGCAATGCCGTGCATTGGTCGTTGTGCCGTTGTTTTTTCACGCCTGCGCCGCCCTCCAGTGATAGTCGTGCAACGCGGACGCCATCTTCTGCGGGTTCGTGTTTACCACGTGACACCAGCTGCACTACGGTCGAGAAGCAGTCGTACAATCTCGGGCCTCCCGTAGTAGGATGCGGCGTGTAACGGCGTCCATTTGTCCTTGCCTCGTGCGTTCACATTCGAATCGCACTCCAGCAATAGCCGTCCGACATGGACGCCGTCTTCCTGGGATTCGTATGCGGAAAGCTGGATGAGGAGGGAGGTGACAAGGTCGCGGACGTTTTGCTTTTGTTCGTCCCGGAAATCGAAGTAGAAATACACTAACCCAGCCTTTCCGGCATCGCTTAATGTCATAATGTGTTGTATAATGGCAGAACTTATAGTCAACATGAATAACGTGCCGGCGACAACAATTGGGAGATGACGAACCAAACGACGCTCTTCCCCGAGCCGGCTAGGCAAACAGAAAGATCATCAGGAGTTGACCCGCGAAATATGATAGGAACCTACGTTTCCCGTGGACCCACAGGAGAGAACCGTTCGACATCCAGTCCCTGAATGTGCCAGCTCTAAAGAACCACGTGGGTGGTTCCTTATGTAGACGTCGCACGCAGTGTTGTTGTTTGCCGACGGGTCCGGGGAGAGAACCATTTTCGGACGTCCTGTTCTATCTGGTTCCCTGTGGCCGAGTTTCAGTTTTCACAATGGAAGTAGCAGATCACGGACACTTTATTTATTTATTTATTTTGATCCACGAACACTTTATTTCGTCCATGTTGTTCATAGTCTGAGCTATGGCCATCCGGACCTCCTCCTGTATCAGGCTTTCCAACCGCTTCAATGCGTCCTCGATATCTGTCCTTCCCAACAGTTTCCCAAAATATATTCCTAAGTTATGGGAGTGGTTACTAAGTGTGACGTATGCCTTCAGTTGCAGAAATAACTCACTGCTCGTGTTCGCTTTACTTCCTTTGTCACAATGGAGAGGATACAGAGTACCTCAGACACGATCTTCACGAGTACCTCCGCCATTTCGGTGGTCAACGAAATTTGAGTATAAACGCCAAGGCGCTTGAAGAAGTTCTCTATGCGCTCAAACAGTTCGACGAGCGCATCGTGGCTCGTTCTCACATCTTTTGCCGCCTATACCATGCCGGTGTTGAGAGGGATCCACGAAAGGGCGGCGAAGATACGGACAGCAAGTAGGATACCGATCCCAGTAAAGATAACGCCTACAGGTGGGAACGCCTGCACAGTGACGTTAGGATCGCGTACGTCAAGTCATCGCAAACTAGATTTCCAGTTGAGGGACGTACCGTTCCCGCAACTCCGCCAAGAGTCCCAGAAAACTTGTAGAGAACACCCACTACTGGACTGATCCACTTCATCAACCTCTGATCACCAGCCCTAAACTGCTGAAACTAGTGATGGGAAAGTTCAGTTCTGAACTTTGGTTCGAACCCGAACTTAGCTGAACCGGCCATGGTTCAGGGTTTGGGTTTGGCTGTTTGGCCTGAACCGGACCGATGGTCCGGTTCAGGGTTCAGAAAAATTCTGAAATTTGAGAACTCGTTTGAACGTGTTTGAACCTGAACCTCAATATACTCTACTCAATTACTCGGCCCATTCCAAAAGTGTGAAAGCAAATTTGCAAGTCTGAAATCAATCTGAAACATTGCGGCGACAGTCTGCATTTGGTCTACAATATGTGTGGGACCTTTTTGGGCGGCGCAGTGTTAGCGTGACTGATGTGTCATGATCATGACTTCCAGGTGGTGCGCCGTGCAACTTTGTCACTTCATCCCCTTTCCAATCCTCTTATCGCCCTCCCATCGCTCCCTCATCACCAGCATCATATTCTCCAATTGTTGCAGGAAGATGTCCACAACTCTGTTTGTTGATTCATGTCAGCGCCCCAAGCCTTCGACCATTTTGCAATGATTCCCAGGACTCCCCCACCTCCGCGCGTTCGCTACCAATAACCCCCTCAGTGTCAGGCCCGTCACTTGTTGTGAGTTGCCGGTTATTGTTTCCATTCAGTATGCACAACCCAGCTAAATGAGCATGTCCAAAGAGTAGTGATCCGAAAACTGTTTGCTCCCTGGTCTCTGGCGACTCCGGCCAAAAAAAACGCATAAAGTCGAGGTATGTCCTTGTCCTTTCAACAACTTACTCCCCACTGAGCTAGTTATCAAGCCACGCTATGTCTTCATCTTCTACCACACCCAACCTCGGCGATGCTCTCTGTCCTGATGGCACTTTGAAGGAGGCATCAGAGATTATTTGGTCTTATGATGCGGACGAGTCGATTCCTTTCCCTTCGGACAATGTCTCTGGCAGTCGTGTGCCAGCGATGACGGTTGCCGGTGTACGCCGGACTGGTCACGTTCCTCGTCCATCGCAGCGCGCTCGCGAAGCGGCTGAGGCTACTTCAAGCAGCTCTACCAGTACGCATTTAGGTGCCAAACGCAAGGTCGCAATCGACCCCAGACCCGATCGTCGGTCACGCGTAAGGTTGCCATCAATGTGGACGATGACACTGCTGATCCCAGCGACGATGGCGCTACCACGGAGCCCGATGATGGCGCTACCATGGAGCCTGATGATGGCGCTACCACGGAGCCTGCCACGGATGACTATGAGTCCATCAAGGCCGTGGCTAACACCGACGATCAGGTGCGTTCCTTGTTCTCGCTTTCGAATGGCGTTCTCACTTACTCCTCAGGCTATACCCTTCATACCCCGAGAAAAGCGGTCGGCCGACGTACGTCTCATCTTCCGCCACGAAAAAGAACGTAAGCATCCGGATATGGGGAAGATTCAGGATGGCCATTGGTGTAAGGTCTGTTTGTAAGTACTTTCGTTCTGTCCGACCTTTGTTAAATTTCACTAACTGTACTTGCATAAAGGGAAAACAACATGCTCAATCAATCGTCGTGTTTTTTGACTGGAAGCATATCTACTCTACGAATGCACATCGCTAGGTAAAGACCCTCTCGTTTAATATACTCGGTTTTGATCTTTCCCTAGGCATCACGCCCAGCTGTACCACCACCGCTGCAATGCACTCGGTATTGAGCCCAATCCCCATGCGCTTTTCCGTACGCCAACTGATTCGAGCACGACTGGGTGAGTACGAATTCTCTTACTTGCTCGCTCAGTGCTGATCCACTTCGCATCAGTCAAACAGATCCGAGGGGATCATTATCTGTGAGCCTAGGCTCCCCACTTTCACGAATTGCGGGGCTTCTCGATCATATTATCGAGCTTGTCATTTGTGAAGACCGAGGTGAGTGGGACTTTTCTTATTGTACGCAAATCATCCTAATATGTTCCACTCCCCAGGCATTCCGTTTGATCGAGCGTGGTGCCTTTCACTGCTCCTCAAGTTCTGCCGGCCAGGGCTTTCGGAGAAGGAAATTCCACACCGCCACACTCTTCGTGCTGAAGTACTCGACGCGCGCAAGTTGCAGAAGGGAGGGTTTGTGAGAATAATGAAGAAAATCCCCTCAAAAATATCTTTCACGTTTGACACATGGACCTCCGCGCCAGGTGACCCGTACATTTCAGTTACAGCACATTACATAGACTCCCCTGCCGATAACCCGAATGCATGGGTGTTGATGTCCGAACAACTAATCTTCCAAGAGATTCAGGGAAGACACACCGGTAATAATATGGGAGACATCTTGGCCCGCGCTTTAGGACCGGTATGAACTGCGTGGAAAGGTATGTCTTCACCCTCATATTTGTTTCTTGCCCCACAAACTAATGTCCGCTCTGGCAGGTTGGTTGGTTTACTAGCGACGGTGCAGCTGTGAATCGCACCACGCTCCGGTACTCCAGAACAGGCTGAACAGCCAGCCAATGTTCTGCCATGAATTTCATCATTGATGGGCCACCCGACGGGCAGAACCCCTCATGACTCATGGGCCAACTGACGTCGGCCGATGTCCCAGATTTTTCCGGAATTTATGGGCCCACCCGACGTCGGTTCGGAGTATACTTGTTTCCAGAGCAATATCTGTCCATTAAAAAATATGTGGAGAGAGGTAAAACACGAGTTTATGTCCTTGGAAAACAAGTGGAGAGGTAAAAGACCCGAAGATTGGGAAGGGGATGGAACATTACATCCCAGTTAATAGCAGAATATAAATCCATCACAGCATAATGGACGCTACAGCATCCGTGTTAACGGACACAGTAGAATCCGTTTAACGGATGCGACAGCATCCAACACGGACACGACAGCATCTGCCTTGACGGACGCCATAGAATCCGTCAAGACGGATGCAACAGGATCCGTTAAGGCAGACATGACAGCATCTGCCATGACGGACAAGGCGGCATCTGCCTTGACGGACGTGATAGCAGCCGTCTTGATGGACGTGACAGCAGCCGTCTTGACGGAAGCTGTTGCCTCCGTCAAGACGGACACAACAAAGTCCGTCAGGACGGACGCAACAGAATCCGTCAGGACGGAGACGACGGCATCCGTCAAGACGGACGCCACAGAATCCGTCAAGATGGACGCGACAACATCTGTCAAGACGGACACAAGCAGCATCCGTCAAGGCAATACCCATCCGCGTAATACAACATATCTTCGGATGATACGTATGCGTGTGTGAATCCCTGACTTGGTTCCCCTGGAAAACATGGTGGTTCTCATGGTAGGGCATCGCGATTACGACTTCGCGATCATAGGAAAGAAATAACTTGATCGATGGTGGTGGGCCAATTCACGCATCTACCACCTAACACATCTACAGTCACACAGAACATCACCGTCGCTATTTCGAGTACTAGTATCGGTACACAGATATTTAAGACTCCTTCTTTCGCTCGTCTGATTCCCTATGCTTGGAAAGTCCGTCCTTAATATATGCAAGATCAGCATGGAAGTCGAGAACAATGCCCATAAGGATCGTGCATCGCTCTATGAGGTCCCCCATGTGGTCGGATGGGTCGAGCGTGAGCAGCCCCCGGTAGGCGGCGGTGAAGTGATGACCCGAATGTAGGTCTGGATATTGTGCCCTAGCCACCTAGTGAGGAGCATTGGCGTCATCATTCCGCCTTTACTAAGGCAGTACGGACGGAAACCACTCACATGCATGACTGGGAGATCACCGCTCCCAGCGTCACTCCCAATGTCCTCATCTTGCTGGATGGAATCCGTGTTCATCTGTTTCTCGCTGTCAGAGCCATCCGCTGCCCGAGGTGCGTCGAGAACGTGTGCCTGCTCGATGCGTGCGGCGTCCTGTGACTCATGAGACGGCTCGGGATCGTGCGATGGTCCTGAAACTGTGAAGTGCTGCAACACACCGGGAACACGAGATGGCTCGGGTGCTGCAGGGACCCGTGACGCATCGGGAAGGTGAGATGGCTCGGGAGCTGCAGCAACCCGTGACGCATCAGGAAGGTGAGATGGCTCTGGAGCTGCGGTGACCCATGGCGCATCAGAAAGGTGAGATGGCTCGGGAGCAGCAGCAACCCGCGACGCATCAGGGAGGTGTGACGTATCGGGAAGGTGAGATGGCTCGGGGGCTGCAGCGACCCGTGACACATCAGGAATATGAGATGGCTCGGGAGCTGCAGCGACCTGTAACGCATCGGGAACGTGAGATAGCTCGGGAGCTACAGCGTCCCATGACGCATCGGGAACATGAGATGACTCTGGAGAGACAGCTTCCCGTGACGCACTGAGGAGGTGAGAGGGCTCGGGGACTGTGGCTTCCTGCAATGCACCAAGAACGAGAGATGGCTCCGGAGCCACACCGTCCCGTGATGCGCTGAGGACAAGAGACGGCTCGGGAACTGCAGCTTCCTGCCTCTCGGTGAGGACGCGTGACGGTGCCGTAGCTGCAGGGTCCTGCAACCCGTCGGGAATGATTGACGCACATGGTAGGGATGCCTCAGATGCGCCATGAACGGGTGCTGCCTCGAAATCTGTTAAAGATGTGTCAGGAACTCGTTCCTCGCCGGACGCGGATGCCATCTCAGAGCTAGTGGCACCCCGCGACTCAGTGGGAACAGCTGCTACATTGGGCGTCTGCGCAGGCTCATCCAGTCGAGGAGTAGCTCTAAGTCTACGGAGGAATGCCGTGCGACGAGCTTCAAGAGGCAGTGGGGGATGAAGTGCTACATCGCCGGCCGCACTAGCTATTGAGGGAGCCGATACACCCACAGTGTCCTGTTATCGATTAGTAACATATATAAGGGAATAGACGACAGGCCTTACCACTGGGGAAGGCAGCGAAGGTGATGCACGCATAGGCACCGGAGGTGGGGGCATTTGATGAGCTGCAGGAGGGCGACGTGGAGGCATCTTTCTGGCATATCAATGGCCTGTAAACCCCCCCTTTCATCACAATAATCTGGGAATGGCCTACCAAAAAGGGACAGACCTGATTGCGACATCCCAGTTATCGACGATTTTCCAGGTGGCATGCGAACTCTGTGTAGCAAAGGGTTATATTTACTACACTTCCCGTGCAAAAATATAATATGACGCATATTCCTTGCGTCTCGACTCTACAATCCAGGTCACGGACCTGCTGGTGACCGTCCGCATGACGATTAACACACTCGATGACGGACGGGCTGTGTGGTCATCAGTCAGCTGCATCAAATGCTTCCATGGGGTTCCATCATGTTCTATTTTGACATCGGGAAACGGACGTATGTCAGCCCGTTCCCACGGAAATGGTGCAACCCATCAAAACACCGTTTGCAGGTTCGCCGACCCTTATCGATCCCACTATGCCCCCACAACGCAGGACTCTGGTGGACTTACTGACAGAAGATGAGAAGGTGTTTATGGGTGCTGCAATTCGCATATTCTCTGCGCTGCGGTATAGGGAAAAGAATAAAATTACCACAGAGGACGAATGGTACGTGGAATGCATCACCTCTGAGTTGGTACGTGCAGGTCAATGTACATCGCGATGGATACTAACCAGCCCGTACATTGTACAGGACGATTTGAGCCCATTCTTCGAGAAGCCTGAGTATGAGGACGCACGCAAGCTCCGGATCCACCCAATAATCACATATGTGGGCGAGGAGTGGCTAAAGGCTACGGAAGAGAAGAGGGAACCAGACATCACGAACCTCGATCTCGCAGACGTCGTTGCGTTGTGCGATGACGTAGCCACCAAACACCTATCGTGGAACGCCCAGCTCCACATGAAGAATCTTGATGCACTCGTTGGGCTTCAGAAGGAGGGGGATCGGTGGTGGCTTCCCGCTAAACCGTCGGGCAATGTCGCAGGTCCGTAGTTTCTTCTGATGCGCGCTCGCACTCTAAATGGCCCATTCGCCTATGTAGCATCTGCCGTCGCTGGTCTCAACACGGAACCCGTGTCCACTTCCGTTCGCGACACCACCACTGTGAACGAAGATGTTGAGATGGAAGACGACGACGGGGGCGAAACTCCAAGGAAGGCGGGAAAACGTCCGGAAGTACAATCGCCCACACCAGTGCGCCGGGTTTCGAGTCGCCGACGCAAGGCTGATTCTGGGGATCCGATTGCTGTGTCTTCGCCTGAATCTGAGTCAGGGGGACGCATGCCTGCAAGACCGGCACCCGCTGTTCGTCCACCGACTTCCCGTGTGCCCGCGGAACCCGCAGCTGAGAGCTCTGGAGATGAGGTGAAGGCGCCTGGGGCGCGCAGAAAGCGTAAGCGGCGTGAAAGCGTTTTTGTCGATGAGTCGGCATCTGAAAAGGAAACTGGCCTCACTGACCCGGTAAGTCGTATGCCATTAATTTGATGACTATGTCTCTCACAGCGTCTTATAGGGAGCATGTGGCCCTTGCAAGATGTCCCACCACAAGTGCAAGCCTCAGGTCAGGACGAAGGGCCTCGCATGCAGGCTGTGCATAAAGCGGAAGGCGAAGTGTGACCCGCTCTCTGCGGTGTCGCAGGCGATAGTTAACTCGCGCAAGAAGAAGCATACACTCAGTGCGTACTCACCTCTGTGGCGATTCTACTCACTGTGCTAACGGTCCGGCAGAAGATGTCCTCGAAAGACTCGACAGCATGTCCAGAGCACAGGAGATGGTCAACACGGCCGTCCGTGACTTTATGTTCAACACGGACACAGTCCTACGCGCTCTGTGCACCCACGGTCCAGGCAAAGTCAATCTGGCATCCCTCGGCCTCTGCCTACCTGCAGTTCCACTCTTTGCCGACGCAGAGCCTTCTACGCCTGGTGCATCTTCTGTGGCCAGCGGGGCCAGTGGGGCCAGTGGTGCCCCATCGTCAGTCTCGAGTTTGGGGGTTAGTCACATGATGATTGAAAATGCGGGCGTTGCTGGCCCTTCCGAACCTGCACCCGAGTATGAGGAAATCGATCGTAAGTCTGCTTCAGTTCTGGAACGCATATCGAATGCATAATGTGTTTCCGTTGTCATTGTAGCTGTCCGCGCGGGTCTTCGTCGCCGTGCGTCACGCAGCAGGACATCCAGCAAGGTTCCGTCGAGGGCCGGGTCACGACAATCATCCCGGGGCCACAAATGACACATTTTAATATACTAATCATCTTTTGTACTATCGTGTCGTGTGGCTCCATGTATATTACGCTATGTAGTGTCCCCGAATACACGACGCGAATTGGGATGCATCTCCGTACATTTACTAGTGATTGGGTAAGGCCCAAGCGAGCGGGTGCTGACTCATACACAGACCAGGCCAGAACAGTACTTGTACGGGGTTCGGACAATGTGAAACACGATCCGTATCTGCTTCATATGTGACACTTGTGAGTAGACGTGTATAACGTGTCTAGCATGGGATTATGGCATATGAAGCACGATGTGATGTGAACGGAATCTTTTACTGTTTCCATCTCAGAGGCAGCTGAGTTGCTTTGTGATATCTCAATACATTGGGTATCCGTACAAAAGTACTGCATGTACTGCATGACACCCAGATACGCCGACTACCTCACGCCACATGGAACCTCACATGTCCGACATCAAGAACATATCTGAACGGAAGGATATTATTGTCCGCATCCCGGATGTCCACGATACTTGTTCTGACCCAGACGATGACGCATCATCTGATCTGGAGTCATTCGACGAAGATGATATGTATGCATCGGATTACGGAGACGACGTCATATGCGATAGTCCGGACACTACACCAACTACCTCACTCCACATGGCACCTTGCATGTCCGATATCAAGACTATTGCTAAACGGATGGACACCATTGTCTGCATCCCAGATGTCCGCAATATTCGTACTGGACCTTCTGACCCATATGACGACGCATCGTCTGATCTGGAGTCATTCGACGAAGATGACATGTATGCATCGGATTATAGAGACGACGTCATATGCAATAGTCTGGAAACAAATGAAGAATCACCGGAACTTGAGCGTTCCTTGCGCAAGGTGCGTCATCTTGCTCACTCAGGACATTCAGACATCTCATGTGTGGCACAGTTTGAGAATGTGATGGCAGAGACGCGTAGCCTTTACGCCGGCTTTGAGAACATATATACTCTTGCAAGGATATTGTACGACAGGGACTATGCTTCCGAAGATGACAATTAGGCTACGGGTGCCAGTGTTCTCTCAGCTTCCTTTTGAATGTGTTTCCTTGACATGGAGCAATGTGGTAACGATAGTAATGAGAGGCATCTCAATTAACAGCTTTCCTGAATTGTAATATGCTGGATACGATGACGCACATCTGATAGTATCCAATTTGTCTCACTCTGATGCTATCCTGTTTGCAATTCTCGGAATAGATAGACGTCCGGATCCCCCGACGTACCCTGAAAGGCATCCCATAAGACATTCGACGCGAATAGGAATATCCATGGACTATTCCATGACATCCGTCAAGACGGACGCAAGCAGCACCCGTCAAGACGGACACCAGCAGTATCCGTCAAGATGGACGTAAGCAGCACCCATCAAGACGGAGGCAAACAACAGCCATCAAGACGGACGCAAGCAACATCCGTCAAGACGGACGCACACAACATTCGTCAAGATGGACACAAGCAGCATCCGTCAAGACGGACGCAAGCAGCATCCATCAAGACGGACGCCAGCAGTATCCGCCAAGACGGACGCCAGCAGTATCTGCCAAGACGGACGCCAGCAGTATCCGTCAATACGGACGCCAGGTGTATCCGTCAAGACGGGCGCAAACAGCATCCGTCAAGACAGGCGCAAACAACATCCGTCTTGACGGACGCAATCAACATCCGTGTTAACGGACGCAAGCAGCATCCGTCAAGACGGACGCAAGCAGTATCCGTAAAGACGGACGCCAGCAGTATCCATCAAGATGGACGCCAGGTGTATCCGTCAAGACGGGTGCAAACAGCATCCGTCAAGACGGGCGCAAACAGTACCTGTCAAGACGGACGCCAGGTGTATCCGTCAAGACGGGCGCAAACAGCATCAAGACGGGCGCAAACAACATCCGTCAAGACGGACGCAACTAACATCCGTCAAGATGGACGCAAGCAGTATCCGTCAAGACGGATGCAAGCAGAATCCGTCAAGACGGATGCAAGCAGAATCCGTCAAGACGGACGCAAGCAGTATCCGTCAAGATGGACGCAAGCAGTATCCGTCAAGACGGACACAAGCAGTACCCGTCAAGACGGACTCCAGGTGTATCCGTCAATACGGACGTCAGGTGTATCCGTCAAGACGGGCACAAACAGCATCCGTCAAGACGGGCGCAAACATCATCCGTCAAGACGGATGCAAGCAGAATCCGTCAAGACGGACGCAAGCAGAATCCGTCAAGACGGTCGCAAGCAGTATCCGTCAAGACGGACTCCAGGTGTATCCGTCAAGACGGGCACACACAGCATCCATCAAGACGGGCGCAAGCAGCATCTGTCAAGATGGACGCAAGCAGCATCCGTCAAGACGGACGCAAGCAGCATCCGTCAAGACGGACGCAAGCAGCATCCGTCAAGTGGACAACACGGATGATTCACCTCCCGTGTAGTGGCCAACACGGATGATTCACCTTCTGTGTGGTGGCTAACATGGATGATTCACCTTCCGTGTAGTGGCCAACACGGAACACTCACCTTCCATGAAGTGGCTAACATGGACAATTCACTCTCCGTGTAGTGCTTCTGCGTTGGACACGACATGGAAGATATATCTTCCGTGTAATGGCCAACTTGAACACGGAAAATATGCCTTCCATGTAGTTATCAACACAGAAGATTTGCGTTTGGTATTCTTGCTACCATAGAAGATTCACTATCCATTACTTCTACACAAATGGAAAGCAAGGTGTCCATGTAGTCTACTGAAACGGAATATTGACCTTCCGTGAACTTTCCAGAAACAGATGATTGATCTTACATGAGTCTTCCTGGAATTGACGAGGAAACCCCGTGAGTTATCCAGAATGGGAGAAACAGATCCCTTCACATTAAACATATTCTAATATTTCTATGAGCATAACCCTAGTGATCCCTCTGAAGGTATGTAGGCTCAAGTCCACCTGATCCCCTAGCGATGTCTACATTCCTATACAATTGTCAGATCACAATGTATGTGCTTACTGTAATTGCTTACTTGGCTTTGTGTGTCATCTTGACCAATCGCTTAACTTGTTCTTGCCCAAACTCTGGAACATCTGAGCTGTTGTATGTTGCAGGGTCAATTGGAGTTCCTCTTTGAATCTCATGATGTGCTTGGAAACTTTCGGGTCTTGATATACTTGATGGAGGAGGACGTGATGATTCACCAATGTCTATAAGATCCCGTGAATGGGTGTATAAACATATGAGAAATGGATAAACTGCTCACCAGCAATAGATATCTGTTCAATCTCATTTCTACGGAGTGGAGATGGAGAGGGAGATGGTGGAAGTGGTGGTGTCACAGATGAAGAATGTAGACCCTGAATCTCCTTTGCGAAGTCTTCCTCTTCACTGTCATTGTCAGACTCTGGCTCGTTGAAATTGGAACTTCTTCTGCGGGTTCGTTGTGGATTCCGGAGACGTGGTACAGGCTGATCCACATTAGCAAGAAGTTCACAGGACGGGTTCCAAATTAACGGAATCAATCCATCCCTCTTGCATTGCCTCCAGTGCTCTAGCAGTTGAAACACCTGAACCAGACGGAGTTTTGATGGGTCCACCCACAGAAACCCCGGAGGGTAGCACTCTTCCTCAATCCACGCAGGTGGGTCGCTGGACAGTTTACTCCATGGGACGGTCGCATTTCTTCTTCCGGAGATGTACCCTGACTCACAGATGTTATACAGAAGTCCATTGAGTATAGGCGTAACTCACGGATGTGTGTATTACAATAATCCCTCAGTGTAGTTTGAACGGCCTTGGCCGCATAGCCATCCTCCAGAGTAATGGATGGAATGTCTGGTTCACCATCTGCGTTTGTCACGATCTTCACTTTGGTCCTGAGGGCCTTTGAGCGTCCTGGAGGAACACTCTGATCGTTTTCTGTTTCATCAACATGAGATGGCGTTGGTAGCTGGATTGGAAATGTTACAACCTGGCGCAAAGCACTTCCTGCAATATTTCATCCATTCCTGCCAGACTGAGGCATTTCTCCAAGTTGGACAGAAGTCAGCAAAGGACATGCCGTCGTCCAAGACACTGTTCCAGTCATCCCTGAAAATAGATGGGAACAGATAGAAGTGTGTGTCAACCGGATACATCTTAGGAATACATACATTGCAGCTCTGGGCTTTCCATCTTTATCTGCATATGCCACGAGAACTATCGAGCGCATTCCGCATGTCTTGAATAGTTGTGTTTGGAAGTCCCTAACTATCCGGCCACGGATTGTAGCCTGGGCCATTCTAAACAAGTATGCAAGTTGGGTGGATCGCTAAGCATGATCGACTAGTACTAGTACTTACTTGGCTTGGATATCCCTAGGGGGTCTGTCCTCTGACCACTCTTTTGCTATTTCCGCATATTGCTCTTGTTCTTCAATGGGCAGCTTCTTCCATAGCGAGGTTGTTGCATCTTGGAGGGCTCCCAGAAATGCCTGAGATCCAGGAAGTCCGCCAGACAGCTTCTTCGCGAGCTGGGTAATCTCTTCCTTGTTCTCATGGTAAAATGCATTTCGAGCTGACCACTTCCGAGTAAACTTGATAAGTTGACGATAAGGACGGGAGTAGTGATTATAAAACCATGTCCTTATTTTCTGCAGGTCATTTTCATCCGTGAGTGCGTACATGGATAGAGCGTGATGCGCATACCTTCTTAGCCACCTTCTTATTGAATGCAGAATTTGGAGGCCGAAGAGCATATAGCTCCCCCATAGCTTTCTCAAGGATTGTCTTCCGTGTGTCTGTGTCAGCCTTTTGAAACTCTTCAACATATCCCTTCAGGATGCGGGCATCCTGAGGGCTGATGGAAAACCTGTCGCCTAGAGCATGGATAGATGGAGGGGAAACCTCGGACTCCCCATCTGAGCTCCCAGATAGATGATCAGACTGCATAGTGATGTCGATAGGACGATGTACAAGTGTGTTATAAAACGATGTGATATTTGCGGAATTGTGCTACATATAATGAGGCTTAAATAGACTCATAAGAGGTACATTGTTACTTGCTCCCGCAGATGCTAAGCGTGTATCTGGAGACACAAGAGCGTCTTTAGAGTCTAGACATGTTTCTGCAGACATAGGGCGTGTTTCCACGGACATGATACATGCTTCCGTGGACTCAAAACATGTTTCCTTGAACGCATTACATCTGTTCGGGGATGTTCTACACACTTCCGCAGACTCGGAACACGTGTATGTGAACACATAACATGTGTTAACGGATATGCTACATGTCTCCACGGACTCTAAACATGTTTCCGTGAACACAAGGCCTGTGTATGCCGACGTGGAATATGCATCCACGGACTCAGAGTGTGCTTCCGTGCACATATAACACATGTTCGCGACCATGATACATGTTTCCTTGGATACAAAACATGTTTCATTAGATACATTACAATGTGTATGCTGATATTGAATATGCTTCAGAGCGTGTTTGTGTGCACATATAACATGTGTTCGCGGAAATGATACATGTTTCCTTGGACACAAAACATGTTTCATTAGATACATCACAATCTGTATGCGGACATAGAATGTGCTTCCACGGACTCGGTTTATGTTTCCGTGGACACAGTACATGTTTCGCAGACTGACAGCATGCTTCCATGGATGACGGACGCAAACAGAATCCGTCATGACGGACGCTACAGCATCCGTTATGACGGATGCCACAGCATCCGTCAATACGGACGCCACAGCATACGTCAATACGGACGCCACAGCATATGTATGTAGTACATGCAGAGTATTTAAGATGCCATTTACATCACACAACTGGAAAGACATTCCACTTCATCATCTCTGTACACATTTCCTATTCACTCCTGGTCCTGGAAGCCAAATGCCTCGCGGCCGTGATGTCATTGTTCCAGATATCGTTGATGGTATTGAAGAGGTTGTCATCAAGCACACTAAAACTAAGCGGGGTACAATCCGGACAACAGAAAAGGTTGTTCCAGTTGTCCGGCCACAGAAAGAGCGGCCAGGACAACCATCACGGTCACGCAAGACAGGACCAAAACCTCAGCACCATGCAGAGACAGCAAACACCTCCGAGACACCTGTCCATACCCCTGAGGACCCTCATATGTATCCGTACACGGATGAGCAGCAGTACCCACTCCAGGATACCACAGAGGACAACCTTCCTCAACCTAGCACGCAGGCAACCCGACAAGCTAATGTATGTCTCACTTTGTGTTAGCATCATGTAGTGATCCTGATGAGACATAGACTCCAATGAAACAGTGGATTGGACTCCGGAATAGATACCTACATATTCTATTGGAGATGGAAGCTCAGGGAAGATCTGACAAGTGTTCCAAGTGCACCAAGAAACCCGAGATAAGGTGTCCAGATTGCTTTGGTTCACTTTCCTTTTGTAAAGAGTGTTGCCTTGATGCTCACAGGAACTCTCCATTTCACCGACCACTCCTATGGAATACAACCCACTACACTCCAGTGACTCTGCACTCCCTGGGGTTTGCATTATATATTGGGCATGGTGGTGCACCATGTCCGCAGACAGTCGAGGTAGGCACATTTGGTCCTGTGATTCCTCATAGCCCTCACATTAGCATAGGGTATAAGAGCTGCACACACAGTCTCTGCAATTCGGAAGGGGCATGCTTTGCAGAGATGCTCCCGCTCGGCATCTCTCACCTCCGTTCCGGAGGGTCTGGACTCTTCTAATAATGCTGGCCAACTCCCCACACCCCGTGAGACTCCTCAGCCAGAAGGCCCATCGACTAATCTGGAAATCTCTGACGGACTGTTCGACTCCCTGGATATGTATCTGGAGTCCAATGAAAACGATGCGAGTCGAGTGCGAACAGCAGACTCAGGAAATCCATTGTTCACTGTTGTTGATAGGAGTGGCGTCTTCGACATGGAGATAGTGTTCTGTGTTTGCTCTGGCATGGATAACATGGGAGAACAGCTCCTCCGGGCTGGGCTATTTCCGTCCACATTCAAGCAAATAGAAACACTGTTTACATTCTCAGTTTTGGAGGACTTCATCACAGATAACCTGGAGTGCAAGACCACAGCCCAGCAGTATTATTCAAAGCTTCAAAGCATGACAAGCAAGATGTTTCCCAACAAGGTCCAGGTACATTGATACACTCATACCTACACACACCTGCATCTAATTAATCACTACAGAACCGTTACAAGCAACTCCTGAGGGCATCGCGCCAGTGGCGCGACCTTAAAACCAGGATGGAAAGTGGTCTTGGGCATCAGCCGGAAACAGAGAGTCCTCCGGACAGAGCCATGGCCGTATTCTGCCCTGCATGCCCACAGCCTGGAATCAACCTTCCCACAGACTGGAAAACTCTATACCCTCCGTATGTCCCTTATGAACTGTAACACTCACATATTAACATTCCGCATTGCAGAGATCAACTTATCCGGACATTTATTATGGACGGAAACTTTTCCGCAGAGCACATGCGTCATAAATCTGGGGAGAAGGATGTCGCACTATCAGCAGGAATGGCATTCATGGCCAATCCTGATTCCTACAGCGCTCATCTTCAGAGTGGAAAGGAAGTTGCCCAAGTATGTGGTGTCTTACATACTCGGACTCTAGCTAATGGCCTTATAGCCCAGCACATGTAACACCTACAGAGCCATTGAACAGGCAAACTCCAGTAGGGCTCACCTTGATGTCACAGGGATTGGTGCGACTGCCTGCTGCCACGGGTTCTTTGTTCCAACCTCTGTGGTAGATTTCCAGAAAGGTGAAAGGTATGTACATTGTACACTCTCATAGAATCCGCATATCTGAGTCTGATGTATTGTCGACTCTAGGCAAATCAATATGGACTACAGCATATGCAAAGCTCTCTCATATAACATGGAAGACATTCCCGTGGCACTTGTCATGTATGACATCATGTGTCAATATAGAGTCCACTTTCAGGAGCGGGTCAAAAACAGTCCCAAACTCTCACTCCCCAGCTCGCTACAGCTCCGGATGGGGATTGGCCTGTTCCATATACATGGCCATCAGGACTCCTGCTTGCCCAGGTATTCTCCCATGTAACGTCTACCACGGACGTTGACCTGACTTAGGCCTCGTTGGTTGCGGCGATCCTAAACGATCTGTAGAATAGGCGATTCGTGATGGTGTCTGGGTACTCAGCTGGATGTGGAGCTAGATCTCCGTTCAATGCAATAAAGGCGTGCAAGTCCTCCTCTTGAGGTACGTTGGCTGGTGGGTCGTCGAGCGGGACGATGGTCCTCCAAGAAGGGTGATCGACAATATAGATGTAGCCGTACGGCTTGGCGACTCGTTCGTTGTGGTAGAGGAATACGCGGTGAAATACCGATCCAAGGGGATATGTGTCCACTGCCCGTCACGGGAACTCGGGATAAGCTCACGGGGATCCCTGGTCTAAGGGGGATATGCCGGAGGCGACTCACTTCACAGGGAGGAGAGTCCGAGAGACGAAGAGATAAGAAGAAGACGGTGGTATTGAAGAAGACCAAGATGGCGATCCTGGTCTTCCACGACTACTACTTATACAGATACGCGCGGGCTTTCAAGCGCCGCTCCAAACTATCCTAGCCAGTAGCGTAAGTAGAGCAAACCCTAATACAGCTATCCTAGGAATGAGTCACGTCGAGTCATGATCCGATCCGTTATCGTACACAATCACATGCGCCAGAGCTTACCCGGCTGACTGATCCAACAAGTCCATGACGATATATCGCTGACGTGGTGTCATTCCCGAGCGTCAGTGTCCACTTCCGGGCCGAAACGTAACATCACCCCCTTTTCAGGATCGGGCACCAGACCGACCGCGGCAAATCTCCTCTCGGAGGCGCGCAATCCGGGCTCCCTCCTCGACTCCGGGGCGGTAAGAGTCCCTCTCGTCCTCGATACGCTTGATGGCGTTGGCGCGCTGGAGACGGAGTACGCACTCTCGGCGCATGCGTCCGATTTTGTCAAGCTCATCGATCTTCCTCTTGAGCTCCTCCTCCTTCGCCGCATAACCCGCTTGGAGGCAGCGGTAGCGATGGACCTCCGCCGTGACCGTCAGGTCGTTCATAGCCATACAGGCCATGTCGACCGACTCGCGGTAGGTACTGTCCTGGTCTAGAAAGACCAGGTCGTCGTCGTTGTAGGTGGGCGTGGGTTCGTCGTAGTTGGGGGCGGCATGCACCGACTTGCCGTACTGCTGGTCGCTGCCTCGTCTGTAGGCGAGGACGAAGGGGTCCGCCGTAAAGACGAGCTGCGTATACCGAGCTGGGTGCAACCGGCCCTGAGCGTCGCGAATCTGGAAGGGGATGAAATGAACTCCCCTGTTGTGGTGGAACCCGCGCGGTGGCGGAGTTTCCACGCGAGATCGGGAAACTGGACTGTGTTCCTCCGGACGGTAGAGGCGGCGCTTCTCGGATCTCTCCGATGGGGGGAGAGTGAGTGGTTCCCCGTCCGTGCTGCATAGCGGCGGGGTTTCGTCGTGAGTAGTGGTGAGGTGAGTCCCATACGTGAGGTGTTGATTGAGGGGGCAATGTTCCTGGGACAAGTACCGGTCGTAACTGCGATCCTCTTGTACTTGAGCCTCGTCTTGACGGGACGGAGGTCTCGTGGGAACATAGCCTTGCGGAGACGGGCTTCGTGTGCCCGCTGCTGTAGGTGTTGGCGAAGGAAGAAGGGATGGAATGGGGGTAGTTGGACGACTGGGGCTGGGTTGAATGGACTGGGCAGGCGACAGGGATGGTGATGGCGGGGCGTTCTGAATGATGACAGTGGGCTGGACTGAGATGGGAAGGAGGTCGTCGAGGACATAGTGTACTTGGACTGGGGATTGGGACATGAGTAGATGGAAGTAGGGAAGAGAGGGATGGGGACGTCTCTTGGAAAAGCCCTGCGCTTATATGTGTTTCTCTGGCGGGGTTTAAACGTTTGAACTCCCTTATCGCTTCATCGGCGAATACGTCATCCTTCGAGACCCATTGATTATCGGAGTCCGGGTATCCACGCCATTTGACCAAATACTGCAGTTTCCTTGTCCTGCCGAAGCGCCGAGAGTCTAGAATCTTCTCGACCTCGTATTCTTCTTCGCCATCAATCAGATCTGGTGGCGGGCGCTGATAGTTGGGGCCGTGTGTGGGAGTTTCGCGATAAGGAGTCAGAAGGTCCGTATGGAACACTGGGTGAATGCTCCACTGCGTGGGAAGTTCCAATCGATAATTGACTGCGGACATCACCTGGATAACCTTAAAGGGGCCGTGTCTTCTGGGCGCAAGCTTCGTGGTTGGTTGGTTAGTACGTAGGTGGCGTCCTTCCAGCCACACGAGGTCTCCGATTTTGTACTTGGGCGTATCTTTGTGTTTGATCCACCCCTGTTGCGCCCTTCTCATCAGTTCCTGGGCGCGCATTCTAGCCTCTTTGAACTGTTTGACGCGAAGTGCTACCTGAGGAATAGGGGAGGGTCGGTCAGTCCAGTCGGCACGTGGGTTGTATCCCATGAGGATGCTAAAAGGAGACTCTTTGGTCGATTCGTTGGGCCAGTTATTGTGAGTGAATTCCGCCATTGGGAGATAGTGGATCCAGTCATCTTGTCTTTCGTTAACCCAGAAGCGTAGGTATTGCTCTAGCCACTGATTGGTGCGCTCCGATTGTCCGTCCGTTCTGGGGTGGTAAGCCGTGGAGATGTTTTGTTCAATCCCTAGTATCTTGCACAATTCGCGCGTAAACTTGGATGCGAATCGTGGGTCTCTGTCGCTGATGATGCGCGCCGGTAGTCCGAATCGGGAGAAGACGTGTTTTACGTACAGGGTTGCAGTTCCTTCTGCGCTTATCTCTTCCATGCATGGGATGAATATAGCCGCTTTTGAACAGTCGTGGTCCGTTACTGTCAGTATGGTGTCGCAGCCGTCCGCTTGGGGTAGTTTCGTGATGAAGTCCAGCGCTATGGTTTCGAACGGCATGGCTTCCGGTTTCGGGAATATGGGTTGTAGTGGTGCGCGTGTGGGGCGGTTGTTGACCTTGATCCTTTGGCAGTCTGCGCATCCTTTGACGTAATCCTGTACTTCCTGTCGTAGTCCCGGCCACCAGTAGTATCGTTCGACCATCTTGATTGTTCGACTGATTCCTGGATGTCCGTGTACTGGCGGATCGTGGTGGGTTTGGATGATGTGTTTCCTTTCGTGTTGGTCCCCTGTAACTGTGCGGCGTCCGTCCTTGTACCACGTACCCTCTATCTTCTTGAGTTTGTGGGGGTCTACCCATCGTCGGATGGTTTCTTCGTCCTGGGTGTACACTGGGTTCGTCGGTTGCATTTCTGCGACGGTTACTGTGTTTCCGAGTCGTGTCGGGTCTTCCGTGGTGTCGATTTCTGCTGCTCTGACGAAGATATGGTCTGGCAGTACCGTGACCTGTTCGTTGTCATGGTCTCCTTGATCGTAATCCGGTCGCCTGGATAGTGCATCTGCTCGTCCGTTGGCTGTGCCCTTGATATGGTGAATCTCTATATCATATTCGGAGAGTTCGAGTACTTCCCGGGCTACGCGTCTGGATATTTTCTGAGGGGATCTCCAGTATTGCAGGTTCATGTGGTCCAAGAATACTTTGATCTTGTGTGGTGATCCTGCGAGGTATTGCCTCCAGTTGCGTAGTGCTTTGACTATAGCGAGTAGTTCCAGGTCGTAGATGTCGTAGTTTCGCTCAGCTGCGTTGAGGGTGTTGGAGTAATACGCAATGGGGTGGCGTTTGCTGTCTTCGCCTCGTTGGAGTAGTACTGCTCCTACGGCGTATCCTGATGCGTCGACTTCTAGTTCGAAGGGTTTGTCTAGTTCCGGGTGCTTGAGTACCGGTTCTTGTGTTACCAGTTCCTTGAGTTTGTCGAATGCTTGTTGCTGTTCTGTTCCCCATGTCCATTCTGTGTCTTTGCGGGTGAGTTTGTTGAGGGGTCGTGCGTGTGTGGCAAAATTTCGGATGAAAGCGCGGTAAAAGTTGCAGAAGCCTAGGAAGGATCGCACCTGTTTGACGGTTTTTGGGGTAGGCCATTCGCGTATGCCTGAAATTTTGATGGGGTCCATGCGAATCACCCCCTTTTCAATGATTACCCCCAGGTAATCGAGGGACGAAGAGTGGAAGGTGCATTTCTCCAGTTTCAGGTATAGATCGTGTTCTTCGAGAAGGTCCAACACTGCGTGTACTGCTTCGGTGTGGTCCTGTTCCGTTGTTGTTGTCGCGATGCCAATGTCGTCCATGTAAGCTTGTATGATCGTCCCTTTTTGTTCAAAGTATTCGATGAGCGGGGTGAGAATGTGGTTCATCATGGCCTGGAAGGTTGCCGGTGAGTTTGTCTGCCCGAAATACATGACCAAAGGTTCGAAAAATCCGTATTTTGTCTTGAACGCTGCCTTTTCCTGGTCGCCGTCTTTGATGAGTATGTTGTTGTACCCCCAGCGTACGTCGAATTTGGAGAAGATTATTCCGCCGCTTAGGTCTGCGATCAGTTCCGGTATGAGGGGGAGTGGGTACTGGTTGCGTATGGTCCATTTGTTGATTACTCGGTAGTCCTGTACTGGTCGTAGCTTTCCGTCCTTCTTTTTGATGAAAAAGAAGGGGGATGCGTACGGGGATTTAGAGGGTCTGATGTACCCCTTTGCCAGTTCTGCGTCAAGCCATTCTTTAAGTGCCTTGTCCTCTGCTTGGTTCATCGGGTAGATTTTGCAGTCGATGTGGTCGGGGGCATCCGGTTTGAATTCAATTGCGTGATCCCATGGTCTGGAAGGCGGGAGACGGTGTGACTCTTCTTCGCTGAAGACCTTTGCGTGTCGTTTGTATTCATCTGGGATTTCCTTCTTCTCCGTGTATTGTTGTGCCGTGATTGCTAATTCCGTTGCCGTGGTTCGTAGGTGGACAGGCAGTGAATCCTCTTCCAGTTCCGCGAGGATATGTTCCTTGTGTTGGTCCATACATTGCTCGAGGGTTTGCCGTAATTGTTCCATCGCTGATCGTGCCGTGAACGGTCTGAGCGGGTTGGTCGTACGTATGATGATGGGGTATTGTTTCGTGTCCAGAGTCGCGGTAGCCCAGTGAATTCTGGGTTGAAAGGAGGCAAGCCAGGGGTATCCGAGTATGACATCTTCTCCTCCTACGTCTGTAATGAAGAATGGGATCGTTTTGACTTTCCCATCTGTTTGTACGTTCAGGTCGGTGTAGTGGGTAATCTTCCCGCCTTTGTTGTGTGTTCCGTCGATGTTCCATATGTTGCGGGGTCGTTCTAGTTCCTTGATCCCAATGCCCATTTGTTTGGCAAAATTGGGATGCATAAAGTTTATTAGTGGCTCCTGAGTCCACTAGTGCTTTTTTGTCGGCCATTGAGTTACTCGTGCGGATCGAAACTGAAACATGCATAGATCGATAGCGTGTTATGAACTGCGAGTTACATTGAGAAGCCCTCACCCAGGCCGATGGGTTCAGGCGTCAGGAAAATCCTTCCTCATCCATTCCCCCATTTGGTTGTGAAGCTCCGCCATTTTACCCATCATTAGGGTCATCGGCGTCTCGGTTTCTTGGGGTGGTGTGGTTGGCTCATCTAGGTTGATGAGCGGTTCCTCCGCTACGCTAGGGGGTGCGGTAGGAACTTCTTCTATGTAGGCGCTCCGTCCTTGAGGAGGCCCGTTAAACCCTTGTCGTGGTTGGCGAGGCTGGGAACAATCGCGTGAGAAGTGGCCTTTGCGTCCACAGTTGTAGCAGGAGACGTCCTTAGTGTTAAAGACACCGCGTCCTCCGTGTCCGCGTTGGATAAATCCTCCCCTGGGTGGAAATGGGGGGCGGTTATCGCGATGGTTGATTTCTGGTCGGTTTGGGTCGCCCGCTTCTGCTACTCGGGCTCGGACTCTTCCTGGAGTGGTGTCCATTGCATCTGGGTGGTTTTGATATTGGCGCCATGCCGGTTGGTTGGGTCTCTGTGGTGTTTGGAAGCGCATCTGCTGTTGTTTGGGTCGTTGGGGTGCGGGTAGTCGTCCGAACCCGTCTTGCCTAGCCTTCATGTGAAGGTATTTCTTCTGCTGCTCGATCATGGCAGTCTTCCACTGCGAGTAGTTCCTGGGATCGTGGAATTGGTAAGCGTTGCGATAAAGGTCCATGGGTAGCCCTCTTGTGAACTTGTCAAGGACCAGTTGGTCATCTAAGCGATAGCCAGCTAAGCGGACCGTTTTCTCGAATTTAGTTACGTAGCTGTCGATGTCTGATCCCGTCATGCGGAATCCCTTGTCAAGCTCTAGGCGAGCATTCTCTTGTTCCAGGTTGTCGCGGAATTGTCTCTTGAATGCGATTTCGACACCGCTCCAGAGCCAAGGGTCCGTGTTGGTCTGTTTGCTTGTCGAGCCACTCCCCTGTTTTTGTGGCCCATTCGTCGACGAGGTCCCCTTGTATATAGGTGAGGAACATCATGGCTTTGGTGTAGGGGTGACTGATGCTTCGGTTGAACTTGTTGACCCCGGCAAATCGGTTTCCATTGGGACAAGAACGCTTCTGCCTTGTCTCGTTCTCCTTTGAAGATGGGGGGTTCTTTGCCGACGAATCTGTCCATAAGACGGGCCGGGTCGATGGGTGCTGCTCCAGCTGCGGGTTCTCCTCCGTTGTTTCCTCCATCGCCACCTCCATCTCCGCCTTTGTTGTCTCCGGGGGTCCCCCCCGGGTGGCGGGGTCTTCGGGGTGTCGTGGGTACTGGGTGTCGAATAGCGCTGTGCCAATTCGCATTTGTTCGTGGGTGATTGTCTGACTCATAGTGGTAGGAATGGACTTAGCGATAAGCTCTAGGGCTTCTTCTTCCTGTTCGTTTCGGATTACGTGGATCTCTTCCGGGTTGCTGGCAAGTGATGGGGATGGTGCAGGAGTTTTGGGAGTGGGGGATCGAGCTGGTTCTTCTGTTTCTCCGTCGATGGGTCCCCACTGGTCACGGGTTACTACTTCGCTGCTACGGATGTCGAGGTTGAGTGCGGATGATGCGGGCTTTGTGACTTGGAATTTGTTGTTGGCGTCGCTCCAACGGATTTCAGTCCAGCAGGTGAAGTCGAAGTTGAATTCGACTGGGATGATGTGTTGTCGGTCTTGTGGGTCAATGTAATAGGCGACGTATCCAGGGATTTCGGCGTCGTCTTTCCAGAAGGCTGATTGAAGATATCTCTTGGGAACGTTGCGTTCTCCTCGTCGGTCGATGTAATAGGGGCGAAAGGGCACCCAGAGGTCTTTGGTTTTAGGATTGGCCACGGTGGATCTTGGTCTTAATGTAACGTCTACCACGGACGTTGACCTGACTTAGGCCTCGTTGGTTGCGGCGATCCTAAACGATCTGTAGAATAGGCGATTCGTGATGGCGTCTGGGTACTCAGCTGGATGTGGAGCTAGATCTCCGTTCAATGCAATAAAGGCGTGCAAGTCCTCCTCTTGAGGTACGTTGGCTGGTGGGTCGTCGAGCGGGACGATGGTCCTCCAAGAAGGGTGATCGACAATATAGATGTAGCCGTACGGCTTGGCGACTCGTTCGTTGTGGTAGAGGAATACGCGGTGAAATACCGATCCAAGGGGATATGTGTCCACTGCCCGTCACGGGAACTCGGGATAAGCTCACGGGGATCCCTGGTCTAAGGGGGATATGCCGGAGGCGACTCACTTCACAGGGAGGAGAGTCCGAGAGACGAAGAGATAAGAAGAAGACGGTGGTATTGAAGAAGACCAAGATGGCGATCCTGGTCTTCCACGACTACTACTTATACAGATACGCGCGGGCTTTCAAGCGCCGCTCCAAACTATCCTAGCCAGTAGCGTAAGTAGAGCAAACCCTAATACAGCTATCCTAGGAATGAGTCACGTCGAGTCATGATCCGATCCGTTATCGTACACAATCACATGCGCCAGAGCTTACCCGGCTGACTGATCCAACAAGTCCATGACGATATATCGCTGACGTGGTGTCATTCCCGAGCGTCAGTGTCCACTTCCGGGCCGAAACGTAACATCCCAGCTACATTCAAGGAGCCAAGCAAGTCGATGGGGAAATAATTGAGACACTGTGGGCACCCCTGAACAATATCTCTCGTAGCCTCAGAGGGATGTCATTGGACCACAGGCAGGAGGTATTGGATGCGCACATCAATCACTCCAACTGGAAGAAGCTGGTTCGGATTGGTATGCATCCTCCATCCCCTCAATTAATACACCGCTTATATCACCTGTATGAAAGTGCCATCCCTACTGAAGTGGTGGAAGCGACTGAAATCCGGCTTGGATGCTAGTTCAAACGCATATGAGGCTCTCAATCAGCACTTCAAACACAAGTCTGAACAATGGCTTAAGGATGACGAGTGTGCTCAGCAAGACAGGCAGATATCCCCATCATCCATGGATATTTATGATACTGTGAAGGAGAAGGGTGTGTGGAATATACTAGTCATCATTCACCCATGGCTGACAACTGTTGCAAGCTCCGTCCCGTGCTAACCATTCAGCAACAGCTTATTGAAGAGGAAAGTGGAGACCATTCCATCCATGGCGAGACATCTTGGATTTCATGTGGCCTGAAGATACAGGAGTTGCAGTACGTCCACAGTCTTCCTTTCTAGTCCACTAAATAATGAGATATCCAGACTTGCAATCCGCTATCAGCTCCGGACTCAGGGATCCAAGCTCACTATGGAAGATGCACACATTGTCACGATCACGTGCCACGCCAACGACTCGGTTCTCGGTTTCTCTGTTCCATAGGTTTCAAGTCTCGATTCAGCTGTGATAGTGCATCAGTTTATCTGATGTTCTGTTGTGTTGTTCTGTGTTTCAGACGTGATTTATATCTGGACATCGGCTTATCTGATGTTCCATCAGTTTCTCTGAGCTTCCTGTCTGATGTTGTGCTTTGCTTGCTATGTGTCGTGATCTGTTTGCATAGGCCTCTGTCTGCAAGGTATAAAAGATGTACAAAGTAGTTGTAGATACCTTGTTTCAGTCTTGTTCTCGAATATAGCCCACTTCTCCCTCTCTTGTCCTTGAAGATCTCGCTCCCGCGCTTAGTCAGCGCCCGGCCCGGCGCCCCGTATCCCAGACCCTTGCCAGTGTGCAAGGAAGCGTCCCTCGGACGGTAAACGCTGCAGAGTCCCTTGGACTATAAACGCCGTCAGGTCGTACAGACCTCCAGTCTTGTCTTGAAGTCTTGAAGAACGATCCGGGTGATCGTAAAATAAGACTGAAACCATCTTTCTCCCGCGGGTGTATAGTCCCGCCACCGTTTCCCGTCGCCGTCTCCCGCCGTCGAGGGTACCAGCCCCTCTTCTTGTTGTCTCGTCGCCATGGGTACCAGCCCCACTTCTTGTTGTCCAGACCCCGGAATCACTTAGCGCGACGTCGTGAGCCCTGCGTGTAGCAGGTACACCGACCCAGCAGACCCAAACCACCTCGCGTAGGACCGTGAAGCAGACCGAAGCAAACAGAACTCGCGCAACGCAAATTGCAGCACCGTGGCTAGTATCACACTTGACCTTCCAGCTGACGACTCTTGGACCGAGGTACATCGTCGTTGGAACGACGACCTCCCCGCACACGTACTAGGCGCCGCCTATTGGAACACCGCCCCGACTGACAGACACGGAGGCTACCGTTGTGTAGTCGGGCAGAAAGTTTACCTCCTCGAATTCATCAATAACGCGTGGCATCTTCTCGAGCAACACTTTGATTCGGACGAGGGAGTTTATATTTTTAGGACTCGCGCTTCTCTCAGAATTGAACGAGAGAACGATCTCCGCCTAGGCTGGTGGAATCGAGAAGACGCAGAAAACCCCGACCGCCCTGTACCCCCTGCCGCTGCCCCGGAACCCGTGGAAGCTGTCGAACCTCACGCAGAGAACCAACAGGAAGACATCGACGTCGACGTCGTCGACCCAGACCCCGTTGAAGAATTAACGACGGCATTCAGTCGCCTGACCCCTATCCACATTGACACCGCTCTCGTCGAACCCTCTACGAGTCCCACTGACGGTCCTGCCCCGCTAATAGCCTTCCCTACATACGCCGTCACGTCCGCCCCGTCCGTTGTTCCCGTCCCACCTACCACTTCGGCCATGGCCATGCCACTCACCAGTGCCTTTAGAGGCGCCGTACCGACGACCTTCTCCGGCAATCGTGCCGAGAGTGAACAGTTCCTCAGAGAATTCCGACAGTTCCGCCGCAACAACCGCACCCATGACAGCCTGATCAATCCGTATTCGCGAGTTGGACTCGCGTGTAGCTATATCCGTGGCCCGATTGTCAACGATTGGGTCGACCTCATGGAGCGCACGCTGGACGATGCGGTGGCAGCGTACTGTGAACCCCGTCCCCGAAACAAGCGAAAGCCTCTGGACCGACTTCGAAACGGCTTTCAAGGCAGCCTGGACGGATACCCTCAGCAAACAACACGCGTATCAACAGCTGGTCACTCTCAAAATGAATGAAGACGACGTGGATGCGTATATTGCCACGTTCGAAAGGCTCGCCCTCGTGGCCGGGTGGCACCGAGATGCCAGTGGCACAGTCGAGTTCTTTCGCAAGGGACTCACACATAACATCCTTCGCGCCTGTCTGTTGCGCACTACCATGCCCGATACGATGGATGAATGGCAGACAGCAGCACGCGCGGAAACGCAGAGGGCACGCACTTTAGCCAGTTGCCTACCCCCGCGAGGCCAGCGAAAAGCCCAGAATACCTTTTACCTCCCACACCGCGCCAGAGTCGACACAAACGCAGCCTATCCCAGACAGCGTCGTCCTGATGGACGTCGACGCCATATCCACGCAAACCACTTCACCGTCCCCAGCGATATCACGCACCATTATCGGATGCGGAGCGCGAACAGTGCCGCCGGGAGGGACGCTGCTTCCGCTGCAGACAACAGGGACACCCTGCCAACCGCTGCCCGCAGTATATTCACACGCGAGCCCCTCCGATGCAAGCCAACGCGATCTCGGTCGTGCCTCCGCCAGCTACAGTCCCCCCCGTCGACACGACTACGGTGATGAATCACCTCCTCAATCTCAGCGAACAGGAGCGTGACGCCGTAATCAATAACCTCCTCATGATGGGAGGCTCTACTACTACCCCGCAGATCAATGCGATCGGACTCAATCTCGCACTTTCCTCTGACACGCCCTTGCGGGATGTTGCGTTTCAGCTCGATACTGTCCCAGACCCCGTCACCCCTCTGCCCGTTCCCCCCCCCTTCCTCGCCGAGATCGCCTCCCTTTCCCAGTCCGACTCCCCTCCCCGTCGCCCGCCGCGCAGCCCGCGCCGTCCATCTAGTCCGCGAGTCGCACCTCCTCCCTTGCCCGTTGTCGAGGACGACAACTCGTCTGGAGGGGGGGCAAAAACCTCGTCTTCGACACTTCTGACCTCGGTTTTGACTCGGGTAGCGCCGATCGAAGAATCGCCCCGTCCAATAGCACCCATAACCCCATGCAACCTCGTCTTACCTGCCCCAGCCGTGAACGAAACCAAGTCACAAATACCGTCATCGAGACCCCCGCGTAGTCCACTACGCCAGTACCAACCCATTTTCCTCACTAGCGCATTCGAGCGGCCACGAGATCCAGACGAGGTAGTACAGCAGGCCCAGCCTAGACTCTCTGCGTCTCGGTCCGCCAGTCGCCGCGAAGACATGAGGAACACCATCCAGCCCGAGGGAGACCCCGGCAGTACGCGTAACCACAGCAAACGAAATCCCGAAGCGCGGCGATCACGTCGCACCCTATACGCCACTGACAACGATGTTCACACGTGGCTCCAGCAAATAGTCTACAATAACCCATCGCCGCGCCCTCGAGTTCGACCACCCCCGCCTCTCAGCTACATCGCGGAAGAACGTACGAATACAGATCCGGAACTACGAGAGTATAGGTATGATCGAACTTACGATCACGTGGACGACGTAGGGCATAGAGACTAACAAAATTGTTCGAGGACGAACAAATCAAGAAAGGGGCGTGTGTCACGATCACGTGCCACGCCAACGACTCGGTTCTCAGTTTCTCTGTTCCATAGGTTTCAAGTCTCGATTCAGCTGTGATAGTGCATCAGTTTATCTGATGTTCTGTTGTGTTGTTCTGTGTTTCAGACGTGATTTATATCTGGACATCGGCTTATCTGATGTTCCATCAGTTTCTCTGAGCTTCCTGTCTGATGTTGTGCTTTGCTTGCTATGTGTCGTGATCTGTTTGCATAGGCCTCTGTCTGCAAGGTATAAAAGATGTACAAAGTAGTTGTAGATACCTTGTTTCAGTCTTGTTCTCGAATATAGCCCACTTCTCCCTCTCTTGTCCTTGAAGATCTCGCTCCCGCGCTTAGTCAGCGCCCGGCCCGGCGCCCCGTATCCCAGACCCTTGCCAGTGTGCAAGGAAGCGTCCCTCGGACGGTAAACGCTGCAGAGTCCCTTGGACTATAAACGCCGTCAGGTCGTACAGACCTCCAGTCTTGTCTTGAAGTCTTGAAGAACGATCCGGGTGATCGTAAAACACATTCTTGAGAACAAACACAATCGCATACAGAAGCTTATTGATATGTTTGAGCACCAAGCAGATGCATTCCTCCCCCATCTTCGGGCAATAGATGATGCTCCGGTTTGGTCCTTGGGGGACTATGCCGAGTATGACAATGTGGATGATATAGATGACTCCGGCAATCCTGGCCCTGCCTCATCTGGTCACTATCACAGACCTCATACCTCTACTGACTCTGGAATAGAAAGCCTCAATGCCGAGGACATTCCCCTCCTACTCCCATCATCACTTGGATGGGAGTGGTGCGCAAGCCACAGTGTTAAGACTCTTGCAATGAAAGAGGCTAAGCTACGCTATGCTCAGGCAAGCGATTCCATCCACAGGATTCGCCTTGCCTTAGGGTTCAAGTCTGCACTCTTCCGAACACAAGTGCGAGATGCCCGGACACAAAAGACGAAGACCCGTGCATGGACTGCTGTTCACAGTGTCGATAGCACGGCTCATGAGCACGCCCGAAACTACAGCGTGGCACGGGATGCATATCTCAAAGTTCAGGAAGCGTCCGGGTCATTCCCGGAATTGCCACCACTCCGCCTCACAGATCTTCGTGTCAGTACAGCCATCCTTGGAGCGGCACAGGTCGGACAACGCAATAACAGCTTCCATGGATATGGAGCTTCGGGACCTCTGAAAGGCAGGATGGAACGTGGATGGATGAGTGTAGGTCAATTGCACAATGGATAATATCATGAATACTTACAGATTGAACAGTCAACCGAGTCCATTGGCTTCGCGCAAAAGCTCAGTTTGAGCGATGGAAAGAAGAGCAGCACAGTATTTATAATGAAGCCATCTGGATTCCAGCTTACTTTCATTCCAAGGCAGAGTGTTGGAAGGCCTGGATGGATATGGCAGCACAGGCACTGCTTCCTGGGGCATGAGGCATACGCATCTCGTCAAGCACATGCATGGGAGGAGCTATCCAAGAGTTCCATCAAGGCACTCATACCAATCACATCTGCTTCATTAAAACATTGATAGATCATGTAAGAATATGTCCTAGTTCCGATCGAGTGCCATAACCTGTAGATCAATGATATCATTCAGCCTCTATATGTCTTGAATGAAAGTTGCCAATTGTCATTTTATGGGACGCTCAGTCTTCTGTATAAGATGGATGCTTATTCTTCCATTGGAAATGGACTTCCATCCATCTGCTGTCGTCTCCGTCTTAGCGGATGCTGTGGCGTCCGTCTTTACTGATGTTGTTTGTGCCCGTCTTGACGGATGTTGTCGCGTCCGTCTTGATGGATGTTATCGCGTCCGTCTTGACGGATGTTATCGCGTCCGTCTTGACGGATGCTGCGTATGTCCGTCTTGACGGGTGTTTCTTGTGTCCGTCAGACGGATGTTGTTTGTGCCTGTCTTAACGGATGTTACTGGCGTCCGTCTTGACGGATGCTGCTTGTGTCCATCTTGACGGATGTTGAGGCATCCATTTTGGCCACTGCATGGAACATGAGGTACGCAGACCATGTGCGCATCGTTGCATCCGTCGCCGACTTTGTAATTCGGACTTTGGGTGGCGCTGTTGGGATCTCTATTGGACAGGCAATCTATACAAGTATTCTCAAGGGGAAGATTGATAGAATTCCTAACCTCAGCGGGTTCGATACCTTACCTGCAGCGCTCGCTAAGAGTGTGGCCGCTACACGGAAGGCATATCTTCCGTGTTGGCCATTTCACGGAAGGTATATCTTCCGTGTAGTGTCCAGCTCAGACGCACTACACGGAAGGTGAATCGTCTGTGTTGGCCACTACACGGAAGGTGAGTCTTCCGTGTTGGCTACTGCACGGAAACTGAATCGTCCGTGCTGACCGCTATACGGAAGGCATATCGTCCGTGTGGTGTCCAACGTAGACGCACTACACGGGAGGTGAGTCTTCCATGTTAGACACTACACGGAAGGTGAATCGTCCGTGTTGGCCACTACACGGAAGATGAGTCTTCCATGTAGCATCTAACGCGGAGGCACTACACGACCAGAATGAGCGATTGTTGAATGAAGCGTGTACCAACTACACGGAAGGTGAGTCCTCCGTGTTGGCTACTTCATGGAAGGTGAATCGTCCGTGTTGGCCACTACATGGAAGGTATAGTTTCCGTGTTGTCCATTATGTGGAAGGTATATCTTCCGTGTAGTGTCCAATGCGGAAGCACTACATGGAATGTGAGGTCTTCCATGTTAGCCACTACATGGAAGGTACATCTTCCATGTTTGCCACTACAAGGTGTTGCGCAGCAATGCACGCAGCTAACAGGAATGGTGTTCTCACCTTTGAGTAGGTTGAGAGACTGCAAGAGTGGAGAGGGCGCACAAGTGAGAAAGAGTGTGAATATCTATTCGCCTCCCTCCCCATAGGAGGGTTTTTATACTCTATGGTCCTACCCTGACCATTTGCGTAAAAGTGATGAGTACAGGCGTCCACAATATCGCGTTTTACACACGCCTGATGTAAACTACCACTTCGAGATAGGCATAGGGCTTCTCTCACTTGGAGGGCGTATTGCGCCCGTTGTAGTACGTATCCCAACTACCGTAATAGGCAAACATACTACTGTAATGTCGTAACTGCTATAGATAAGGTCCTTACGTACTTATCACGTTCCAACACTCCCCCTTGCTTAGTGCAGCTTCGAAAGCGCTTCTAAGCAATTGATAGCGTCCTCACGAGCCTAGGCATTGAGTGAGGGTTGTGTAAGAGTCGATTAGTAGTGTCGTGTCCAATCCGAGTCTCTAACACGTCTCATCAAGTTGTGAATGTCCATTATAAACGACATTTTCAAACTGGGCGTGTCATATGTCATCCCCATTAGGGACAGGACATGCGAGCTCCCCTCTGGTAGCTCATGAAAGGCTTGGAGCCAGTTGTCTGCTGGTTTAAAGCGACATTACACCATAACTTGAAGAGAATAAGGTGACTCTGTCCCGTTTTAAGGAGACAGTTGCTCGTGATGCACTCCTCTTGAAGAAGAAGCGGTGGACGCTGTTGAACATAGAGAAACATATGTTCAGCTTCAGAAGGTGCGGTGGCAGTGGAGGGACAAAAGTTCCTTCACGCTTTCCCCTCACGAGTCACCATCATCAGATATGGTGTGTGTGCGCGGTAGCACACCAAACTCTAGCCCTAGCTGTTCCCTGAATTTAAGGAACTTAATGCGACCCAGATTCTTAGTAAACAGATCTGCGGGGTTCTCGGCTCCCTCAATAAAGAATAGTTCTATCTTCTTCTCACGGATCACATCACGAATGTAATGGTGACGTAGATCAATGTGTTTGATCCGTTTCTCCTGAACAGGATTAGAAGATAAGAATATGGAGCCTTGATTATCTCCGCATAATGGAATAGGTCCGAGGTTTATTCCAAGCTCACTAAACAGCGAGCGAATCCAGACCAATTGTCTGCTTGTGTCACACAGCGACATGTATTCTGCTTCAGTAGATGAGAGCGCAATTGACTTCTGCGCTCTCGAGTTCCAGCAGAACACTCCATTTGCCATTTTTACTAAGTAGCCCGTAGTGGACTTTCTGGTTGTTGGGTCAGAGGCCCAATCAGAATCTGCATATGCTATTATCCCACCATCAGCTTTTGCCGTCAAAGACAAGCGCATAATTAGAGGTGCCAAGTAAGTAGCGGCAAATATAAAGTGCGCGCTTCATATGGTCCTCAGATGGGTTGGCAGCAAACTGCGCCATTTTGGTAACAGCATAGGCAATATCCGGTCGCGTTCCAATCATTATGTATAGGAGAGATCCTATTACTTGTTGATATGACGCGCGGATCTCTGGGGTTGCAGTTCCCTTATTAGGGATTGGATGGTACCCTTCCGGTAGTGGGGTAGGTACTGATTTGGCGTTAATCAGATTAAAACGCTGCAGCACTTTCTGAAGGTAATCCTGCTGATCTATCAGGATTCTACCCTTAGAACGTAGTATGCGCATGCGTAGAAATTCTTTGGTATCACCCAAATCTCTGCATTCCCAAATCTCCATGAAGCGTTTCTTCAGGGATGCTATGTCCTTTTTATTTCTTCCAAGGAAGAGGACATCATCGACATAGATGATGACTACAATAGTTCTATCGTCATTTACAAACAGACCTGAGTCTGATTGAAGTCTTGTGCAGCTAAGAGTACTCATGGACTTATCCAGCGCTCTCCACCAAGCGAGTGCTGCTTGTTTAAGTCCATATATTGCTTTCCTCAAGCGCATGACTTTGTTTTGTTGGCTAGGGTCTTTAAACCCTTCAGGTTGTTCCATGTAGAGTTCCTCATCAAGGTCTCCATATAGGAAGGCAGTTTTGACGTCAAGTCCAGAGATGTGCCAATCCTTCAGCGCTGTGAGCGTGAGCATCATCCGGACTGTCTCAAACCGTACCACTGGTGAGAATATTTCGTCATAGTCAATGCCTTCAACCTGAGAGAAGCCTTTGGCGACTAGCCTGGCTTTCTTACGGCCATCTGACTTTAAGTCAAATACCCATCTATTCTTGATCACCCTTCTGCCTTTTGGCGGGTTGACAAGATCATAGACTCTGCGTTTGCGAAGAGAGTTAAGCTCTTCTTCACAGGCATTACGCCACTCCCCCTGGGATTCACTTGGCATTTTAAGAATGTCCTTATAGGTCCATTCACGTATATTAGAGGTATCAGGTGACTCTAGATCCACTGGTGAAACTGCTTTGGCGAGCAGAAGATCTAGAAATTTGACTCCCCCTTCCTGAGCTAGGCGGATCAGAAGTTGCTGATCAACTTCGTCTGAATCATGCGGATTATCACTCTTCGCACTGGAAGAATCAGAATCGGCTGGGTCAGGATTAACACCTGAGACCGTCTGATCTTGACGCGAACGCGGCTGGGAGCTACCCGGCTGCGGTGCAGTCAACTGTCGCCATGTGCGAGTCCGCGCAATGTCTCGAATAATCGTAGTAGGAGGCCTATCTCCATAGACATTTTCAGGACGAGTAACTGGTTTCCTTATACGCCCCGATCTCCTAGGTTCACTAGGACCAGGTACTGGAACAGGGGGTAAAGGCGGAGGTAGCTGCGATCCAGATCCTCCAGTAGAACTACTAGGAGGAGGTCCAGCGGCCGGCTGGGGAGCGCTTCTCCCTTTGGTATTAGGAGGCTCAGGTGGTAGGTCGTCATCATCACCGGGAGTGGTATCGTCATTTGACAGCTCATCTGGAGCTGTGTCATCTAACTGAGTTACACCACGGGGCATACTCCTAGAATTATCTTTAGGACATCTAGGAAATAACGCTTCATCAAAGAGAGCCTTGTCCGAATAGAACAAGGTATTTGGTGTGCGCATGAAGACATCAGCCTTCATTCCAGCTCCTCTTCCGAGGTAAATCATTAGCTCGCTTTTGGGAGAAAGTTTATTCACCCGGCGAGCTTCTGGAATATGTACGTAGGCGCCACAACCAAATACTCTGAGATGTGATATGTCAGGGACGTCATTGTGTAATAGTTTGTAAGGAGTCTGCCATTTGAGGCGACTTATGGGGGTTCTATTGTAACAATGTGCAGCATGTTGTACTGCAAATTCCCACCAACTCTGTGGTAAACAAGCATCAAGGCGCATGGCCTGAGCTTTGTCCATTATGGTACGCATAAAGCGCTCAGCGCGCCCATTTTGCTGTGGCGTATGTGGCGCAGACTGTAGCACTGTTATGCCGGCATCCTTAAGCTGCTTTAGGAAAGCATCCGATTTATATTCACCGCCGGCATCAGACATCCATTCTTTTATGGTAGCGTTAAATTGATTTTTTATTAACGCAAGCCACTGCTTTAGTGCCGTAATAGCAGAGGCCTTATCCCGTAAAAGAGTAATCCATGCAAAAGAAGTATAATCGTCAAAAAAGACGATAAAATACTTGTATTTGTGGTATGACGGTATAGGGAAGCTTTTCAAATCAGAATGAATTCGATTGAAAGAGGCTTTAGCCCTTGTATCGGACGGAGGATGTGAGGCAGCAGGCATTTTGCCTTGTGCGCACCCAGGACATATTACATCAGAGGTGGGAATTGTTATCCCTTCTGGAAAGCCCTTAGTGTGTTCCTTAGCTCGTCTTAGAACCTCTTTGGATGGGTGTCCGAGGCGACGATGCATAAGGTCATAGTCTACATTAATTAACGCAGACTGGTTCGCAATATGCGACTCAGTTAGAGTGGATATAGAGGCATCTAGCCAATATAGGGATTGTCCGTGAAGAAGGGGTTTACATTGGACAATCTTTTTATTTTTACGTAGCAAGTTAATATGCCGCGAATTCCCCAAAACGCGCAAACCTTGCTGTAGAAAAACTCCCATAGATAGAAGACGCGTGCTCATAGAAGGTATGTATAGAACCGGATATACCCGAGTAGTAACGGGTTTGTCTGCGACGTAATGTCCTAGCAAGACTGTTCCGGTTCCTTCAACATACAACATTTGAGCTGCTGTCTTTACAGGAATTCGTTCAGACTTAGCAATTTGCTTGTAATCGATGAAGTCACTAAGTTTATTAGTGAAGTGTGCTGATGCTCCTGAGTCAAGGAGCCACATATTTTGAGTGCGCTTTAAACACTCTGCGCATTGACTGAAGTACTCATTGTGCTCACACTCAAGTAAATCGAGGAGAGCGCTGTTAATATTGTACATATCGAGTGACTTCGGTACTATTACATGCGAATCCCGTAGATATACGTAACCGTTACAACTGCCATCCCTTAGACTTTTTGGGGGCAGGGCTAATACTGTAACGTTATCAGCATGTGGTGCGCAAAGTGAAGAGAAGACGTACTCTTCTTCATCAGATCCCCAATCAAGGGAGATCTCGTCATCCGGTCCGGTTAGAAAAGACTCCGGAGTCAGCGAACGGCCAGTAGAGGCCGGTGTCGGGATAAGAGGGTCGAAACGGGGGTCCGTTGGACGACCATTATCGTACAGGAACTGCTGGTTACTGCGCCAAATTGCTTCAATTTGGTCGTTAGAACGTGATCCACCAAGGGTGTCCTTTTCGCGAGTAGCCTGCTTGACTGTTGCTTCAACAATTGAAGCAGGATTGACGTAAGGAGGCGCGGGGGCACGGTTTTCTTTATCAGAATCCCCATCGCTTATCGTCAGTCCCGATAAGTCAAGTTGGAGAGCGTTAAAACGCTCACCGAATATTTCCGTGTCATCTAGCCCGGCGATATTCATGATCGGTTGTGCGCTGCCAGAAGGCTGCTGCGACATATCGATATCGACATCAGAGTCATACTCCTCGTCCATGAATTTTTCGATACGGGGACGCATCTGCGCATCAATCTCGGCAAAGCGCTGCTCGAGCGTCTTTACGGTCTGGACTGTAGCGGGTACATCCAGCCGTTCAGCGAGCGTCAATGCCTTATTGACGGAAGGGAAGAAGCCGGGGGTCCTCTGAGGTGAGGAGGATTCGACTTCGATTCGCGTAGAGACACCAGATGACCCAATATGAGTCACCTTGTGGGAAGTAGGAGGGGCTAATGCGGCGACAGAAGCAATATGCGAGTGCTGTGGAGCACGGGCAGGTGCCTTGCCTTTCCCTTTGCCTTTGCCTCTTCCGGAACCACGTCCTCCGCGCTGCCTAAAAGGCTGCTGCTGATTGGACGGGCCAGGAGCGCTAGGCTGCTGCGACGTACCCTGCTTCGAAAAGCGAGGGTCGGTGCGCTTCCGTTTAACGGCAGAAAGCTTCTGCGCGTTATGAACGGCCTTATGCTGTCCTCGATTAGTCTCAGTCTCATACTGGCTCTCAACGCAAGCCGAGACTGTATCGAGCTTAAGATCTGCAATGGGAAGGTTGTTGCACATGACAGGGATAAGGTGCTCCCATTTCTGGGGCAAAGCGGACATGGCGATAAGAGCCTGCAGCTGAGGCTTGATGGCAAGTGTGGTGGCGGCAGCACCAGTTCCGATAGTAATGGAACCAAGACGAGAGAAGGCGGCTGCCATCTTCTTGAATTGAGGGGCAGGGTGCTGATTAGAATTGAAGCGAATAGAAATCGCTTCTTTGAAGTCTTTATAGATGCGGGGCATAGATACCGCACCGTACCGGTCTTTTATGGAGTCCCAGAGCGCCTGGGAAGTGTTCCCAGTGACAGCCTGCTGTATAGCGGGCGAAAGGCGGAGGGTGAGATTACCCCTGGCCATCTCATCGCTTCGATCCCAAGCTGGCTGTTCAGCAGCAGCAGCGGGACGGGCGATGGTACCAGCGACAAAGCCCCAGAGCCCTTGGGACATAAAGAACGCGGTCATCTGCTGAGACCAAGTGGCCCAATTAGAGCCATCGAAGACGGGGACAAGCTGAGTGAGTTGAGAGGACATAGTTTTGATAGATCTGTTGGCTTTGAGTACGTCAGCATTGCGTTATTATAATAACAATACTGAGTGAATCAAAAAGAATTGCCAACGCCAGAGCACGGCTAATAGCAATACAATGCGTGACAATAGCCCAATATTAGGCTGTTTCCAACAGAATGGGCAGCGCCCATTTTGACATTTGGATCACAAATGCCATGCGTCGGACTATCCTGCTCGACGTCACCCCAAGGTTGAGCTATTCGACACTCCAAGATTAATTGGAGCCGTAATAGAGCCTTGTTTAGTTAGGCGATTGGCCAAGTCTGTGTACTCCTCAAGAGCACAATACTGAGCTCGCTATTAACCAGGGAGCCTCCTTGAGTCTAGTGCCTACAACCGCACGAGTACCTCTTTGCAAAGGTAACAACGTGGTGGGCGATGACCACAAGGCGCAACTCTATCAAAGAGTGCGACGGCAAACCCTGTAGCAGGGCCCATAACCTGTTGCGCAGCAATGCACGCAGCTAACAGGAATGGTGTTCTCACCTTTGAGTAGGTTGAGAGACTGCAAGAGTGGAGAGGGCGCACAAGTGAGAAAGAGTGTGAATATCTATTCGCCTCCCTCCCCATAGGAGGGTTTTTATACTCTATGGTCCTACCCTGACCATTTGCGTAAAAGTGATGAGTACAGGCGTCCACAATATCGCGTTTTTACACACGCCTGATGTAAACTACCACTTCGAGATAGGCATAGGGCTTCTCTCACTTGGAGGGCGTATTGCGCCCGTTGTAGTACGTATCCCAACTACCGTAATAGGCAAACATACTACTGTAATGTCGTAACTGCTATAGATAAGGTCCTTACGTACTTATCACGTTCCAACACAAGGAAGGTACATCTCCATGTCCACTGTATAGATACACAGATGTCCATTATTCCGTGTTTATGGCAGGAATTGATGTTGTCTCTTCTGTTGTGTCCAGATAAAGCAGTCTCAAAGTAAATGTACTTCATCCAGGTGAAGTTACATCAGGATACTTTATCTGTACATGTTTCTATGTACATTCCAACATACATGTGAAGCCCTTTGATAAGTCCTCCTTTTTAATATTGCTCTGGAACAAAATACTCCGAACCGATGTCGGGTGGCCCATCAATTCCGGAAAAATATGGGGCATCGGCCGACGTCGGTTAGCCCATGAGTCATGAGGGGTTCTGCCCGTCGGGTGGCTCATCAATGATGGAATTGATGGCAGATCATTATGTGGACACACATCATTTGCGGCTCTGACGACACCAGAGTGTGGATGTGGGACTCTCAGACAGGGAAACTTATCGGAAACCCCTTTGAAGGCCACACTGAGGCGGTATTATCGGTTGCATATTCTCCAAATGGAAATATTGTCTCGGGGTCTAAAGATGGCAGTGTTCGGATCTGGGACTCTCAGACAGGTAGCTTAACTTGTGGGCCTCTCTGCTATGCTAGTCGGGGTGCTTCTTGGGTTTTATCTGTTGCATGTTCACCAGTTCAGAAATTTGTTCTTTCAGGATCCATGGAGAATACTGTTAGAGTGTGGGACCTTCAAACTGGCAAACTTATTGGGAACCCCCTCAGTGGACATGGAGCCATGGTTACATCTGTAACATATTCACAAGACATGACATGCATTATCTCAGGGTCCTTTGATGGCACAGTTCATATATGGGATCCTCAAACAGAAATGCCTAGGGGGAAGCTCCCTAATGGTCATAGAGACCAAATCAAGACCATTGCATACTCTAGAGATGGGAGATGCATTGTTTCAGGGTCTCGTGATAAAACAATTCAGATGTGGGATGCTAGGACAGGTTTTCCAATTGGCCAACCCCTTAGGGGTCACACAAGTGATGTTGCATCCATAGCATTTTCACCAGATGAAACCCATATTGTCTCAGCATCTTGGGATCATACACTTCAGATATGGAACTATCTGACTGGAGCACCTGTTGGCATTCCCCTCAAAGGCCACACATATACAGTTTTGTCTGTTGCATACTCCCCTGATGGAACACAAATTGCCTCAGGATCTCAAGACAGCACAGTCTTGATATGGGACCCTAAAACATGTGCATTGATCAAAGGACCACTTAGAGGCCATACAGGTCCAGTTACCTCTGTTGCCTACTCTCCAGATGGGGCACTCATTATTTCAGGGTCTTATGACTGCACAATTATAATATGGGACCTCTCTGTTACTCAAGAGCCACTTAAACTCAGGCTTGAAGGCCACATGGGGCCAATTTATGACATAGCATGTTCCCCAACTAGATCTCATGTTGTCTCAGGGTCCAGTGACAAGACAATTCGGGTATGGGACTTTCAAACTGGCAAGCTAGTCTATGAGCCCCTGAAAGGTCATAGGCTTGGAGTTATGGCTGTAGCGTATTCTCTGGATGGAAACCACATTGTATCCGCTGGTGATACAACAATCCGGATATGGGACTCTCTAACTGGCACCCTTATCGGCACACCCCTCAATGGTCACACAACTATGGTTCTAACTATAGCATATTCCCCGGATGGGAGGCACATTGTGTCGGGAGCCACAGACCGCACAATTAGGGTGTGGGATGCACGGACTAGCATAGCTGTTGACAATCCTCGTCAAAACTGCAGCAACGTTGTTCCGTCCATTGAATACTCTCAGGATGTCGAATCGGGAATCGCTAACAGTCTTTCGTGGACTTATCATGACCTCTCAAGGCATCTTGGTCCCGGGCCAGTGGATCAAAAGACGGCGTCTTTCTGGGATCCTCGCCGAAAGGACTTCATGTCAACTCAGCTGCAAAACGCGTATCCTCAGCAGGATGTCACCGACGAACCAGACCACGATGCAAAAGACATCAAAGTAACACGTTCGAGCTATCCGCTAGCTATCCAGAATGAGGGATGGCTCCGAACGGTCGATGGTGGTCTACTAACATATATTCCCCATGAACACCGGGATAGCGTATGTGACATGTGTGTAATGTGCATACCCGACGACGCACCAGGTCACCCAATCAGGCTTGACTGGAACAGGCTTTATAATGCCTGGGACGACATCAGGAAGATGATGTAGTGGTCTAAAATAAATGCGTAGGCGAGTTTGATACTTTGACTCTTCCGTTGTTTGACTCGTACCATAGTTCGTCTGGTTGTTCGATGCCAAAAGGAAATGCGAAAGTTGGTCGCTTAGTGCGCTAGAGAGCTTAAAGAGAGTCAAGAGACGGAGACGGAGCTGGGGTTTTGTAGTCGTAGTTCTAGTCTTGACGCGTATCGTCTTTGGAAAGAGTGGTTAGTTACGTTCTAAGACCAATGTTATTGTTGTCGGAATGTGTCGAATACAAGGAAGGGTACGGTATTAAGACATTGGCCGATTGGTAGGCGGTCGTACTACTGGAGATGAGCGTCACATGGCGCAAGTGGAGGACGGGAGAAACAGGTATAATGGGAGAATTTCGAGAGCACGAAGCATCACGTGTGCGTGGTGCATCTCAAGGCCAGTGAAAAGACATCTGCGGTGCCACCTCCGAGAATAGTCGCGCAGAAAAACAAGGGCCCTGATCGCAGATGATGACCTTTCGATCGGCTATAGGAAGATGTCTGTTGTCTGAACGATCACCAGCCTGAGTCGAAGGTACGCCGGGTTTGAAACGATGCTCGTACTCTATCTTTCGGGATACCCTTTTGACCATTTTCAGTCTCAGCACTTCAAGTTGTCTGGTGTCGTCGTGGGACGCGCTTATGTTAGGTCAGTATTCATCGGTGACGGACAACAAAGAAAACGCACAAGACAACTCAGAATCGGGCGTCCGAAACACGCCAACGGCATTACTAAGTTCCAGCGGAACAATGGGGTTCAAGTCGACTTTCCGTAAAAGGTCCCCACACGGCATCTTCTACAACTCAGTCCATCCATCTGCCCATGGTTCCGGCAGCCCAACGACCCGGCAAATATGCGTACTTTCTCATCTCGCTTGCGTTCGAGGGGTGCTAAATTGTTACGTTAGGTTCTTGTCGAGCTCGTATGTTATCACTTGACCTTTGTTCTGACGTGATTTTGGAGTCGTTATGGTGGGCTTGAATGCGACATAAGTGGTTAGAGGAACGATGACCTTAGTAGAGTCGAGGATTGCGACCATTGCGGGCAAGATTGCGGGAGCAGTTTCAAGTCGCCTCAGGCTGTCGGCGACAGTTTGCTCGGACGGGATTGATTGATGCTGGACCGGATGCGCCATAATCTTGACGGCTCAGATGTTGGCCCATTGCTGGGTACCGAGTTGGTGTTCGCTCTGGAGGAGTTGCTTAAATATACTCAGTGTACGCCCATACAATACACGGGGACACTCCTCACCCATTCATGACCACCAAACTACCAACCAACGCATCAATATGATGTACACTCCCATCCCGCACCGACGGCAGCCTTATGCAGAGCAGCAGTCCGCTCGCGCTTACCGCTCGGCGTGCAGACTGCGTACCGCGATGGCCGTAGTGGGAGGCGAGGCGCTGCGCACGGCGAGTCGGCGCGCGAAAGTCAGGGTCTGGGTGGTCGCCGCCGCCGTCTGAGAAACCTGGTGTGGGTGAGCGTGCTCGTTTACGTGAATTCAATGCAATAAATAGGGTGGCAGGGGGCGTGTCAGTATCTCCTCTGCCGGTTAGGCTGCGAAGAGGCATACATACGGTATTGCATTGTTGTCATCGTCGATTGCACGCCCCCGCGCGCCTCACCCACGTCCGTCCCTGAATACGTAGCGCCATCGGGAGATTTCCCGGACTCCGTCCACTGCCTCCGCGTCCGTCTCCATCACGAACGACGCGCCAGACGCGCCCACGATCTGTGCGTTACTCGTCATCTCGGTGTTCCGTACGGTTGTTTCGCGGGACCGGACAGTACGCGCGTCGCGTATAGCACAGACGGCTCGGAGAAGAATAGTGTCTGTAGCGGCTCCAGTTGACGAGCACTTGACGAGGATGTCGTGGGTCCTGCCGTGCGAGAGTGGATTAGTTGGGAAAGGGACGGAGGTGCCTCAGCTACGTCTGGCGCCAGGTCTATACGAAAGAATTGATTAGAAGAGGAGAGATAGACTGCACTCACCGAGCTTATTGAACACAAACGCGAATCGCTTGCCCTCCGCCTCGCCCCGACGCACCTTCGCGCGCGTCAGTACGACGTCCGTCCCGTCGACCGCCTTGTGTAGTCATTAGCGTGTGGATGTAGTACCGCAGCAGCAGCCCCTTCATCTTCCCGCCTCCTCCAGACGCTGCCAGCTCCGACGTAGCAGCGGACTAGACACCGTCGTGGCGGAGGTGGCTAGCTGCGCGAGGGAGGATGGCGTCTAAACAGACGCCATCACCGGGTCTTCGTGCGGGGGGTGGGGGGGGGGGGGGGGGGGGGGTGCGCAGTGGAGACTGGGCTTGGCTGGTCAGGGTCACTATTTTGGCGGCGAGGGCGAGACGTACGGAGCGTCTGCGCTACAGACTTTGAGATCGGGCAGGCGCGGCACGCCTGAGTCTTTCTTGAGTTCTGCGCCGGTGCGGTGTTAGCGCATGTTAGCTGTTGGGCCCTATCTGAAAAGATGACTGAGCGCGTACTTGATTTGAGGGCAGGCTCGGCTTTCTTACTTCTGTTGGGAGGGTTGGGGGACTGAAGTGAAGATTATATTGTTGGGCTTACTGTTTCTTCCTATGATGAATTGGCGTCAGTGAGAGGAGGGGAACGTCGGCCCCCCTGCGATTTTGAGAGTCAAAGGCTACAGTCACGCGGCCGCCGAGGCCTTGCACTTACACATCCGAGATCCGTCGTCCTGCATCTGGCCATTGTACCGAACAGCCCAACCAACAACTTTCTTGTTGACCAAGGCATGTGTGCGTGTTGTTCCCTTGTATTTCTCTCATTTTATCCATTGTCACAGTAACCGCAAAGACCTAAACGAATGAGCGACTCGGCATTCTCTCACAGTAAACGACACACGAGCTTTTCCTGTGAGCAGAGAGCTTGATGGACATCTACCACCGGATCTGTCATCGGCTCAACAACCTCTACATTGCTATGATAGGTCCAGGATGGCCTTGCCGGATGAAGCTCGGCGCCATAGACGAGCAGCTCACAACGGCTCTACCGCACCAACCGACCTGTACTGGTGGGTTTGCTTCGGAATCACGGCCTATGCCCTTTCCTCCCAGCACCTGAACTTGGCGGAATCGTGGTCGCGAGCGAGTGCGTACTAAAAATGACTCATTAGCCGTGTGTCGTTGCGAATTTTCTCGCTACTCCTTCAGAATGGCGTCGAAATCGAATGCTGTACGTATAAAGTCAAATCTTGGGATAGAATGTTTGCGACAGATATGGACGATTAAGCTCAGTTGATCGTAGACCCCCCGCTTTCACTGGACCGCCAGGCTGATCATTTCATTTCTAGATACGTTCATTTAAAAGGTATGCAAGTTGCGAAATTGCTATCGACTTGATGAAGAACCATTCGACCTTCTCGAGCTTGTTTTCGAGGATGATGCTGGTGTCGAAGCACCGCAGCAATCGTCGCCAGTTTTCCGTCCTTTCCACACCCCTAGATTTAATGATCTATGGGACGCAACTCTCCGCAGTTCGGATTGCTCGGTTGCTGCAGACAATTCTCAACCAAACCGACCACACGACCACGGCGGCCTTGCAACGACCCCACATCGCAGCGCTGTCCGACACCTTATCCGTGCATCTCGACTTTCTTTAATCGCCGCCGCACCGATAGACTTGGTGGCGAAGGTCCTGCTCGTGTTCGAACCCCATGAACAGGCGCCGACTCGGACGTCGTAGCAGCTGGCGGACGGACTGGACGCGTGTATAAGTGAAGCAGTTGACTACATGCTCGTCGACGACGGATGCGGTGCGCGTCGTCTACGCCGTAGGGAGGACAAGATGGGGTACGGCATCATCTGGTTCAGTCTTCGTATGCTAGTCGACTCGGACATAGCTCAACGATCCGCAGAGTCAGGCATAGAGTACTCAGGCTAAGTGCTTGACTAATTGAATCATGATGCAGTCCAGTACTATCCAACCCCGGTCTGCAGGCTGGCGACTGTCCACTCTATCATAGTTATACTGACTCGGACCAGTCAGACGCCACGCATCTGGATAGCCTACCGCGGTCAATCACTGGTCAATCACTAGGTCTGGTCCGGTCCGCCAAAAGCGGATGCTGATATCACCTCTTGAACCATCATCACCATGGTCGAAATCTATCTAAACGTTGACGGGTCTCAACTTTCCTTCCTTTCCATCCCCCCCCCCCGATGATGTCCGGAGATTATCGATCCGCCCCTTTAAATGGCTGCGATATGTATTGTATTGCATTTGTGGAGCCCGCGGTGGTCTTTCTGCGTCGCAGGGCGGCCCCCCAGTCGACTATGACAGCACCAAGTTGGCCGATGACGTTATATACTTCTATGAACCTTCGAGTAGGTTATTTTTGCATGCTCGATCGTTGCTCACCACCCACTTCTCCAGGGCAATGTATCTTCGTGGACTACGAATGTTTAAATGACAGTATGACGTCTACTGATCAAACATCACGCCGCGACAATTTCAGACGGAAAATCCTGGCTCGAGATGGATCGTTCTGTGTCGTCACACGAGATGTGGAAGGAAGTTGTGACGCAGCACATATTATCCCAAGGAGCAAAGGCGATGAGGTAACAGTAACGACTATGATCAATCAATATGGTTCTTAAATGATGGTCTGTTCCAGTATATTCTTAAGGTTGTCCGAGAGCGTTGGCCCCTTTATGAGGATGAGGACCCGCCACCTGAGATTCGTATTGATGAAGTTGAGAATGGTGTATTTTTGGCCAAGAACTTGCACGCGAAACTTGGTATTGGAGAAGTCGCCTTCTTGAAGGTACGAAATGTTGCCTGTTTAGGCACGTTTCTAACGGCGTTTTAGACGCCAAATTACGGACTGGATCCCACCGACATTCCGAGAGTCGAACCCTCTGACAGAGAATGTCCCGTGCCCACGGATCACTTTACCCTACATCGCTTGGCGATGCCTCCTGGTTATGACCCGGTCATGGCTGAAACCTTCGCAAGCGCAGGAAGATTGCGCCGCCATGATGTCGCCTTCACGTTAGGTTTAAACGTCGATGCCGTGTTCCAGAGTACAAACTCGCTACCTCCTGTCGTCATACTCGATTACGTTTATGGGGTTGCCACTTACAACCAGTGGAACAGCAGGCGTCCCGATAAGACAGTTCACAGGGTGATGGGAAACTACCGCAAGGAACACTACATTAATATTCCAGCAGTCGAACCCAGTCCGCCAACTGACAACTACGACGGCCATTACATTTCCACAAGGACGGGGGATGTAATGACGAAGGCGATGGATGATCTAAATGCGTTTTTAATGTTCGTGCGGGGAATTACGCCGGAAGAGGCCGCTAAGAGGGGGGAGAAGCGAATGGAGGAAGAGGAATTGAAGGCTCAGGAGGCTAGCCGAAGCAAGGTGATGGAGTGGATGAGAACTGCGGACGCTGACAGTTCGTGAGTAGCAGCGTTTGTGGTGACTTCGGTGTATTGTTTATACGCATTTGTATCCTTATTACAAGTACTGTAGCCTTTCCCCTTTGCAGAATCCTTGAACACTGTCAACAGAGGGGTTCACTCGCAGCTACGCCTGGGTCTATCCGAGAGAAACGATTGGAATAGGAGATTGAGAGATTGATGGCGCGCACCGATCTTGTTGTTGAGCACGAATGCGAATCCCTCCCCTGAGAAGCCGGCTGCGATACCCGGGTCGCGCGCGTCGAACACGAGCAGCATGACATCCGCCTCGTTGGTGATCTTGTGTAGCGTGTGGGTGCAGTGCTGTCGCCGCAGCTCCTTTATCTTCCCGTCTCCGTCAGGCGCTGCCAGCTCCAACGCAGCAGGGGTTTAGACGCCGTGTGTCGCTGCGGAGACGGCTAGATGCGCGAGCGACGAGGGTGTCAGCTCAGGCGCCGTCATCGCGTCTTCGTGCGGTGGGTCGCGCAGTGGAGACTAATGAGTCTAGGAACGGGGGTTTATTAGGTACTGTTAGGAGGACAGGAACGGTGGGACGTACGGAACGTCTGCGCTAAAGTTTGAGATCAGGGTATGCGCGGCGCGCCTGGCTCTTTCTTGAGTTTTGCGATGTCAGTTGTGGTATCCTACTTGAAAGATGACCGGGTACGTACTCCAAGGTGCACTCGATTGAGGGCCAGGGTTGGTTTTTTTGACTTTGTTGAGAGGGTTACAGGGCTTAAGTGAAGACTGTATGGCCGCTAACTGTTTCTCCCCATGATTATATATTTGGTGTCAGTGAGAGGACATAAGGAGGAGGAGGACAAGCATCGACCCCGAAGGCAATCGGGGCAACAACGATCAACACTGACAACAAGTAGTGAGCCGCTTCGGCCCGTTGTCCTGCCATTATACCTTCGACCAAGGCGCCTCAGGCTAGCGTGTCGCTGCCTTCGTGATACTTTCTCTTATTTCTGTTGTTGCAGTAACTCACATCTTTCAAAACGTGTGCCCAACAAGACGGCAAAGACCCAAACGAGCAAGCGATTCAGCATTCTCTCGATGTACATGACACCCGATTTAAAGAAGCAACTGGCTGTCAATTGTGCTTTCCTGCGGCGAGGTGAACCTATGATATTCCTGGATATACGGCCCCGCCATTATTTCGTTTAAGGACCGGCCATCGGCTCAACGACCTGGTTCAACAGGACGGCATTGTCGGATAGAGATATTCCCAGCACCTGATGTAGACTGGACTCGTGGTCGCGAGCGAATGCATATTGATCATGCGACGAGCTCATTGGCTGTGCCGTTGCGAATTTTCGGGCTACGTTTTCGGAATGGCATCTGGTGCGTATAAAATCAAATCTTGGGAATTTGAGGTTTGCAACAGTTACTGTATGGACTATGAAGCTCATTTAGTCGTAGACCCGACTTCCACTGGACTGCCAGGTTGATCGTTTCATTTCCAGATACATTCTCTTGAATGGCGTATACAGCCTGTTGTTTCAAAAGAGAAAGCGCCGATACAGCAGCAACCCCTTTTACCTAAACTCGTCGAAGGGTTTCCATTTTTCTCCGCTCCCCCAAATTTAGCGGTCGACGGGACGCCACCTTCCGCAGCGGATTGCGCAGACGATTCTCGAGTACGTCCCGTCATAAATCACGCGACTTCGGCAGCCTCATGGACTCCTCATGGTTTAGCAGTGCCGCGCCGCTTGGCCCTAGGCGGAAGAAATGCACACATTGATCGTACGAACTACTTTCCAACACATTCTCCATGCGCGTCTTGTTTTTCCTTGCTCGTCTCGCCAAGATACTTGATAATCGTGGTCCTGTTCGCGTTCGAATTCCATGAACAGGCATCAACGTCGCGGCTGGCGGCCGAATTGAGCACACTGCGCATGGTGGCATGCAAGAGACGAAGGACCTCATGAAGACCGAGCACACCAGCTACGACGCCGTCTTCCGTGACCGCCTCGGGCGGCTGGGAGAAGCAGCTCTGAACCTGTGCGCCACCAAGGACACAATTTGCGACGAACGTCGACCCCGTCTCGGGTAGGGCGGTACGTACATCCCACCTCCCCAGACTGGACGGAGCCCCTCTCCTTACTCACGCTCGTTCTTGCTCGACGTCAGGTGTCGTCACCCTTGTCAGCGTCGTTTCGGCTCTCGGCGCCGTGGCTCAGCTAGCGCGTAGCAAAAGAATAAAGTCACACCTGTCGGCGCTCATCCGGAAACGATACGGCATCTGCCAGCCAGTATAGGAACCCGCGGCACCCAGGCCACCGCGGTCCCACAGTCCGCTTTCCCTCTTCCCCACTGTACGACAATACTCGCCTTATCGCCTAGGATGCGCCGCGCTCACCTAATGCCTTTTGCTCTTGGACTTCTTCTCCCACGATTGTCTGCTGCTTCCATCTTCCGCTTGCATCTCGCCCATCTTCAGTCGCGTGATCGCCTGCCAATCAGGCGATGTCTTAATATCGCACCTTTCTCTGTATTCGACACATTCTGACGACCACAACATTTCGTAGACGACCACTCCCTCTTCAAACGGTGACACGCGTTAAGACTAGAACCACGACCACAAAACTCTGGCGAGGACCTCCATCTCCGTCTCTTCGAGCTCTCCAGAACACTGAGTATATCCCGACAGCATCGCACAACCAGACGACCCTGCGGTACGAGTCAATAAACGGGTGATAATTAACGCATCAAACTCACCTACGCACATATTTTAGACCACTACATCACCTTCCTAATGTCGTCCCAGGCATTATAAACCCCATTCCAGTCGAACCTGATCGGGCGATCCCATTTGTCGTAGGGTATGCACATTTCAGTCAAGTCGCATACTCTACTCCGATACTCATCGGGGATATGTGTTAGTAGGCCACCATCCACGGTTCGGAGCCACCCGTCACTTGGGATAGTCAGAGGATGGCTCCAATGTGTTGCTTCGACGTCTTGGTCTGGGTTGTTATTAGCACCCTGGTGTAGATATGTGATCTTTGCTCGGGATATAAAGTTCTTTTGGTGAGGATCCCAAAAAGATTCGACATCTTGGGAGTATGCAATAGACTGAAAGTTGCTCAGGTTCTTGAAGGGCTCATTGACGAGTATGCCTGTCTGAGTGTTCTGAATACTGATTCTGGTAGTGTCACCAAGGCTGGCTCCTGAGGCAATGTGTTTCCCATCTGGGGAATATGCTATAGCTTGGATTGTACCTGTGTGACAATTGAGGTTTGTGCCAATAAGGGCACCAGTTAGAGAGTCCCATATCCTGATTGCATCACCCTTCACAGATATAATGTGGTTGCCATCTGGAGTATATGCTAAGGATATGATTCCACCAGTGTGACCTTTCAGGGGCCCATAAATTGGCTTGCCTGTTTCAAGGTCCCATACCCAAATTGTCTTGTCATAGGATCCTGAGACAACATGAGATCTAGTTGGGGAACATGCTATGGCAGTGATTGATTCTGTGTGACCTTTGAGTGGCTCTTGAGTGGCAGAGCCTGTTTTGGGGTCCCATATTATAATTGTGCAATCAGAAGACCCAGAAACAACAAGTGCCCCATCTGAAGAGTAGGCAACAGATGAAACTGAACCTGTATGGCCTCTAAGTGGTCCTTTGACCAATGCACATGTTTTAGAGTCCCATATCAAGACTGTGTTGTCCTGAGATCCTGAAGCAATTTGTGTTCCATCAGGGGAATATGCAACAGATAAAACTGCATATTTATGGCCTTTAAGAGGCTCACCAATGGGTGCACCTGTCTGAGAGTCCCATATCTGAAGTGTCTTGTCCAGGGATGCTGAGTGTCACGGTACGCTCGAAGTGGACTCTTACTTACGGACATGGCCTCGTTTGTAAGTAGTAATGTGTCATGGACAGGGGGATCAGTCAGCACAGTAGTACCAAATCACATGCCGATGTGGCATGACTCATAACTAGGATAGCGATAGTAGGGTTCGAGCTACTTTAGCTATTCGTCGTACGGATTGGAGAGGAGCTTTAAAGCTACCTCGTAGATGTATAAATAGTGGTTCGATAAGACCAAGATACGCCATCTTGGTCTTCTTCAATCACCACTCTCCTATCACTTCTTCCACGTGTGTTTCGCTTGCCTCTTCGTGCAAGTCGACTTCATCGATCATCGGATTACCTAGTGGCGCGACTCGCCCTAGTGTACGGGAGTAGGATCACGTGCCTGTGAAAGCGCCGTGTATCTTGCATACTTCAGGTCACGTAACCACGAAAGAATATTTCGCTAAGTCGTGAACGTCCTTTCGCAGTCCAAGTCGGACTAACGCCAGTGGTGGCGTTACATTAAGACCAAGATCTACCCATCGTGGCGTTCACAACCCGAGACCAGTGGAGAAACTTTCAGACATACTCCCTCGAACGTAGGGGAGATCGCAACGTACCTACACAATTCCTAGGAGCCGCCAGGTGGAGAGAATACCGAGGAGAAACCGGTTACTTTGTAGACTTCGCATCGGGGCCAACCCGATATCGCCCCGTTGAGTTCAATTTCGACAATTTGTGCTGGGTTGAGATCACGTGGAACCCCATAGACAACAGATACGACGCAGTGCGCCCAGCTGGACGAAACTACAACTGCGACATCGATTCAAGACATTTACCTACCCGAGAACAGTGGGGACACATCGACGGACAACCAGAAGAGGAACCAAGCACCTCGGAGCCCAGAACCCCTGCACCATCCGAAACTAGCGGGGAAGACGAAGAAACCAACGCAGACGACGAATCCGAAGTCGGAGAGATCATACAAACAGCTGAGTCCCTCCGCCTAGACGAACCAGAAAGCATCGAGGTTCACGCACCCGCAGACATGGCCACGGCAACAATCACCAGGGAAGAACTCGCAAACGAAGAAGCGCGAAGAATCGCAGAAGAAGCCGAAGCCCACCTACGACCTATCAACCCAGCCACGGGGCACCGAATGACCGCTGACGACGCGGCAATCTTTAGAGCAGTCGGACCAGATATGCCAGACCCACCACCAGGCGCAGGAGGACCTCCGCCACCAAGACGACCGGGAGGAAACTTCGGACAAGGCCCACCAGGAGGCGGAGGAGGAAGGCCACCCCAATTCGGAGGAGGAGGTGGCGGACATCCCTTCGGAGGAGGACCACCACCGCCACCAGCAGCAGGGCCACCAGGAGCCCCTCACGGAACAGACAAACTAGTAGGGGAATCCCCCACAATATTCGACGGGAACAGAGATGAGTACGAGTCGTTCCTTACTCAATGGCACATCTACTGGGGGCAAAACGCAGAAGCACCAATCATGACCAACGTCTATCGACGCTGTTTACTATTTCTCGGTTTCATCAAAGGACCTCGGGTATCCAACTGGACGCTCGGATTCCTCCAGTGGCTCAACAACGAATTGCACCACGGACGCAATCGATACGACCCATTCTTATGGGATACATTAACGGCCGGATTCTCAGATCGATTCTCAAACGTACTCGAGCAGGAGCAGGCACAAGCCACGCTGGCCAAAGGATTCAAAATGATTGGAGACGACATTGATTCGTACGTCACCAACTTCGAACAGCTCGCGCGAAAGGCTGACTATCGCCTCAACGACCGCCAAACGCTGGATCGGTTCACGGCGGGCCTACCCAAGGCCCTATTCACAAAGATCTACGAACTTGACGACCCCCAAACCTTCAACGAATGGAAGGATGCCGCCCTGCGCCGCCAGAAACAATATATCCACCTGCGCGCAAGGTTAGGTCTCAACAACACCACCCCGAGAAACACACTGCAAGCTCGTCCAAACCAGCCGCGCGGATATGCCCCGCAGTGGGCCCCACCGCGATTCCCACCACCACGCTTCGACCCTAACGCGATGGATACATCCGCGGACCGCACGCGAGCACGCCTAGCGGAAGTAGGAGACCCAAATCGAGGAAACTACCAACGACCACCGTTTCCGCCGCGAGGAGGCCCAGGACAAAACAGGGGAGGCGGACAGCGTCGCGACATGAGGGAAGTCATCTGTTACAACTGCAACAATCCCGGCCACTTCTCACGAGATTGTACGCGCCCCAGGAAACCGAGGCAGCCGTATCAACCGCGCGCTAGCACTAGTCGAAGCGCGGACACCGACTACTACAGTCAAGAGCCGACCACCGCACGTCGCGCCGAAGCAACCCCCGAAGAACAAGCAAAGGGTTGGATGGACACCATCAGGGGGGCTAGTGACGAGGTGAAAGACCTCATATTCAAGGACCTATGGACCCAAGAGGGTTTTCAGGACGCCTAAACCCATCGGCCTGGGTGAGGGCAGTTAATTGTAACTCTGTAATCATGACTCGCTACCGTTCGCTCCGAATTCCAGTCTCGATTCGTACCAGTTACTCCATGGCCGACATAAAAGGGCTTGTTGATTCAGGCGCCACCGACAACTTCATAAGACCCGCATTCGCGAAACGCATGGGCCTCGGGCTGCAAGCCCTCGAGCGACCCAAAAAAATATGGAACATAGACAACACCGAGAATAAAGCTGGGTCCATCACTCATTTTGTCGACCTCGACGTCCAAACCAAAGGGGTTAACAAAGTTATGAGATTCCTAGTCACGGACATCGGGAACGAGGACCTAGTCCTCGGCTACCCATGGCTCGCCACCTATGAGCCCACCATCAGCTGGGCTCACGCCACCATTCACGAAGGCGCACTACCCGTGGTGCTCCGCTCAATCAACCCAACGGAACCACAGACCACCATAGCCAGCGCCATTACCCAAGACGAAGCAGAAAACATCGTCCAGGAGCTGGAAGAGGAGTGTCAGCTACGCACCACGGCCACCGAACTAGCTATAGCCGCCAACCAGAACACCGTCGTGGCCATCCTCCCCGAACCATATCAACGCTTCGCGAAAATCTTTAACGAGGAAGCTTCCCATCGATTTCCACCATCGCGACCCTGGGATCACGCCATCGACTTCAAACCAGGCACCCCAGCAAGTATCGACTGCAAGGTCTACCCCATGTCACAAGACGAAGACAATCAACTACGTAAGTGGTTAGACGAACAACTCAACATGGGTTACATACGACCTTCGAAATCGCCCTACGCTTCATCCTTCTTCTTCATCAAGAAGAAGGACGGCAAACTACGCCCAGTCCAGGACTACCGAAAGATCAACGCCTGCACGGTACGCAACCAATACCCATTGCCGCTCATGTCGGAACTCATCAACGACTTGGGAAACGGGCGCATCTACACCAAACTCGACGTACGGTGGGGGTACAACAACATACGAGTCAAAGAGGGCGACGAGCCGAAAGCCGCCTTCAAAACAAAATACGGACTCTACGAACCCCTCGTCATGTACTTTGGACTTACCAACTCCCCGGCCACCTTCCAAAACATGATGAATGACATCTTCGGCGACATCATCCCCTATTACGAAGCACGCGGGACAATCATACGAGTCTACATGGACGACATCGGCATTGCCACAAGCGAGGAAGCAGGCCTACAAGCGCACATCGAGGCGGTCAGCGCCGTCCTACAGATCGCACTCGACCACGATCTTTACTTCAAATTGGAGAAGTGCCAATTCCACCAACCGCGAATGGATTACCTGGGGGTAATCCTTGAAAAGGGGGTGACTCGCATGGACCCCGTCAAAATTGCAGGGATACGCGACTGGCCCACCCCCACGAAGGTACGCGATGTACGCTCCTTCCTAGGCTTCTGCAATTTTTACCGCCTTTTTATTCGCGGTTTCGCCACATACGCCCGAGCACTCAACAAACTTACGCGTAAGGACACCGACTGGACCTGGGGCAAGGACGAGGAGAAGGCCTTTCAAACCCTCAAACGACTCGTCACTAGCGAACCCGTACTCGCACACCCCACCTTAACAGACCAGTTCGAACTCGAAGTAGACGCGTCGGGATACGCGGTAGGCGCAGTACTCCTACAAAAGAAGAAAGACGGAAAGCGACACCCCATCGGCTACTTCTCCGCCACCCTGAATGAAGCAGAACGCAACTACGACATTTACGATCTGGAACTCTTAGCTATTGTCAAAGCACTGCGACATTGGAGACCGTTCCTAGCCGGATCGCCACACAAAATCAAAATCTTCTCCGACCACCTCAACCTCACGCACTGGAAGTCACCCCAAAAGATAAGTCGCCGCGTAGCCCGAGAAGTCCTCGAACTCATGGAATACGACTTCGAGATTCATCACATCAAAGGCACTAACAACGGACGAGCGGATGCACTGTTGCGAAGACCTGACTACGACCGGGGCGACAAAGACAACGAAGGAGTCGTGGTACTGCCTGAAACGGTGTTCGTACGGAACCTCACAACGCAAGCGCCAGAGGCTCATGACCAGGACGAAAACACCCTGCGCCCTTGGGTGGACCCGCACAAACTCAAGAAGGTTGATGGAACTTGGTACCGCGGAGGAGCAAGAGTAATCACGGGAGGACAAGACGCGATTCGCACCATTATTGCCAACCATCACAACCCTCCAGTATACGGACACCCAGGAATCAAGCGAACGTCCAGAATCATCGAACGCAACTACTGGTGGCCCCAGATGCTGAAGCACGTGACCGAGTACGTCCAAGGATGCGCAGAATGCCAACGCCACAAAGTTAACAATCGACCGACGAGAGCACCACTGAACCCTATCACACCAATGACAGACGCTAAGCCGTTCGAAGTCATAGCACTCGACTTCATCACTAAACTGCCCGTCTCCCAGGGATACGACTCTATCCTCACAGTGACAGACCATGACTGCACCAAGGCCTCCATATTCATCCCATGCAACGAAGAGATCTCGGCCGAAGAAACCGCCGCCCTGTACGTCACCCATATCTTCAGAAGATTCGGACTACCGGCAAAGATTATCAGCGACCGAGATCCACGCTTCGCATCCAAATTCACCCGCGAGCTATGCCGAATCCTAGGAATCTATCAGAACATCTCCACGGCCTATCACCCCCGAACGGACGGACAATCGGAACGAACCAATCAGTGGTTAGAGCAGTATCTAAGGTTTTGGGCTAACGAGCGTCAAGATAACTGGGCGCGATTCCTACCCATGGCAGAATTCGCTCACAACAATTGGCCGCACGAGGCAACAAGGAAATCCCCGTTTTCGCTCATGATGGGATACGACCCGCGCGCTGATTGGATCGATAAGCCATCCCCCATCCCTCAGGTACTAACACGACTTCAACAATTCCGAGAAGCACGGAAGGAAGCCCAGACGCTCATCAAGAAGGCTCAGGCACTATGGATCAAACACCGAGATACGCCCAAATACCAAGCGGGAGACCAAGTATGGTTGGAAGGACGTCACCTCCGAACCAATCAACCAACCGCCAAGCTAGCGGCACGACGGCATGGACCCTTCAAAATCACACGAGTGCTATCACCGGTCAATTACCAACTCGAACTTCCCACGCAGTGGAGCATTCACCCCGTGTTTCACATCGATCTACTCACACCCTATCGCGAGACGCCCCTTCATGGGGAAAACTTCCAACGCCCGCCACCGGATCTAGTCGACGGCGAAGAGGAATACGAAATCGAACGAGTTCTAGACTCGCGGCACTTCGGCAGACGTCGGAAACTCCAATACCTCGTGAAATGGAAGGGCTACCCAGACTCGGAAAATCAGTGGGTCAACAAAGATGACGTATTCGCGGACGAAGCCATAGCGGAGTACGAGCGGAGTTCGATGACCGCCAGAGCACATATAAGCGAGGACGACGACGCTAAGTGCCCCCCACTCCTTCACACTGGACTCCCACCTCAATCAGAAATGTCTCTTCCCACTTCCGCCTTTTCCTCCCACGCAGCTCCCCGTCTCCGGGGATCGTTCACCCACGAAGAGCTCACCGCCGCGATCGACAACCTCGCCGCCATTGAAGACCTCGACAACCCCAACACCCCTACCACCTACTGGATGCTCGGCGTCGACGGCCAGCGCCTCAACGTTACGCCCTATACGCAGGCCGAAGTTGATCGGCTTCGCGCAGCTCTCCGAGACTGTGCGGCTCCCTCACCGGGACCTCTCCCGGTTCGAGTGGAGTACCGGGTCGACACTCACGAAGAACCCGAGTACACGACGATGGGAGGAGTGGAGGGAGGTAGCGGCGAGGTGGAGGCTCGAGCAGTTAGCGATGGCAGCGACAAGGAGAACGAGGATCCTCGAGAGGAGGAAAGCGTTCGACGAGACGATGCGCGCCAAATTCAAGAACAACCGGAGCGGGAGTTGAGGGAATGGTATCCAGCTGAGCATCCGTTCATCATTTCCACAACCGACTCTGATCACCCCAACGAAACCCCCTACACACTCGATACGGTGGGCCGCCCCCTTTATCGAGGCTCCCTGAGGGTGGACCTCCCTTCCACATCACACCACACGGCCGTGCTTAATCGCCGGCTCTCCGACGCCCGCTTTGCCCCCTATGGTTACGTTCACAACCGAGGGGACAAGTTCGTCCACTTCCCCATCACCGACTCCCAGGGAGTTACCACCCAAGCCGCCTACGTCCAGGTCATCATGACCCCGGATCCGCTGGTCCTCGCGCTCGCCGCAGACAGCGACAAGACCTTCTCCAAACCCCTGTACGCCGAACCGCAAGTCCGGGAACGGGGCAAGCCGTACTACACGGAGCTCGAGGTACAAGCCCTCGTCGCGGGCCACGCCAACCAACACCGCCTCGACACGGCGGTCAATGAGTTGAGGGACGTGGGGCTAAAAGCTGAGTTACACCGATTCCGCTCATTGAAGAAGGAGGCTGAGCGAATCGAACACCGGCTCCTAGCCCTCTCCCAGGCGTTGGGCGGGGTTCAGGGGGACGTGGCAAAATCGAAGTTCAGATTGGAGATGGCGGACATTCACAACCGGGTGGAGTCGGTTCAGGAAGGCTGGTTAGGAGGTATCGCAGCCCCTAGGCGCCGTGGTCGTCGCGGCTGAAAAGGGGGTGATGTCACGGTACGCTCGAAGTGGACTCTTACTTACGGACATGGCCTCGTTTGTAAGTAGTAATGTGTCATGGACAGGGGGATCAGTCAGCACAGTAGTACCAAATCACATGCCGATGTGGCATGACTCATAACTAGGATAGCGATAGTAGGGTTCGAGCTACTTTAGCTATTCGTCGTACGGATTGGAGAGGAGCTTTAAAGCTACCTCGTAGATGTATAAATAGTGGTTCGATAAGACCAAGATACGCCATCTTGGTCTTCTTCAATCACCACTCTCCTATCACTTCTTCCACGTGTGTTTCGCTTGCCTCTTCGTGCAAGTCGACTTCATCGATCATCGGATTACCTAGTGGCGCGACTCGCCCTAGTGTACGGGAGTAGGATCACGTGCCTGTGAAAGCGCCGTGTATCTTGCATACTTCAGGTCACGTAACCACGAAAGAATATTTCGCTAAGTCGTGAACGTCCTTTCGCAGTCCAAGTCGGACTAACGCCAGTGGTGGCGTTACACTGAGACAATATGAGAGTCATCTGGTGAATATGCCATAGACTGCACATCATCTCTGTGACCTCTAAGGGGTTGGCCAACTGGTAATCCAGTCTTTGTGTCCCACCTCCAAATTGTTTTATCATGAGACCCTGAAGTGATGTGCCTCCCATCTCTGGAGTATGCTAGGGCTGTGATGCGCCTTGTATGACCCCTAAGGAACTTGCCCTCAAGCTTTCCTGTTTGAGAATCCCACAGATTAACTGTGTCTGCAAAGGACCCTGAGATGATGTATCTCCCATCTGGAGAGAATGTTACAGATGTAATGGAAGGTGTATGGCCATGAAAGGGGCCTATAATGGGTTTGCCAGTTTGTGGATCCCATAGCCAAACAGTGCCATCCATGGATCCAGAGACAATGAATTTTCCATTCAGTGAATATGCTGCAGACATAACCCAGTTGGTATGGCCCCTAAGAGGCTCACAAGTAAGGCTACCCGTCTGAGCGTCCCAGATCCGAAGGGTGTTATCTTTAGACCCTGAGACAATATATTTTCCGTCTGGTGAAAATGCGACAGATAAAACTGGGTCTTGGTGACCCTCAAAGGGGTTTCTGACAAGTTCTCCTGTTAGAGATTCCCACATCCAAACCCTGGTGTCTTCAGAACCACAAATAATGTGCGTCCCATCCGGAGAATACGCCACAGATGTTATAGGACCGGTGGGACCCAGTAACGGCTCTCTAACCGGGGCTCCTGTCTGCGGATCCCATATCCTAACTGTCATGTCCGTAGACCCTGAGATAATGTGTGCACCGTCCGGAGAATATGCAACGGATGCGAGTGGTCCTGTGTGACCCTTGAGCGGCTCTCTAATAGGCACACCAGTCTGAGAGTCCCAAAGCCGAACTGTGCCGTCTTCAGACCCGGAGATAATATGCGTGCCATCCGGAGAAAACACCACGGATGTCACCGTCCCCAGATGACCTTTAAGGGGCTTCGTGAGAGGAATACCGAGGCGAGAGTCCCATATCTGGATGGTGCAGTCCATAGAACCGGTGACAATCCGTCTTCCATCCGGAGAGTATGCCACAGAAAGAACGGCCCGGTCGAACTTCAGTGCGTCCACCAGACGAATCCCGAATCTGATGGGCCGGAGTCCGAAAGGGAGGAGCTTGATGACCACAGACGGGTCTCCCCAGATCACTGATGATATGTAGATGTGTGGCACACTGACGGACATCGGCTCATGAAGCAGCAGCACGCAATTGAGGATGCTCTGAAAGGCTCCGTAGAATTCAAAGCTGCTACGCTATACAACCGCGAGTGAGGAGAGTTAGCAATGGTTAACTTGAACAAATTCCGTCAGTATCCACTAACCTTCGATGTCGCCGCCGTCATTAAATCCTGCAAAGTTTTCGTCGCCGCATTGACCTCGGAAATAACGCTCAGGACTTCGAGCCAATAGAACAGTCTCTCGTGGTACAGGAATTCGTGTGCGTCTTGTAATTTCGCATCGTGAGATCCACCGGATCGGAACAGATGTTCAAGCCAACATACGGCGCTGTATTGCAGCTCTCGTGGTATCCGCCGCTTGAGATCGGGTATCTCGTCATGGCGCTGACGGCTAGACTCCAGTCCACAGATGTTAAATTTCAGGCTGGCTTTCATGATGTCGAAGCACCTCTGCGCCATCATCGTATCCAACGCCTCCGGCTTCGTCCAAAACTCCTGGGACCTCGTCTGCGTTTCGACGAAATTGAGGAATGAAGGATGGCAGACACGGAGAGCTTCCGTCTCCGGGTCAACAGTAATGACGGCGGAAAGTTTGCTTCGTAGGTCGTCGACATCCTCTGGCGTGACGGGAATGTCGGGGTCAGAGGTAGGAATGAACGCGTGCAGTCCCTTGCACGGTAGGGATCGGGTTCTGGATGTCACATATACAGACCCGAGGAAGTTTTTCACCGCGTCCCGATAGTGTAGCGAATCTCCTGCGACGCTACGCAGGACACGCAAGTATAATTCATCTACTCCCTTCTCCGGGCTGGTCGCGGTACTTGAAGAAAGTATACTCTTCAGCTCCTTGAGTTTTGCCGCGTCCCGTGCCAAGCTAGCGATATACGACAACGCGGTCTTGATCCAGATAAAAAGTCCGAGAGACTTGTTGGCGAGTGCCTGAATCTCCGCTTCCGTAACTTGAGAACGGAGCTGATGGAGGGGCCCAGACGGAGCGAAATGCGATTGGGCCACCTTAAGGATTTCTTCACTGGCTTCGACGGTGAATAAGTCAAGATGCGTCGCATATTCTGCCTTGCGCAGGTCGGGCTTGACATTATCCAAGGGTCTGCTCGTAACGATGACCCTAAGCCAAGGAGCAAGGCGGACGATCTTCGCGAGGTATGTAGAAACAGACTGAGGGTCATCGCATTCGTTCAAGGCGTCGACGACAATGGCAATGATCGCCTGGTTAGACGGAGAGTGAGATGCGGTTATCGAGGATTTATTCCGAATCATATTCAAGGGCCTCAAGAATAGCTCATTGAATTGATTTAACGGGCGCCGATCCTCGATAGGCATGTATGTCCTGGGTTTGAGAACATCCAGGATGGCATTCCTATACGGCTCGTGTCGTAGGGCGATCGAATATGCGATGGTGTGCAGGAGGTTAGCTGGGTTCCTCAGTTCCTTGTCTCTCTTGAAGAAGAAAGAACCCGACAGGCAGCCGCGCAGATGCAACGAGTTCGCGACAGAGGTAGCGACGGAGCTCTTTCCGCAACCAGCAATGCCGGATAGAAAGAAGAGTCTTTTTGATGCGTCCTCGGAAACCGCGAACGACGTCAATGTCTCAATGAGATCGGCTCTGGTGCCTTGCATGCAGCCGTACTTGGGATCTGGGTCGAACGAACTTCTCGCCGGTGGCTCGATGCGTTTGAGCTGCTGGTCTCGATCTTCGAGGAGCGGAAGTTCCTTAATATCGACATCGATTGCGACGCCAACATTTTGATTCAGACGCGTCGATTTTTCCCTCAATTCGTCGACCTCGCCTCTCTTGGAATTGTACCAATTCTCCAATATGAACGCTAGGCCGCGGGATAAGAGGAGTCCGATGACGTAAAGAAAAATGCAACTCACTCCAAGTGGGCTGCGACGCATACTCAATGAGCTGCTCCGACGTCTCCTTGACGAACTCCTCGATGAAACTACGAACGAACGCGTGGCACTCCGCGACTTCGACGGTTTCCAATGCCGAGAGCATGATGGGAAGCATCGAAACGAGATCGTCCATCAGGATAACGAGCTCCTGATGGCACGAAGATATCTCTCGGAAGTTCTAAACGGTAACATTAGCCGATCGAGAAAAGCCGTGATCGAGAGCAGCTATACCACGATGGCCTGTTTGATAACCGAGACAGCGACGAGGGCGATAGGGTTGAGCTATTTGAGTGCGATGAGTATACCCTGAGTCGATTAGAGTAGCGGGGGATCAAACCTGAGCCGCCTCTGTTGCTAGCTGGGGGAGTTTCAGGAATCCGAGAATCTTATCGAGACCATCCAATATGTTGACCTTCGACGCAAAGGCAGTGCAGACCTGAGAACCAAGAACACGAGTGACGTCCGCCGACTATTGGAGGGATTGGTCTGTTATCTGGCATCAGAGGACGAGCCAAAGCTCACAGGTTTAGATGCCCCACACACGAGATTCACGGTAACGCGACGGTTGATATCTGTGAAGACGCTCAGCGTGAAGCAGAGTTTGATGGGAGGCAAATATCACTACCTTCCAGACTACCAGTCTTGTCGTCTCCGAACTCGTCTGGCTTGAACTTGACCGAAATCTCCGCAAAGCTCTGGCCGAGTGGCGATTCCTGGATAGTTAAAGTAGCACCAGTTTGGGTCCTAACATAGCTGTACGAAATCGATCAGCACCTGAGGCCTGAGGGGCGATGACAGACATCGCTACGGGTACGGACATGTCGATATTCCAGTGAGTAGTGATGCCTTCTTTGAACTTGTTGGACTTGTGATCAACGTCGGCATCGTCCTTGAAGATGAGCTCGAGATCGGACGACGGACGTTCCTCGATAAAGTCCACATATATATCTAAGCAACTATCACTAAGTCTGCTTCATAAGGATGGCCAGTTTTGTATACCTTTCAGGTGAACGTATCTGAAAACGAAACAGTCAGCAGCCTGGAGCTCGAGTGAAAGTGTCTTTGACTAACCGATCCTGATCGGTCATCTGAGCGGAGTCAATTCTATCCCAAGATGTCAGGTATTCAACTTTATAAAACTTGCAAGAAAGTTCGAGTGCGATATGTGCTGGAAGATAGTACAAGCTACACTGGCAGTGCAAGAGGTCGACTCGGAGTCACAGAGGCACTTGTGCGGCGTTGCACTGCGGTCGGAACCACGCCGCGGCATTTCCCCGGATGGGATCGGTACCGGGCCGGATGCGCGACTTGTACCTACCGTGCACTGAGGTTTCTGAAGGTGTCAATGGCGCCTCCACCCCCACGTCGCCGTGTTTCCTATGTAATCCCATTTCCTCCGCCAACAAGTCCAGTTCCTCGCCTGAGTCTTCCCCCACTCGGTTTCGATAGACACGGTTCAATCAACCCAGTCTTAATCCCCAACTTCATCCAACATCCCCAAATCGAACTTCCTGTTCACCAACGCAATATCCCTCGTCACCGTCTTGGCGTCTCGTCCCTCGCCCTCGATACCACCACTCAACTCCTCGGTCGCACCACACCAGAGGGTATCCTCTATACAGGGGGTCGTGATGGCCTCGTCATTGCATGGGACCTCAATATATCCATGAGACAGCGCATCCGTAAACGCGACGTTACACGTCGCAGGAGCACCCGCTGGGAACTCATCACTGGCTGGGGGGACGAAACTGTTGACGATACTCTTGACGAGGACAAAGATTTGCGAAGCGATGGGGATATCCTTGGCGAGGTCAAGGGAAGTTCTAGGCGTCGCGGGCTCAGCAGCACCGCGACCTCTCCAGGGTTTATCCCATTCGAGCATCAGTGGGAGGGGGATATTGACGCGTTCCGTCCTGGCAGGGTGTGTCTGCATAATGCACTCGGTCTCATTCCCTCTCAGCTACTCTCTACCCCCTAGCCCTCGACTTTTCGTCAGGCCGCTCAGATACACTCAGACTGGGTAAATGACATCTTGTTGTGCAATCAAAACAAGACGCGTCTGTGTCTCACCCTCTGCCCATAGAGCCCATACTAACTCAATTTGAGTAGTCATATCTGCCTCATCGGACGGCACCGTCAAAGCCTGGAATCCGCACTCATCGCCATTAACTGACCCCACCACCGTTGGCACCCACACTGACTACGTTCGATGTCTCGCTCATAGGTAAAAGTCATCCCTCATGTTCATTATATTCGCTCACGCTTTCTGTGCTAGCCGCGAGCAAGGCTGGATTGCATCCGGCTCGTTCGATCGCACCATCAAGCTTTGGGATCTCTCCCGTTCGTCGCAAGCGCAACCCGCACAGCCCATCATGACCTTCTCCCCTCCGGAATCATCCGGTGCCAAGGCGTCGGTATATGCACTCGCGGTCGACCCGCAAGGGCATATGGTTGCCTCTGGGGGCCCGGAGCGCGTTATCCGCATGTGGGATCCTCGCGCAGGAAGGCGAATTGGGAAACTCGTTGGGCATACCGACAACATTCGCGCGATTCTTATATCCGAAGACGCAAGATGCGTGGGTTGCGACGTCCCCTTCCCCTATATTCCGCGCTCACTTCCGATTCACCATTACAGTTACTCACTGCTTCTGCCGATGGTATGTTTGTGTTATCACGCCCTTCGATAGCTCACTTATGACGATAAAGCTTCTGTCAAGTTGTGGTCCCTCACCTCGCAGCGGTGCCTACATACCTTTACGCACCACACCGATTCTGTCTGGGCGCTTCATTCGTCGCATCCGTCCCTGGAGATCTTTTACTCGGGCGACAAGTCCGGCTATGTCGCTAAGATCGACGTCGAGGGTTACACGGACATGTCGGAGGGCGAGTGCGTCCTCGTCTGCCAAGATGTTGCGCCACCAGCCGAGGGCGTCACCAAGCTTGTCGCACTGGACGACTTGTTGGTATGGACCGCGAGCGGTAGCTCGAATCTGCGGCGGTGGCATGTCCCACCCCGTAGGGCCGTTCGTGCAGCCGCGCTCATCGAGACAATGTCCTCTGTAGTATCGCGCACGACATCACGCCTTCGCCCATCACGCAGTGCAGAATCACGGCCACGATCCATCACACTTGATCTTCCGCCCTCTCCACCTTTACAACGACCGCCTCGGCATACAAGCTCGATGAGCACTACATCTTCACCCGGGTTAGAGCCCCCTCTACATGTCCATCTCGAAGATGGGACGGGCGAGGGCGAGACGACGTGGTACGGCCTTCCGTACGATTGCCTTGTGCACCTCGCATCGCCCCTCAACGACCCCTTTACGCCCTTCTCGCCCGTCTACCGTGGGAATGGCACCGGTCCAGATGCAGATGTCGCCACGCTTTATTCTGCCGCATCCCTCATGTCCGTCTCTGCGCGCCCAGTATTGTTGCGTACACCCCTACGCGGCATGTTCCCGTCTCCGCCTTCACCTACCCAGTCACCCGCCAGTCTTGCAAGACCAGCGAGCCCTGCGCATAGCGACTTCTCTCCGTCCATCGGTGGGTTAGGAACGGGAGGGCTAAGCAGCGGCGGCGTAGGGAGTGCTGGCGCTGGTGGAGCGACTACTGGCTTGGGCAAGCACCGCACTGAATTTGAGTCACGTGAGGTTGTTGCAGACGCCCAACCCTTCTCTCCCACACCCGACTTCGTCCTAGTTGGGGCGCCGGGCCTCGTTCGTGGGGCGCTACTCAGCAACCGTGTACACGCGCTCACCGTCGACACTGCCGGCACGGTCGCAGTCTGGGACATTATCCGGGCCTTGTGCGTCGGGCAGTTCGCGCGCGAGGACGTTGTCTCGGCGAGCACTAACGGTAGTGATCATTCCCACGAGGACGACTGGGTCTGCAGCCCACGCGAGGCGCTCGACATTGTGCGCGAGCGCATTGACGGAGAGGCAGTCGTTGTGTCTTGGTCTGCCGTAGACACCAGTACTGGGGTGCTCAACGTACACCTCGACGAACACGCTTTTGACGCGGAGCTCTACGCGGACGAGCTTGGATGTACACCGGATCGCCCTCTCCCCGCAGGTGTGGGCCCCGAGGATATGCGGAGTGAGTTTTTTCCTGTTCCCTTGCATATTCTGTCGAAGTACTGACGGCGCGACGCAGTCAACTTGGGCAAGTGGATCCTCCGAAACCTTTTCCAAGGATTCATCCGCGAGGAACAACACGCCCACGCCTGGCGCCTGCGTACCGGCGGAATGCCACCAGTGCGAGCTATCAGCAACTTCCCTGCCGCCCCTCCGCCTTCCTCGAAACAGGATTCAGCCGTCGACTCAGAAGGGGACGCAAATGCAACTAGTACTAGCTCCGTGGTCATCGTTGCGCCCAACATGCTCCCCGCTCTGCCGCCCGATAGTGCCGGACCCGATGTCACGTGCCCACCAATCCCACGCTCACAGCCGACGTCGCCAACATCATCAGGATCACCAACCAGCAATGAGACAATGTTACAACATCAATCACAAACCCAGCCTACTGTTCACCAGCGCGCGCAAACGGAAATGCCCACGACTGCCGGAACCGCATCTCACCAGGGGCAGGACTACTTTGGCCCCCTTGTGCGCCGTCCATCAGTATCTAGCGGTGGTGCAAGCGGCGTGCCTGCCATGACGACACCAGAGGACCCTTCCGGTGCCGCCGGGACGAGCCACGGGCCGGCGGGACCCAGCACCCCTGGAGGTCTGATGGGCAAGCTGCGCGGACTCGGCCGGGCGACGAAGCGTTCGCAGAGCGAGAGCACACCTGGGACGCCCGTCCCTCCATCGCGCACGCCAGGGACACCGGCGACGGGACCGGCAGCAGCGTCGGCTGCCCCCGTGCCCTGTTCTCAGACTGCTACTCCTATAGCGGTGTCTCACGAAACGTCTGCTCGGCGAGAGCAGGCCCCGCCCGCAAAACCGCGCACGGCGGCCCAGGCCGTCCTCGCCAGCGGCCCGCTCAGCCCGCCCACTTCCGCGGACGGCCCCACGCTCGCGCTCGCGCCGGATATCCCGCTGCTCGTGGCGGAGGAGCGCGCGCATGGGTGGGCGATCGTGTATCGCGGTACGGTTGCCAGCGCTGGGACCACCGGCGATGTGGAGACGCTAGAGGACGCGATGCCCTATTGGCTGTTGGAGTATCTGCTGCTGGCACGTGCGCCACAGGTCGGCGTGGTCAAGATCGGGTTCATGCTGCTTCCTCTGCAGAGCGGGGTATCGGGAGATGAGGTACTCCCAGAGCTGGTAAACACGTACGTGATGATTCGGCCTTCATTCGACTCCCCATTGACCGTCCCGTATACAGTTCCCAGACGAAGTTATCTGCAAGCCGGTTCCTACGAATCCGCAAGCTCGCGGCTCACGTAAGAAAAAATATTTCCATCTCATAAGTGCTTTCCACTGAGACGGTCGGTGCAATTTTATATATAGGTCCAAGACAAAATAGAGAAGATGTCGGTTAGCACGCGGAGCGCCCATCCATCACCACGCTCGTCAATGGACGCGCATGGTCATTCCAGGGCCCAGACCTCGTTTTCCCCAACACCAATCGCGCACGAACATCAACATCAACATCGCCCACCGCCGGAGGACCTGTGGGAAATCGTGTGCAATGATACGGTTCTACCGATCAACATGACGCTCGCGGCCGTGCGGCAGTACGTCTGGCGGCAGTCGGGCGAGGTCGTGTTGTATTACCGCCGAAAGCGGCCAAGCGCACATAGTAGAGAGGACCAGCGGCACACAGCCAGTACCGTTCCCTTGTCATTACATTAATACCTACCTGTGTCAGCGAGATAGACATGCGGGTACTACAGTACCTACCACCTGGGGTGGAAGGGCGGGTTATGTCCTGATGTTGTAAAGTGAGTGGATCGTGTAAGTCGCTACTACTAACGTTGGAAGTAACATGCGTCTAAGGTGTACTAGAGTTGCTAATCCCGTAAAGCATGTCAATGTAGCACTAATTTAAATGACTGTCGTGAGGGATGTGCGATACCCAGGTCTATAAGTTATAAGGATCGGGTACACTTGTATGTTATTTGAATTTTGGGAGACTCTCAGCGAGCTTGAGGCGTGAGACGACCAACAGATTGGTCGAGCGGACCCGCGACTGAGCCGTCCTCGCTGTTCACACGTTCACAGCTCAAATGGAATGGGCGATACACCCGCATTCACGGCGCAATCCGATGATTGCACGCGCAGGCTGTTCAGTGTTGGCCGGCGCGATGGGCTCCAGAGTCAGTCGTGTTCTGAAGGAAAGGACGTTACAAGGGAAACCACTAGCAACCACGAGTAAAGATCGCCCTGTCACCAATGAACTATACATACCTGCGGAGACCAGGGTTACTGTAGCTAGCTGGAAGTAAATGGAGATGATCGATCACATTATTGGATACTGCAATACCGCGCGCCGTATATCCGGAAGATCAACTCCACGTACTTTTCGGTGTAAGGTAAACTCTATACAAGTACTGTAGTCACTGTCAGTGCTTGCCGAATGACGACTGGTAACATCATTCGGTCGTGTGTAGGATGATTAGTGACATAACCGTGAGCGTACCTCCTGAGACGGTATAGTTAAGCAACAGGTGCAGTCGCCGGGTTTGTACGAAATGGTATAGTTCCCCTGTACTACAGTAGTACCCATGTTGTGATCCCTGCACGGAGCTCTGTCTGGGTACTCTCGTCAGCGACGAACGACTAGAAACAGTACTTGTGCACGAAGAAGCGAGAACACTGTCTCTCCCTGGTGGTGCCAGACCCCTCAAGTTGAAGCCAACGCCTTGGTACTTTCGCCAGGCAATCTTGCGTTCTCCGAGTCTCCCAGAATGATGTCTCATTCGTTGCACGGCATCAGAATCGAGATCTATTGGATATGTTGACATACATCCAAGTCGTAAGTCGACTGGTTCTCCAACCCGTCGTTGTGCACGTCTCGGTAGCTTGCACCGGTGATGGTGCCCTGATCTCCTGTCAATATGTATTTCGCCACAGTCACTACTCAACGGTGTTAACAGCATCTAGACGTGGCGTCGTCTATTTGGCATTCGTGTCACCCATGCCAGATGATCAATTCACGCCAACGGATCGCGACAGACCCTGGGTTTCCAGAAGAGTACGCGTTGTCCAGGGCTGTTGCGGAGAGGGGGGGTACTTGATCTGTCCTCAGTACTGCAGGTACGACCCAGACGTACTGTGTATGTTTAAAACAATAAGGGGCGACTGAAGACACTCTTTTTGGAGGCCGTCAAGCGGTGCGGACCTACAGAACGCTCTTGTTGGATGATTCCACTGTGACAGGTTCAAGTTATGACTTGGTAGAATTTGCCAAATCGTCTAAATTTTTGGTCGATAGATCTCGCTCGTAATGATGATGTGATGGCCAAGCACAGCACTGTAACTATACAAGATGCGCCCATGCGTGCAGCACCAGTGTAACTTGACCGTGGCTTTCAGTAGTGTAGCATGTAGCTATCCAATTGCTGCATTGATCACCTACAGTTCAGAGGCGACGTGCAGGGTTAAGGACAAGGCTAAGGAACGATTTCTTCCACTGCTCACCAAATGTCTCCGCGACTCTCCGGCCGCGAAGTTTTGAAGGAACGCGTGCTCAACCCCCGTCCGAATTATTTTCGAATGTGGTCGAATTCGTATTCAAGAAAGTAGGAGCTCGGCCTGACTCGGAGTCAAGCTCAGAGTCAGTCGAAAGCCAAAGCCGCTCAGCGAACGCACGTGATGTGCCTTCCAGAGCACGTGTTGCGTCGCGTCGCGTCGATGGGTTTCGAATGCATACTGTGCTGGTCGTGTAATACATATTCCAAGTTGTCGGCCGTGCACTTATGAGCAAATTTTTCTCCTCGCATATTTCAACCAGAACATCTGCGACACCTTCAGCGCCACTTATACATGTCCACCGATGAGAACAAAACAACCAACACATTCGTCATTTTCCGGTCTGTCGTCCTGCGTAGCGGGGTGCATCCTCTCCACGTACCCGCACCTTCGATCCACGGAATCCAGGTCGCACTTCGGCCTGGGTGTCCTCCGGCCTACCCGCCTCCCTTGCCGCGGGGCACGATTGTCTGGGCCGCTTCAGACGGGAGCAGCGCCATCGACTCGTCCAGCGGGTATTACACTGTACGCCCGTATGCCGAGGTGCTGGCGGAGTCTCGTCTATCCGCCGTGCGCACTGCGCGCCTCTACGCGCATGGTCAGACGTCCGAGTCATTCGCGGAGAACGTGCTCACAGGCCAGAAGCGTGGACGCTCCATGGCTGCGTTGGCGTGCAGGAGGGAAGCTGAGCTCAGCGAGCTGCATACTCCGGTAAAGCGCAAGGTGTCGGCGGAGAACCGACCTCGTGAGGCGCGCAAGCAAGGAACAATGGCGTATCCTCGCGCGCTGAGCAATCAGATGAAGCTTCGGGGCCGTGCTTTCCTGCCATGGGTGGCGGTAATTACGGCGTACCATCAGGTATCGTGTGTGGTGTGTGGGTCTTCTTCTGTCACGTTGGGCCAAGATTTAGCGAATCTTTCAGAGCCTAGAACCAGACATGACACAGTATACCTTTGCACCCACCATTGAAGACGATCGGATGTTCGTTCCCGAGGATGACATGCAGAGCATCATAGAGGAGATTTCGCCAGGAACTATTACAGCGACATGGGTGCCACCCTCACTGGATAGACATATTATCCACGACACCGAAATGAAAAGTCCTCGTCCAAAGAAATTCAGCAAGACGTTACGCGCTTTCTCGGCCCTATTCGACAAGCGTCCGAATGTTAGGTCAAAAAAACCATTCCTACGCTTTATGTTCCGTACGGCTGCTTCTAGAAGGGGCATGCAAGCAGAAGTGACGATGCGCGGCTACGAGTCAGATGCGCAAGCGGGTTCGCTTCAAACCCCCAAGAAATCTCTAGAATTCGCCAAACCAGCATACAGGTCGCCTACTCCAGTCCTGGGGCCTGTAGTCCCGTATCCCCGAGTACGCGTACTCTCCACGCTCGAGTTGATTGCGGGTCTCACAATATCACAGCAGGCGGGCCAGCCTCCCTCCTTGCTAGAGTCCTGGACCGAATTTAGCCTAAACAAGACGATCGGCCCGGCGCGTCAGAGGGATGCGGGAGACGTGAAGCGCGACACAGGCAAGAAGGAGAGGACGCGGCACTTGCGGCGATATAAAGCACCCAAGTCCGGTCGTCTTGAGAAAGCAAAAAACGAGCTCGAAGAGGCCAGCCACCAGCAGTCGCCCGGATGCTTCGGACTTGTTGGATGCCGTGCCGTTGCTCTGGGAGTCCATCCCGCCACCTCCGGCTCCACCCGGGGGTGCGCTACCACCTCGAAGTACCTTCCAGGAAGTGTACGGGGACACCCTCTCTTTCCCAATGGCGCCAGCCGAGGACATCACTACCAGGCTACGGGGGCGCGCCGGGGTATTCTTCGGTCACCTCGGCGACGTGCTCGGTGCGCCGCGCTTGCCTGCGTTCGACGTGAACGCATTCTTTAACAGGGGAAGGCAAGGCAAGGCGAAGGGGACACGTCATGAGGAGATACAGCCGCCGCAGAAGGTTCGCTCTGAGTCGTCGCTCGAGGTGCTGTTCCGGACCATGGGTATCGCAGAGGCGCTCCCTGACCCGGATGAACAGCAGAGCCCAAGGAACCTGGTGCTAAGCTCTCCCGTACGCATGTTATGCCCTTCTCCTGGGACGCCGACGAGGCGATCTAAGAATGAAGACCCGGATGCTCTCATTATTGACCTGAGCTCTGATGAAGAGGAAGACGGCTGCGTCGGAGGGACTCCTCAGCCTGGCTCGCTTCTAGACATACTCGGCGGAGTGACTCGCAACTTAGGATTCCTTCGTCTTCAATAGATGTAGATACCAAACACTTCGGGACCACAATAAGTAGTATTGCTGTATCTTGCAGCATAGGTGTTGCGGCTGTCATCGTGTAAGTATGCTGGTGTTGGATCTTTCTGTTCTCCCCTTGGTTCTCCCTACTGTTGTGACTGACGAACCTGATGTAGAAATGCGTCAAGGACATATATCACGATAGCCATTGGACGACCCATTCCAACTATGCGCGAATCTTGAAAGATGACATATCAGATACACGACAGCATACATACGGGCTAGTTGGCGAGCAACGCGGAAATTTATTAAAGCAATCATTCTTGGCCGGTAGGTTCAGAGACCCAGAAACACCGCAAGCTGGGGTAGGTGACGCGGTAACGAGAGCGCTAGTTCGATTACAAGACGAGAGGGGTCTTGAGCGCCAAGGGTCCTAGCGATCACCAATGGACGAGCCAGTAAGTTGACGGCTATCATAATGGCCAAAACTTGAAGATACAACCCCTCTGAGGGACGTCGACACCACCCAGGCTTTTGCTACAGTCTGTAAGGTTTGAGTAAATTGAGTGTTCACGCTTCGTATTGCGGGGAACGTTGAGACAAGTGTCGTCCTACCATCTATTTCTAGCCGTCTCAGGCTACAGTCTGTGAAGGCAGTTCCATCTCCATTATTTTTTTCGGATACGGCCGAATAGCCGAGATGGGTTGTGCCAAAACAAGGGCAAAGCGAAGAGTGCCAGAGGCTCACGCGCTTGTTTATTCGTTCGCCCACTTTTCAGACTCTTAGCGAATAATCCACCCACTGAGCATGGCCGCCCCCTCTTCTGACGGTATTGGCATTGCCAACCTCCCGAACCAGGTAGGTTCAACATAGTTCCTGCTTCAAAATTTCCTGTCAAACACCACTTTTAGCGACACAAAATCGTCGCCAAGCGGGGAGCTCATTTCACCATCATGGTCGTCGGTTCGTTACTACTTTCGCACTTCCACGTGAGATTCTTTTCTTACGTGCCAATACAGGCGAGTCGGGCCTGGGAAAGACCACCCTCATCAATACCCTTTTCTCAACCGAGCTGTCCTCAGCCAAAAACTATAGCCGTCGCCACCATAAGCAACTCGATAAACTCACTGAGGTCGAGATCATCAAGGCCGAGCTCGAGGAGAAGCAGTTCAAGGTCAAGCTTACCGTCATCGATACCCCCGGCTTTGGTGACTATGTCAACAACCGGGACTCGTGGTCGCCTATTGTCGACTTCATTGACGACCAGCATGAAGCGTACATGATTCAGGAGCAGCAACCCCAGCGCAGCGAGAAGAGCGACCTTCGTGTTCATGCTTGCCTGTACTTCATCAGGCCCACCGGTCACACGTACGTCGTCCTGTTATATATTCTGTGGCGTCTTGTAATCTCGTCGCAGTCTCAAGCCGCTTGATATCGAGATTATGAAGCGTCTCGGTACCCGCGTTAACCTCATTCCCGTCATTGCTAAGGCGGATACTCTCACACAGAGTGACTTGTTCACTTTCAAGCAACGCGTCCGCCTCCTTGTTTCATGGTTCGGTCCCCCGTTGACGTATTGCATTGGCAGATTCGGGACGTCATCGCCGCACAGAACATCCGTATTTACCAACCCCCCATCGAGGCAGATGATGAGGCCAGCGCTGAGCATGCGCGCATCCTTGCGAAGGCTATGCCATTTTCGATCATTGGCTCTACCGAGGACGTCCAGACCCTTGATGGTCGTGTCGTGAAGGGCCGCGAGTACTTGTGGGGTGTCGCTGAGGGTATATCCGCTTTCAGCTTTCTTATCAGTGTTATTGACGCACCCGCACAGTGGAAAATGAGAACCACTGCGACTTCCGCAAGCTGCGCTCCCTCCTCATTCGTACCTTCATGCTCGACCTTATCTCGACTACGGAGGAGAGTCATTACGAGAACTACCGCCAACAGCAGATGGAGACGCGCAAGTATGGCGAGCGCAAGGTTAAGAAGTTCCACAACCCGAAGTTCCAAGAGGAAGAGGAACAGCTCCGCAGGCGGTTCACGGAGCAGGTCAAGTCCGAGGAGGCACGCTTCAGGCAGTGGGAGCAACATGTGAGTCGCCTACCTTCCGTGCGGAGCCAGAGGAAGACCGTTGGCTAATAAATGTCGATACAGTTGATAACGGAGCGCGATCGCCTGAACAAGGACCTGGAGTTGGCGCACAGCACGATCAAGGGTCTCGAGGCAGAACTTGACAACCTCCAGGTCGGCTATGGACGTGGTAGTGGACGGCGATGAACGCATCCCGTCTCGTCGTGGAAGGCGGCAATGGACTCGGCGAGAGTCTTCTCATCGCATAGGGCTGCGCTCTTATAGATACCCATACCCAGCCCTGACCCTGGTCGCTCATTCTACTGTTCGGGATACTAGTACCTTGTTTCTTGTTTCTCTCTCCATCCCATAAGACTTTGGACTGCGTAGCGCAGAATCACCTGTCATTTACTGGTTAAAGTAAGTCTGTCGTGGTAATCAACCGTCAGGCTTAATTTAGCGAGAGTTGTTCGACAAATGAGTGACATTTGGATCTGCAAGAACTCGTACAGCAATGTCCTTGGCTGACAGTCGACATAATAAGGGTTCAATAGATTTTTGTATGGGATGAGCTGTTTATATAAGGTGGGGACCGGTGAGTGCTTAGATTGCCATTTCTACCGTACACTGTATCGACGCTTCACAGCATTAAAATGAGCACAGGTTTCTGGTGATTGTTTCCTCGTCATTCCAGGAACGTCAGTTTGTCAAGGTACTGGTTGTAGGGTAACCTTAGCTCCCTCGGATGCGATGAATCAAAACTTCAAAATGTAACTTTAGGGACTCCATGCGAAGCACTGGTGGCTAGGTCGCTCCAAATGCAGGTCCCGCTGGTACCAATGGGGGACGAGCGTCGTCACGTAGTTCCCAGGCATGCCCTTGCCCTTGGCCCGGCGGTGGCAACCCAAGGGCCACCATACAGTCATGGTACTCTAGTACTTGGAAGTTTGTGCGGGCTCTGACCCGGCGTCATGTACTTCCCGGAGTTTCTGGCTTCAAGTTCCGTGCTTCGGAGACGAGACAAGAGCTAACTACCTATAAACTCTAAGTCCCCTCTTCGGGTTAGGCACAGTTCTGAAAGCCGCGGCCATGCCTGGCAAGATATCGCCAAGATTTCCATTAGGCTGTCTCCGGACGGCTAGCGCTGTTGAGCCGCGGCTTTTCGCAAAATGTCCTTTTCCGGTCGTCGATCCTGTAAATCCTCCACGAAAAACCTGCGCTCTAAACCCGAACGTTCTGAACCTTGAACGCTTCCTAGACCCATTTCTCTCATTCATGCCAGGCTGTCAGTGGCTTCGATCCTCTTGCTGATCTCACCTCCGGGCTATTATGGTTCAGTGGGTACTGTACAGGCTCGACTTTATCCCGAGAAATCTCCACACGCGCGAATCCCGGGGCCCTCGAGAGGTTACTAGGTTACTCGCTAATTTGGGGTCCGAATCAAGGTCGGGACTGCTCCGAGCCTCGCATTGAACGCATACATCTATTCTTGTCTTTGCAAGCGCGGATGATCGGTGTGCTTTGGCCGGCACAACACTTATTGCGTGTGTCCGATGCTCGCAGTTACCTAGGTGGGATAACTATTCTTGTCGTGGTTCTTGTTTCCGTTTCCCGAACTCCACCGACTCGCTTCGTGGGCACTCCCTGTGTCGAACTCACAGTAACTCTAGCGTCTAGAGACATCTCTCGCGTATGCACGATACGTCCCATCACATTTTCTCAGCACTGCGACCTCATCACCATTGTATCTGCACACGCAGATGGCCCTGCGCTGCGCCGCAGTTATCGCGCGAATGTCTCGCAGGCGTTATCGCTTTGGCCGCTTGTTCGGTTGCTATCTCCTCCTCCAAGAGCACGATGACCAGGATCGACCGCCCTGGGCTGCTATTCCCTTTAGCATGGGGTCGCGCATAATCTGCAGTGGGGAAACCGCGTTTTAGTGTGCACCCTTGTTTCAGACGTGATGGTCGAGGCATGCATCATCGTTTCCCGAAGGGCCTCTCCGTCAATTTAATCGCACTTTTGGATGCCAGGTCGTAAAGATACCGTTCGAGCTCAGAACGAGAAAATCCCGCGTGATATCACATATGTCGACGATCCGTGTAGTATCGTGGAGGCTGTCCGAGACATCGCTTCGACGTTTACTGGCGCGGTTCGATCCGCGCTCCTACAACGACAGATGTTCTGTTCGAGAACGTGGGGTGTAAGTGGTATCATGATGAATTGATGCAATCATTGCATACACTTTTTTCTGTCTGGAAGTGGACTAACGTTTCTGTATCCTTCACGAACAACGACTCTACTCCGTGAGCGTTCTAAGGGTGCCAACATTCGTCTGGGGGATAACGCATATGCCTTGTCTCCTGATGACTGTGGTCACTTGGTGGTCACTTGGCTTTTCATGGTAACAACTTGAACGTAACTGGTACTGTACTACTTTTTGACCCTCTCTATGAACCACCGGCTTCTGTGGTTGACCTAACTATACATACTGCAGGTATCGACTAAGGCTCCAACCCATCATTACATTACATGGTCAGAGCCATATCTACGCAACCTGAATTACTCCGTATATCACGTGGGTTCATGCCCTTCCTCTGTATTAGATCTTGTCCTTAATCTTGTCTCGAAATTTCTGATTTTTGAGCTGCTTTTTATTTTTACGCACAAAGCTCGGAGATCATCGGGTAGGCGAAACTGAAGGACGCGTGTTGGAACGCAGATGGCAGGGTTTCGAAAATTCCCTAATCAACCAAAGCTGACTAGCGCTGACTTTCCGGAATAGCAGGGGCTGGCGGGCTCTCCTTGGGCTGCTCATGGGAATGGTCATTTATTGTAATTTGTAGTGCAGGGTTTCTAGAACTTTATGGCGCACTAGGGCTTCTCCTCGCATGAATATTAAACAGTAACGGTCGCTCTCAGGAACTCGGATGGCCTTTGCCGGCTGTCCTCGGTCGCTGTGCTCCTTGGTCGCGAGCCACACAGCAATGAATCAAAATTTCAGGGCCTGTTTGGCGCGGCTTGGCCCTGAAACAATGTTTCTGCAGACCCTCTGTTTCCCACCCGGGAAACAGAGGCTGTGGCAAAACATTGTTTTAATTGCTTGTGACCTCCGAATGCATTTACATACAAAAATAAAAACATGTTCTTGAGTTGATGACAAAGCGTGACCTTCCCTCACACCGCACCCCCTCAAGTCCCATTGCCACCGCCTCACCTGCACGCAAGTCTGTGGTCGCCGCCCTTCGCCATTCGGGAATTCACCGTCACTGTCACCCCGCCACGGCACCCAGGACCTGTCGCAACGCACCTGCCGCGCCGTCTCACCAGCACTTGCAAGAAGTGCACCTCGTGCGCACTCCTCCACCTCTGCCTCCCCATACACAAACCCGTGGCCACCGCATCCACTCTTCGTTACACGGGAGTCCGCCCTCACCAGCACCATCCCAACATGGTGTACAAGCCCCCATGACGCCTCGACGCCACACGAAATCCCGCAACATCAACTCAGCATGGGCGGCCAGGCGCGCAAGTCCCGTCATGAGGCAAGTCGCAAATGACAATGATGGAGGCCACTACGTTGATGATAGCAACCCAGCGACGATGACGATGACCGCGACGGAGCGACTACGACCGCGACCACGGCAACGCAAGGCGACAAAGATGAAGACAACAACACTGGCAATGACAGCAGTTACGACAACCACGCGTCGGCAATGGCCATGACAACGGAAGGCGATGTGGTGTTGTTGGCCCCAATACTGACTCCCTTGCTCGCACTTAGTACAGCGTAGCTATAATATATTTTATTGCTTTTGGCGCTGTGATTCGCAAGGTTGGAGGCTCCATATAGCGCTTTCCACGACCAAGCCCAGGCTTTTGAGCGCAGCCCGGCCCTGCACATCACTACGAATCCCACTCCTGCGCTAATTGTAGCCGTCCGTCTTGCACCATAGTCATGTTGTATCAAACATAATGAAAGTCGTCTAATTGCTGTTATATCTTGTGTGTTATATGCACGCGCGCCTTATGTCAGCTGATCTAGATTGTGGACAATATGATGCGGGTGGTCACAGTCACTCCCGACACAGAGAAATGAAAACGAAAAAGAGGTCAGACCTCTTTTTCTGGCTGGCGGGGAGAATCTCATTCTCATTTCTCGGTCTCTCGTGACACAAAGTTTGCCGAACACGTCGCATTCTCATTTTCAATTAATTTAAACATTGTTTTTTGCTTGGCCCATGTCTCGCGTGAGAAAGCGTTTACCGAACAGGCCCTCAAATTCTCAACTTTGCTTATGACACCATTTTCCTTTTTCCATGTTCGGATTTGTACCCTACTTCCTCTGTCCTCTAGATTACCTGCTCGGTAGTCGATGGACGACGATTGGCTGCGATAATATCGAGTGCGTGCTACCCCGCGACGATATCGCTTCTCCAACTCCGTCTCCCCGCGGCGAAGCTGGACTCTTTGGCCCCAGATCACGGCAGCTTCTGGTTCTATCAGACCATGCCTTCAAGTGACCCATGTCCTCGTTCCTCCGGTGAAGGTTCGGCTTCTAGGGATCCTTCGACACCCCTCGACGCAAACGCCGTCTTGCAAGTTGCACTGGACTGCGTACGTAAGCTACATATGTCATGACAGCTTTGAGAGCTTCGTGCTCTATTCTCCTCTTTCTCGTTGCATTAAGTCATCAAAGCGCCCTTCAATCATTTTCCTAAATTTGTGGTTAGATTGGCTTACTGACTTACCGAGCGTTGCGTCGCCACGGTCACGATCAGGAACATCAGATCATACAGCACATGCATTCTCGCGATTCACCAAGATGCGTCCTTTTTCTCTCCGCTCAGGTTATCTTTCCCTTTCCTTCTTTCTCTACCTTCTCGCGTCGGCCGTGTGTGCGATCGATTTAGGGTGTCCACACTCAAGATCTTGTGCTACGCGTGCATCGCTCATCTCTATCTTCGGGTGATTCGCTTGGGTTATTGCGAAGGCGGCGGCACTCCAGAGGAGTCCAAGGTTATCAGAAGTGCGATGGCTGACTGAATGTTGTCTCTTTGCACGCGCACTGGTGCCACTGTGCTTCTATCTGCGGTGATTCTTGCAGAAGGAACCCTGAACGACGGCAGGACGGCGACTATCATACAATAATGGTGGTCGTTGTTTTTTATTTATTTATGCTTCTGAGAGGGACCTCCAAGAATAGATGTGAATCACGATCTACGTCTCACGAGGAATCTAGCTGGTTATATTGGCCCGGGAGGTGAGCCAATTGTACGCGTTTGGGAAGGCAACGGCTCGTTTCCAACCTATCGCTGCAACCTCGGTTAGGCAGAAATTCAGTTAGGAAACCAAGGTAGCTCACCAACCGGCTTAGCCCTGCTACGTGCGGTCCAATTGTCTTCTTTCTCCCTTGAGTATAAAACAATTCCCTCAGCCAGACCCATGGCATTCCTCCCTCATCCGTCCGCTCCTTTCCCCCTTTCGTCCGCTCGTCCCCCTTTGAGCCAGACTAGTCCGCTAGTTGCACCTGCTCCTTTTTGCGACCTCCTGAGCCAGTTAGCATGTCGTTCTATGAGGATGATAAGGGGTCTTCTGTCCACGCGAAGCACGACTCTGAACTCCTTTTCGGTGTTGCCGTTGGTCATTTCTCTCTTCGTACGGCTCACAGTGCTCACCTGCTTGATACAATTACTATAGGGTATTCCCTTCGATGACGAAATCGATCCCAATTTCGACCCGACGGCCATCATCCTAGAAGATGAATCTCCGTATCCCGAAGTGCGGTCCGCTGCGGCCAACACGGACGATCCCGCAATGCCAGCATCCACTTTGCGCGCTTGGTGTATCGGCATTATTTGGGCTGTCATTGTCCCTGGTATCAACCAATTCTTCTTCTTCAGATACCCTTCCGTATCCGTCACCGCAGTACGTGTCCCACCACCGCCTCCCTATCTTTACATCCGTTCTGAGTTGCACTCCTTGTGAACAAGATCGTACCCCTGCTTGTGACTTTCCCCATTGGCAAAGCCTGGGCACGCTACGTTCCCAACGTGACAGTCTTTGGCGTGGAACTCAACCCAGGTCCTTTCACGGTTAAGGAACATGTCATCATCACGATCATGGCTTCAGTCGGATATTCACCTGCTTACGCTGTGAGTACCGCATCTTTGCTAAACAGCCAATTTGGGTATTTCTCATGCCACGTTTAGACCGATCTTGTTGCCGTCCAAAAGGTCTTCTACAACCAGAATCCCAGCTTCGCATGTGAGTTTTGGGAGATCCGAGCTTCCATAGATCAGACTAAATATCTTGCATAGATCAATGGCTTCTGGTCATGTCCACCCAACTGATCGGTTTCTCGATCGGTGGTATCTGCAAGCGTTTCCCTCGTCGATCCGCCGTCAATGATTTGGCCCAGCAGTCTCGTCATTACTGCCCTCTTCAACACCATGCACTCCCTAGAGACCACTGGTACTCATGGCATTAGTGGTATCACCCGCGGGCGCTTCTTCACCTACGTCTTTATCGGCTACTTCTGCTACAGTCAGTTTGTCTCTAGATCTCTTGGATTGCGTTCGGGTCTCACTTTTCCCTTAGATTTTGTGCCATCTTACCTGTTCACCGCACTGTCTAACTTCTCATGGGTCTGCTGGATGGCACCCAACAACGCCAAGGTCAACCAATTGTTTGGTGTCACGCACGGCCTGGCCATGGGTATCCTCACCTTTGACTGGGGCCAAATCACGGCCTTCACCGGTTCACCACTTCCCACCCCGTGGTGGGCAGCTGCCCACACTGGTGTCGCCGTCATATTCTTTGCCTGGATCCTAGTCCCCATTCTTTATGTGAGTTCAATTGTCGCTTATTCGTTCTTTTTATATGACCATTTGCCCATAGTACACCAATACGTGGTACAGCGGGTTTTTGCCCATAACCTCCTCACACTCCTTTGACAACACGGGCAGCGCTTACAACGTCTCGCGCATCATCAACAGTGATTTAACCTTCAATATTGAAGCCTACAAGGCTTACAGTCCCTTGTTCATCTCCGTAACCTTCGCTATCTCTTACGCTCTCTCATTCGCGTCTATCACATCTACCCTCACACACACCTTAATCTACTACCGCAAGCAGATCTGGAATCAGGCCCGTCGCTCGCTATCCGAGCAGCCTGATATCCACGCTCGCCTCATGTCCGTTTACAAGGGAGTCCCAGATTGGTGGTATCTTACCGTCTTCTGTACGTCTATGAGATGTAGAGACTCGAAGCATACAAGCACTGATGCTCCTTCCCAGTGTCCATGTTTGTGTTCGGTGTCATTGCCATAGAGGTCTGGGAAACACAGTTCCCTGTCTGGGCTTTCGTTCTTGCTCTCACCATCGGTGCGTCTCCAATTACCCCTGCGTATTTTCGTGTTCCATATCTAGTTGACGTGCCTCCCCCATTCAGCATTCGTGTACACGATCCCAATTGGTGTCATTATGGCCATCGCGAACCAGGCAGTCGGTCTTAACGTCATCACGGAGCTTATCATCGGCTACCTGCTTCCTGGTCGACCGATTGCGATGATGCTGTTCAAGACATGGGGTTACATCAGCATGAATCAAGCGATAAACTTCATCAGTGACTTCAAGCTCGGCCACTACATGAAGATTCCTCCCCGCCCGATGTTCTTCTGCCAAATCGTTGCCACTATCATTGCCGGCACCGTGCAGCTCGCTGTGCAGGCTTGGCTATTCTCGAACGTTGAGGGCCTTTGCACCCCCACTCAGAAAGACGGCTTTATTTGCCCTTCAACCACTGTGTTCGGCACCGCATCGATAATCGTGCGTCACATCTTTCCATAAAGTTTCGTCCCTGTTGCTAATACCCTCCTTGCAGTGGGGTGTTATTGGCCCGCAACGTCTCTTCTCGCACGGCCAGCTTTACTACGGCCTCGTGTTCTTCTTCTTGATCGGTGCAATTCTTCCATTTGTCCAGTGGGTACTGCATAGGAAGTTCAGGTTTGCGTTCCTGAGATACCTCAACTTCCCCCTCATTTTCATCGGCATGAGTGCCATGCCACCCGCAACACCCATGAACTTTGTGCCTTGGGTCGTCGTTTGCTTCATATTCAACTACGTCATTCGCCGCCGCCACTTCGGCTGGTGGGCCAAGTACAACTGTGCGTCTACTATTTTGTATTTGACTCCCTTGGCAATCCCTGGATTCCTGACGCATTTGGCATGATAGACGTGCTATCCGCTGCTTTGGACGCGAGTTACGCTTTCGGCGCGCTCGTCATCTTCTTTACTCTTCAATATCCGAACAAAGGCAACATCGGCCTCAACACTATCCAGGCATGGTGGGGCAACACGGTGTACACGAAAACGGCCGATTACCTTGGCGTTCCCGACAGGATCCTCCCAGATGGCCAAACGTTCGGCCCTACAACCTGGTAAAAGTAATAGGTGCTGGTGGTCAACTCACCACCCTATGTTGCAGCAGTTCACGTTCGGGTTACGCGCACACACCGCAACCCTCGCAATACCTTGATATCGCAGCGTTACCACTGCTTCGACGCAACTGTCGCGGTCGAGATGAAATGAGTACATTGTATCTTTCCGGAAATTCTCGCTACGGTCGTGTGTATCCACTCCTTTATGTAGAGCGTCGGTTTCCCGCCTTGTAAACCATCGGTTTTAATTTAGCGTCTTTAATACTTCTGTGGGATACCCAAGTTCAGTTTGAATATACGGATCGTCTCGTCTCACGTCCAGCCGTTCCTTCTCGAGCTTATCGCTTTACTAAGGCCCTTGTTCTCCTTCATCTTGTCTACATATTCCCTTTAGGGACTACACGTCTATGTACTCGCAGACGCTAGACCACAGAGGTAAGGACGGCAGAAGGTGAATAGCTGCAATAGGCGTGGTAGAAACGAAGCGCGCCTTGGACGCGTGACAGGAATCTAAGAGGGCAGAAAATGAGACAAAAGGAAAGAGACCATGTGAAGTGCCACCTTGGGCACTTGAGGGTGTTGATTCGGCTGCTTTCGCCGATGTTCGGGAGGCCGATGACGCTCAACGGCGATACCATGCGCCGCACTCGGGTTGTACACTTAAGAAGGCGGCACAGAGCGCCGGTACGGTGCCGAAGGAAATGTGCGTGTAATAGTGAGGGTGCACGGAGCGGAAGGGCATCGTTGAAGTCGTGCGGCGGAGGTGCTTCAGCCATGCCAGGGGATCCTCGCATTGCACCAGGTCTATCCAAAAATTGGAGAGAGAGAATCACGCAGACAGACGGCCACGCACCGATATTGTTGAAAACGAACACGGACCACCTTTATCTTTCACCTCGACCAGCCAGCTGCAGAGGGTAGTACGACGTCAGCATTGTCGACGGTCTTGTGTAGCGTGCGGACGTAGTCCGCCGCAGTTGCTCCTTCATCTTGCCGTTCCGGCAGAAGCCTGCTCCGACGCAACGGACGGGACGTCGTGCCTCACAGGAGAAGGCGCTAGCCACGGAGGTGACGATAGCGTCGGCTCGGGTGCCACCGTTGAGTCAGGCGGTCGAGACTCGGCGCAACGGGTTGTTACCAACCAGGTTGGCGAATAAATGCCCGATGGCGGGCGGACGTAATGGGAGTCTGCTCTGCTTATATGCGTCACGGACTATGAGATAGAGCAGGCGTGGCGCACCTAGATCCTGGTTGAGCTCTGCCCCAGCAGGATGCCAGCGACAGTACTAGCGTCTTGTGCGACAAAAATGGGGTGGGTACTTTATTCGTGTAAGGTCGGGTTTTTTTTGGATCCGTTGAGGAGGTTACCGCCTTGATTGAAGGAGGTGCTGTCAAGCTGACTGTTTCTCCCAGGATGAATTGGCGCAAGTCACGTAACTGAAGGGGGTGTGAGAAGGGTCGGGGCGTGGCATCAGCCCAGTGTATGCCCACAATTGTAATTACGACCTACTATTGCCATCATGTCCCCCATGTCAGTGGCCCGTGAACGTGTACGCAACGAAACGAAACAGCTGGGAATTCCATTAGCGCATCCATTACGGACTCATGATAAGGTACATTACACGAGCACGAACTTTGACCCCGTTTTATAAAAGTTGCCAACTACCGATGGTGTCTTATTTATCTCTCTTTGACAGTCACTGCCTTGCTCTCCGTTTTAGGTTCGGTGTAGCTCCGGGAGGGAAGGGGACCGGCGCATGGTACAGGGAAACCAGTATTGTTGAAGTGCACTAGTTGGCAGACTGCGTAGGAACTGGGCGGAGGTACGATGCGCTTCTCGATCGGGGATGAGGAGTTTGCATTTCCGAGACAAGGTCACCATGAGTGGGTGGGGTTCACCCGGAGAGAGCTGATGAAGGTCGGCATGGAGACATCATCGATCCCTTGGAATTACTGGGCGTGGCGGGCGGGAGAAATAAAAGTGTTCTGAACCAGTCAAGCTAGTCAAGGGCTTGGCACAAAAAGGGGGAACGAGCACGTGCTGCCTCATAATGAGGCTACTACGCTTCGTCGCTCCGAGCCAGGTAGAAACTTGAACCGGCCACACACACAATGCTAATGCCGATGCGCCCCGTTCGCTATTTTTTCGGTACGAAGTGAATTCGTTGAGCTGTGTGTACGTCAGGATAATGCTTGCTATGATCACCAGGGATCGAAGCAAGGATCGAAGTGCGCGCCTTGGCTATGTACAGCGTTTAGCCTGAGTGCCTGGCTACCGTAATTTCCAATCTCGGTCCCTTGCAACTTTACCGAGTCCACAGTCCACTTGCTTCCGTAGCCCGTACATCTTTGCTCTGTCAGGGTTCCTCACACAGATACAGCACTCGAGGTCATAAACCGAATTCATATCTCTGGATTCACGATCTACAACAAATATGGACGATCAAGATCGGTTAGTCTTGGATCCACTACTTTCATTCGAGTACCACTGGCAGTAGGCCGACCGTTTCACTGGCACATGCAGATATATTCATTTGAAAGGTACATATGAACCATTTTTTCTGAGAAGACTGGACATCGTTGCACAGATATATATGTCAATTTTATCAAGAGACGTCCGACATCCGACCTCGAACTCGTTTTCAAGGACGATGCTGGTGCCAAACACAAGTCTGACAGATTCAAGAAAGGCGACCTCGTTCATTGGAACCTCGATATGTCTGTCCACTTAGCGATGTCATCATTCCCAGGGGCTAACTGACTCCGTGCAGATACGTTAGGACTCAAGCCAGTGCTACATTGTCCATCCAGCGAGCGCTTTTCAAAATAAGCGTTGCCGATATTTCGATCGAGTTCAAGCCAAATAAGTTTGGAGACGGTAGAGCTGTCGGACTGGAAGGTTGTGGTATTTTTCTCCCTGTACATGCCCCTCACGCTGAGCGTTTTCACAGATAACAGCCATCGCGTTACCGTAAATTTCTTGTGCGGGGGATCAAGAACCGTGGGTCTTTGGTTGTTCTTTGATTCCAGAAAGCAGTTAAATCCCCCTATAGTTGACGGATGTCAGTCGTATTTTGGGCTCTCAGGCCAATACTGTCCTCGCGTTAAGGGTCAACATGTTGGGCGGCCTCGAAAAATATTACCAGACTCCTGGAACTCCCCCAATTGGCAAGTGAGGCGGCTCAGGCCTGACGATTCAGCCAATGTGGTTTACTCACAGTATACCTAGCTTCACCGCCTCCAACACCCGAGCGAGTATACGACATCGCATATCCGTCTATCGATCGGCTCAACGATGACATACTCCTGGGCATATTCAACTGCTACCGATTGCATGACCAATATTCCTGGAATGTCCAACTGGGGTGGTGCAAGCTCTCTCATGTTTGTCAAAGATGGCGTTACCTCATATACGAATCGGCATTCTACCTGAGCATGCATATTCTCTGCACGAACGGGACCCCGATAGTGGACACACTAGACCATTTACCGCCCCTGCCACTCTTCGTCGACTACCGGTATACAAATGTGCGGCAAGATAAGTCAGGCATATCTCATGCCCTCCAGTTGCGTGATCGCGTACGCCGTATTGACCTCCACCTTTCCCCTTCGATTCTCCATAACTTTCTTATGCTTGTGGACGGACTCTTCCCAGTACTGGAACACCTTTCTCTCGAATCTCTCTCGTTCACAGTTGATAAAACATCAACTCTCACACTTCCTAAGACCTTCCAGGCCCCAAATCTACGCCATCTCACTCTTCTTGGCATCAGGCTACCAAAAAGACTCCGGTTTCTTTCCTCCACTGTCTCTCTCGTCACACTGGCCATCACGAACATCCGAGCTTCTGGTTACTTTCTCCCGAGGTTATTAGTAGCACGTCTTCAGTCCCTTCCCCAACTCGAGGAACTGTCCGTCGGGTTTTGCGTCCCCATACCCCGTCCCAGCGCTGAGAGGGAGCTGTTGAGTAGACAGGGAACTCCCGTGACGCTTCCAAACCTCAAAAGGCTCACGTTCCAAGGCGTTAACGCATATCTGGAATCCCTTGTCGCTCAAATTAGGGCCCCTCTTCTAGAGCAACCCGAAATCACGTTATTCAACCAAATCATCTTCACATTGCCACACTTGTCCCGTTTCGTAAACACAGCAGAACGGATCAAGCCCGCCACCGCGCAGATCATCTTTGGACCCGATAATGCTGTCTCCATTATTATGGACTATAGCACACGACCCCACAACGATCATTTCTTCCTCCGTGTGACGTGCAAGCAGATGGATTGGCAAGTCGACTGCGCAGCCCAGATCTGCAACGCGCTTATGCCCACACTATCGGGTGTAGAGAAACTCACGCTCAGCTTATACGAGCCGTCGATGCCGACTCGATGGCAGAACAGCGAGATCGACGACATAACGTGGCACGAGCTTCTCAGATCGTTCATCGGGGTGAAGGAGCTAAATATTTGCCAATCGCTCTCGGAGGAGCTTTCTCGTGCGCTCGAGATGGGTGGCGCAGGGTCAGACCCGGAGTTGCTGCCCAGTCTGCAAGAACTCGTAAGCGACTTCCAGGGGATGCATGCGGACAGTCTATTTGGCTCTTTCGTTCACGCTCGTCGGGTCGTGGGTCGCCCGGTCCGCTCAACGTTCCCGTTCTCGCCATCGCATCCATCGCCCGATCTCCCAACGTCTCGCCAATTGGCCCCATTATCCATGTCTATGTCCTGGCGCCAACACCCCCCTAGTCACGGTCTCCCCGCCTACCGGCGCTGCGCTATTTATCACCTATCGTCTAGTTGTGGGAAAATTTCCCTCAATAGCACGTTATCAGCACAGTTCGTTATGTTGCTCTCGCGGACTTATCTGCGACGGGTGTGGGTCGGTTTTGAAAAAAGAAAAAAAGAAAAAGGCTCTGCTCTTGTTTGAGTATAACATAAGATTATGAATATGTAGACCTACTGAGAGCTACGGGATCGATTACCGTTACACTATTTACGCAAACGCTTTCACAGTAGCATGGGGAAATATTATGGTATGGTCAGACTTCTGAACACGTGTGAGGACGGGTTATTAGAACCCCCAAAACTTGACGACTCCCTTGCGCAGCTGTCTACATGTACAAGGACTTGGGCCTCACCCTTTAAGGTCCTCGTCCTTCTCCGAGCTGTCTTGTGACTCTTGTCTGCGCCTTCCCTTTGCGATCACAATTCTATATATTCCCTGTATTCGCAGCTCAAACAGTGTGGCAATGGAGGACAGCGGAGAACGACTAGGAGTGCCTGGCGGGCAGTTGAGAGATTACGCGATTCTGCAGGCGTCCACAGAACAGCTCCTGCTCTCACATGAGCACGTCACCATCATTGCTGAACTCCCCAAGCGTAGTAAAGAATGAGCTTATGTCTGGGCTGACAGGAGAGGAACCACGATACCGGTCAACGAGGAATTCCAGATCCTCCCGCCCACCTGGTCCTCTTCCCCACCATCAACTGGCATCAAGTACCACCCGGCCGCGAAGAATTTGGACCCAAATAAGGGTTATTGACAGAAAGGAGGCCCAAAAGCAGTGGGACGAGTACGCCACCGTGTTGTCAACCAGGATGCGGGGCGTAGTACGCCGTCGAGTGAGGTCATCGCTGGAATGGTGTCTCCAAGTCATGACTGTCCATCCTACCTCATCGCTCGCAGCAGCTGGACAGTGGCTGCTTCCCAGTAGATTCCGGACTGCGACAGTCCTCCTGGTTCGCGAGGTCATCATAGCCATCGATGCGTTCCTGCACTTACTTTTCCAGTGTCTAAATGAAGTGGCGGCGCTCCAGTGGCTGCACAGATTGCGTACCGAGCACTGATCATCCGAACACGACAAGGAACACGAGATGTTTGTAACAATGCCATCAGTAGATAAGAGACGACTTAGAAGGAGCGACATGTCCGAAGGGGAAGGCGCCGTCCTACTCTTTTGGTCCTTCTCTTTTGGTATAAATGCATGCGTGCAATTTCCCACGATACCGATCTTTAACTCAAACAATTCCACTTCTAGTAGATCGTTCCAATATATTCATTGGCCCAAGTATACAACACAATGACCGATTACGCTACCCTTCCACTGGAAGCTCACGATAATAGATCAGTGTTTCTCGAGTATGCATGGAATATCGGCAGAGCCTACCGAAATCAGGCCATGGAATTGATTTCTATGTGTCAACTCCTTTCTCTTCTTGCGCCTCCAAAACTTGCGCATGAAGATGCGGAGCTGAGAAGGTGTCCAACTACTCCGGGTTTCTTCACGCGTTTTCTTCCCATCTCTGACATATCGCTGTAGAATACGTCGAGGGTGTGATCTTGCACTACGTTCCGCTGCCGATTCGGGTACGAAAGTGACTGATGAAGCGAACGCACGATTCAAAGAAGCGACTCGGCTGCTGAGTAGCCACTCACATGCTCAGAGAGGGCATCGCTTGTGAGAAACAATGCCTGTGGTGCTTGAGAACCTCTCACTGACTCCCATTCTGGCAGGGACCTCCCGCTGACCGTCTTTTCAAGAATGGAAATAGCACAACAGAAAGATAGCTTGGAGAGAGATTGGCCGCGTGCGGTGAGTTCCACATGCGTTTTCATGCCTCACTATACTGATTCTACTTCTCCAGACATATGACGAGGGTGTACCAACCATGATGACCATCAACTTTGTGCTCCTTCGGTCTCCGCTACTGTCCCCTCACGACCCAGAAACCATTGTCATGAGTCGTGAGCACCAATTCCCATAGGGCTTGTCTTCGATAATAATCTGGATCATACATCAGAAGAACTCAGTGCCGGTCCGCCACTTGCGGAGATACTTTGGAACTTTAGCCGTTACAAGGGCCGTGGACGTATCACTCTCGAGCAGAACCCTCACTTCTATTTGCGTTGCCCTGCAAATGAGGGCGCATATACGCCTACGTTTCGGCGCCACCCGCTTCAGGAATCAAGCGGAGCACTTGAACACAATGACACTGTCTATATTCTCTTCGATAGGCCATCCCGTGTTTTTCTTGATACCGAACATAATTCCAGGATCTTTGGCAACGTCTGGTTACTGAATAGCTCCTTGATCTTCCGAGGTTTTGTGCCACGTTTCCCCAACTCGTCGATTTCTCTCTGACGTATTTCAGATAGTTCTGGAGTACTTGAGGGGGAACAACTAGTCAGAAGATCTAGTATCCGATGTAAGTTGCAGCACAGTGAACAGCCAGTGGAGTACCACGACTCCGAGTCTCGTCCCCGTTTGGATTATAGCTACTTGCGGCCGATTATAACGACATCCAAGTCGTCGGCCAATCCTTCAAGTTCATCGGCTGGGAAATTCGAGGACTGGACAGTTCTAAGTCACACAGCATCGCACTACGTTAATGTACACATTTACTTTCCACGAGGATCTCCTGGACCCACGAGCAATCTGGTACGTTTCCATGCGTCTAGTGACTCCAACTCCGCACGCAAACGTCTGCATAGGACCTACCTCCACCACCTCCAACGTCCGAGAGACCAGAATACCGTGTGCTATACACGACTGTCAATACACTCGGCGGTGATATACTCCTCAACATGTTCAATTACTATCGACAGCTGGAGGGCGGGTATTTCTGGAATCTCCGATTTATGTGGTGCAAGCTCTCCCATGTCTGTCGGAGATGGCGTCACCTCATATACGAGTCGGCATTCCACCTGGGTATGCATATTCGATGCACCTATGGCACCCCCATAGTGGACACGCTGAACCATTTGCCGCCCATTCCACTCTTCGTCGATTACCAGCAAACAGTGAAGAGAGGTTGGGGACGTATGACCACGACTGGGGAAGATGAATCAGGGATATACCACGCACTGAGGTTGCGTGATCGTGTATGCAGTATTGACCTCTGCCTCCCGCCTTCCATTTTGCCTGCAGCCCTTATGCTTATGGACGAACCCTTCCCTATACTGGAACACCTTTTTCTATCGTCCACAGATGTTAAAATCACAAAACTCGCACTTCCTAAGACCTTTCTGGCCCCAAAGCTATACCATCTCGCACTTGTCGGCATTGGTCTTCCAAAAAGATTACGGTTACTCTCCTTTACTGTCTCCCTCGTCATACTCAAGTTCACGAATATCCGAGCTTCGGGTTACTTTCATCCGAGGCTATTAGTGGCACGTCTTCGGTTCCTTCATAAGCTTGAAGCATTGACCATTGAGTTTTTCGACCCCATACCCCGCCCCAACGCCGAGAGGGAACTATTAGCCAAGCAAGGAACTCCCGTGACGCTCCACAACCTGAAAAACTTTACCTTCCAAGGCGTTAGCGCTTATCTGGAATCCCTTGTCGCTCGAATTAGAGCACCTCTTCTGAAGCGACTCGACATCGCGTTATTCAATCAGATCGCCTTTTCATTACCACACCTGTCCCACCTTACCAATATCGCAGAAGGGCTCAAGATTTCCACTGCGAGGGTCTCTTTTGAGCATGATGCTGTCTCCATAGTCCTGGGCCATTACAAAAAAACGGGATGGGGCGACGACAGTCACTACACATGTTTCGTCCTGCGTGCGATATGCAAGCAGTTGGACTGGCAAATCGACTGCGCAGCGCAAATCTGCAGCTCGCTCGTGCCTGCGCTGTCTGGTGTAGAAGGGCTCACGCTCAACTTTCACGAACGGACGATGCCGACCGAATGGCAGAACGGTGAGATCGACGGCACTACGTGGCACGAACTTCTCAGATCGTTCATCGGGGTGAAGGAACTTCATATTAGCGAGTCGCTCTCGCAGGAGCTCTCTCGTGCGCTAGAGGTGGACGACATAGGGTCAGACCCGGGGTTGCTACCCGAGCTACAGAAACTCGTAGTAAACCAGTTCACGAGGAACAACGCAGACAGTCTTTTTGGTTTGTTCATTCACGCTCGTCAGGTCGCAGGTCGCCCAGTCCTCTCGGCCCCGTTCCAATTGCCGTTCGGCGCCTGAAGCTCCCCAGATTCCGTAGTCGAACACTCTCCGTTTCTCCCCCCCCCTACTACCTTTTGTAAATGGTACAACACCAGCGCAGCCAGTTGTGTTACTCTATTGTACCTGATTGCCCCAGGGTTGGTTGAGATCGTTGTGGATCCGATAAGAAAAGACAGGAACTGAAAAAAGGCTACAAGTGCCCTTGTTTGTGTACTACACACGAATGTGTAGACTTACTGAGAGCTACGGGTCGGTTAATGTCACATCATTTAAGTAAACACTTTCACAGTAACAATGGGCTATGACTCAGATGTGGGGTGGTCAGACTCTGGATTTCTTGTATATGCGTGTCGGCGGGTTAGCCACACTACCAAGAGGTGCCATAAAGCAACTGGTGCGATTCTACGGGCATCCACGGAGTAGCTCCTGCTCGCATGAGCATGTCGCCGTCCTTGTCGTCATCTTTGCCGTAGTCCGAAAGCGCAGTAAGGAAACAGCATACGTCTGGGTTGATATGAGAGGAATACTGGTCAGCGATGAACTCCTCCCACCGACCTGGTCCTCTTCCCCATCAAATACCACTCTGCACCTCGGTCGCGAATAATCTGGGCCCAGAGTAGGAAATTGCCGACAGAAAGCAAGCCACGAAGGCGGTGGGACGAGTACGCCGCCATATTGTAAGCGAGGATCCGCGCCAAAGGGCCTGGGGCCTTACGCCGTCAAGCGAGGTCATCGCCGGGATGGCACCTCCGAGTCATCAACCATCACTTTCAATCCCATGTCGTCAATTTTAGGCTCGCTGGGGTGCTGCTGGACGGTAGCGGTTTCTGAATGGTCCGATTCCTGACCGCGACGGTCCGTTGCCATCGTTCGATATTGTAGACGGTGATATGGTAGTTCAACTACCTCTCAGAGGAACGCTAGCGACTAGGAGGATGGCAATCAAATGGCGATACGAGAGGAAGTAGGACCGCAGAGGCGCGAACGCATCTCACGGAAGTGGTGTAACTTAGTAACGGAGATGAAGGCGAGCAGTGTAATAAGCACATCCAACGGTGTCTAATGATGTGGCGGCGCTCCTCCTGTGTGTACATATCGCGTGCCGGCGTGGATCCCGGGCCGAACACGACAGGGAACATCTCGTCCTGAGATGCTTAACAATGCCATAGAAGGGACGACGTCCGACTCGGAAGAAGCGACATGTCCGAAAGGGAGGTGTAGGCGCCGTCCTACTCTTTTGGTATAAATGCATGTGGTGAGGGCCCGGGTGCGCTTTCTCGCGATAAGGACCAATTCAACTTGACGACTCCACTTCTAGTAGATCGTTCCAATATATTCATCGGCAAAAGCATACGACACGATGACCGATTGCGCTACCCTTCCGCTAGAAGCTCACGACAATAGATCAATGTTTCTCGAACATGCATGGAACATCGGCCGGGCCTACCGAAATCAGGCCGTGGAATTGATTTCTGTATGCCAACTCCTCTCCCGTCTTGCGCCGCCGAAGATTTTACACGAAGAGGCAGAGCTGAGGAGGTAACAATCCACCATAGGGTTTCTCCATGATCCGTTTTGTTTCCCGTCTCTGACATTTCCTTGTAGAATTCGTCGAGTTTGTGATCTCGCATTGCGTTCTGCTGCTGATTCGGGCACGAGAGTGACTGATGAGGCGAACGCACGGTTTAAAGAAGCAACTCAGATGCTGAGTAACCACTCGGAGAGGAGGCATCGTTTGTGAGCAACAACTCCAGCAATACTCAAAGCCTACCACTGACTTTCATTCTGGCAGAGACCTTCCGCTCACTGTCTTTTCAAAGATGGAAATAGCAAAGTGGAAAGACAGTGGACAGAGAGATTGGTCGCATGTGGTGAGGCTCGTCTGCGTGTCTCTTTACACCTCACACCTAACTCAACTTCTCCAGAAATTTGAGGACGAATGGGGACCAACGATGACGATCAACTTTGTGTTTCTCCAGTCTCCACTACTAGTAAACCCTCACGACCCAGAAACCGTCATCGTGAGCCGTGAGCACAGATTTGTTCTGGGTCTGTCTTCGGTAATAATTCGATTTATGTATCAGAGGAGCTCAGTGCCAGTCCGTCTCTTCAAGAGATACTTTGGAACCTTAGTCGTTACAAGGGCCATGCACGCATCACCCTCGAGCAGAACCCTCACTTCTATTTGCGTTGCCCTGCAGATGAGAGCGCATATACGCCTAAGTTTCGGCGCCATCCACTTCAAGACACCTGCGGAGCACTCGAACACAATGACACTGTTTATGTTCTCTTCGATAGGCCGTGCCGTGTGTTTCTTGATACCGAACACAAGCCTAGGATCTTTGGCAATGTTTGGTCGCTGAACGGCCACTTGGTCTTTAGGGGTCTGCGCCGTGTTTTTCCCAAAGTCGTACCTTGCTCTGACGTATTTTCAGATATTTCTGGAGTACTTGAGGGAGAACAACTTGTCAAGGGTTCTAGTATCCGGGGCAGGGGGAAATTATGGTACCGTGAACAACCAGTCGTGCACCACGACTCGGATTCCCGTTCCCGATTGAATCATCGCTACTTGCGGCCCATTGTAACAGTACCGTCGCCCAGCCCTTCGTCAGAGGGGACATTCGAGGACTGGACAATTCTGACTCGCCCGGCATCGTACCCCTTAAACATCCACGTTTACCGTTCACGAGGATCTCCTGGATCCACGAGCAGTCTGGTATGTTTTCATGCGTCTAGTTACTCCGGCCCCGAATGTAAACATCTGCAAAGGACCTATCTCCATCCCTGCGGCCGCCAACATCCGAGCAACCTGGATACCCCGTGCTATACACGACTATCCATTCCCTTAACGATGATATACTCCTTGGCATATTTAGCTACTATCGACTGGGCGAGGAAGATGCTTGGAATGAGCGACTTGGGTGGTGCACACTCTCTCATGTTTGTCGAAGATGGCGTCACCTCGTGTACTCTTCGGCATTGCACCTGGGTATGCATATTCATTGCACGAATGGCACACCTATAGTGGACACTCTAGACCATTTACCGCCTGTTCCACTCTCTGTCAATTACCAGTATGAAGCTGCGACCCCTAGCGGAAAAGACGAGTTGGGAATACACCACGCGCTCCGGTTGCGTGATCGCGTGCGCTGTATTGTCCTCCATTTCCCGCCTTCGGCTATGCATAAGTCCCTTATGCTCATGGACGGACCCTTCCCAATTCTGGAACGACTTTCTCTCTCATTCCCGGCTGATAATATGACGGGTCTAATACTTCCTAATACTTTCCTGGCCCCAAATCTACGCGACCTCACACTTATCGGCGTCGGTCTTCCGAAAGGATTACCGTCGCTCTCCTCCACTGCCTTCCTTGTCACACTCTCCCTGACGAACATCCGAGCGTCTGGTTACTTTCTCCCGAGTCAATTAGTGGCACGTCTTCAGTCCCTTCCCCAGCTCGAGAGGTTGTCCATCGGCTTCTCCATCCCCATACCCCGTCCCGCCGCTGAGAGGGAACTATTAGGCAAACGAAGAACTTCCCTGACGCTTCCCAAACTCAAAAACCTCACGTTCCAAGGTGTCAGCGCTTATCTGGAACGATTTATCTCTCAGATTAAGGCCCCTCTTCTGGAGCGACTCGACATTACGCTATTCGGTCAGATCGCCTTCGCATTACCACACCTGTCCCACTTTACCAACATGACAAAAAGGCTCGAGCTCCCCAAGGCGGAGGTTTGTTTTTGGCGCGACGAGGTCTCCATAACCCTAGACCACCACGTTGCCCGACGTTACGGGCGCAATGGACATTTCATCCTCCGAGTGATGTGCAAGAATTTGGACTGGGAAATCGACTGCGCAGCGCAAGTCTGCAGCGCGCTCATGCCCGTGCTGTCCGGTGCAGAGAAGCTCACGCTCGACTTTCACAAAGAGACGATGCCGGCCAAATGGCAGAACGGCGAGATCGACGGCACAACGTGGCACGAACTTCTCAGGTCTTTCATCGGTGTGAAGGAGCTCCATGTTTGTGGGGCGCTCTCGGAGGAGCTTTCTCGTGCGCTGGAGGTGGGCGAAATAGGCTCAGACCCCGGATTGCTACCGAATCTGCAGGACCTCGTAAGCCAGTTCACGGGGGTGCGTGCAAATAATGTGTTTGGCTCGTTCGTTCACACTCGTCAAGTCGCGGATCGCCCCGTCCGCTCGGTCCTACGGTACCCGCCCCCATCGCACCGCCCTTCATAGGGCAGCGCCAGTCCATGCTCCCGTCCTACCGACAGCGTTTCCAACCTCCTATTTCCATTTAGTTATGGTGCAGGCCCTGGGTGTCTTTCAGGACGCCTTATTGCGATACTGTCTATATTAATGCCTCGGTTTTTTCGCCTTGTAACTCATCTGTTTCAAGCCTTATTTCTGTGTGACCCCAAGTTTTGAAAACGAGTTGTCTCGTCTCGTGTTGGCCCTTCTCATCGCGTTCATCCGCTTCACCGCCTCACCAAGGCTCACCTCTTTCCTCGTCTCGCCTACGTCGTCCTTTCTTTCTGGAGGACCTCTATATACTCGTAGCAATTTCATTACAATGGGAAATACCTGGAATAGACGCAACAGGAGGGTGGAGACCGTGTACGAGACGTGTCGGGAATCGAAGTAAGGGCCGCCTTTCTCCTCTTCTGGACGCAACGGCGGCGGTTTCCGTCTACGAAGATATCGTGAAGGCATTAAGGAAGGCATTCTCGACGGATTGTCTCGCGGTATGAGCGGCTTCTGCTATAATCATCCCCCCGTCATCGTCGGCATTGCCACTGTTCGACTCAGATATTGGCGTAAACGGATGATGACAACGTCTGGCGGTGCTTCTCAGCGGAATGCGTGGAGCCTAGCGGAGGTCGTGTCCGTACTCCATAGCGAGCCTAGTGAGAGTGCCTTGTCACTTATCTGAACTTGTGTACGTCAACACCTCCGTGCTTTTTGGATACGTGGTATCCGCATCGGGCAGGCAGGCGGTGTGCGAGGACGCGCACGAGACAGGTGACGTTGCGTGAGTCGAGGACGAGGACGGGTGGCGGGTTTCAGGAGACGAAGAGATAGTAATATCATGCGAACGTGTCTCACAGAAGTAGAGTAGCAGCGGGGAAGAAGCGAAGGGGTATCTGCAAGACATTGTGTATGGAACCGGCACTAGTCGAGGACAGGTCGGAAGAGGGATGGGAGGCTGGGTGTACTGATGTTGGATGATGACTCGGAAACTACTGTAGACAGGCCAGTGCACAAGAATGAGGCGACGGCGCTCTTCCGTGGCTCAGGCTGTACAATGCATACATATCGCGTGCCAAGCTTACATTATCGGAACACGACAAGGATCACCTCGTGGCAAGGGCGCGTTCACTTACCAATGACACAATACCAATCTTAAACTCGAACGACTTTACAACTCGGGCTGAGCCTTCTATAGAACATTCCAATATATCCTCGCCCAAGTATACCACGCGATGGCCGATTACCCTACCCTTCCGCTCGAAGCACACGACAATGGATCAGTCAAGACCTTGGTCAAGACTTCCTCGCTACACCCCGCCACCACCCGGCTCTGCCGCCGAAACTATTGCTTCCGCCAATGGGTGCCGGGAGTAGAGGTCGCAACTGCTGCTGGTGCTGTCTGTTCGGAATAGTGGCCTTTGCCGCTCGTATCGCCGCCAGACGGTCCGCGTGCGCGGGCGGGAGCAGATACGGGAACGTGGCGAGCATCGACTCGAGCGCAGCGAGGCCCGTGCCTGGGTAGGAGATGAGGCGGGAGCGAGGGAAGGTATAGTTGAATTAATTGGGGCAGACTGATATGCGCTGAGGCGTGCTCATGCACCGCGGGGACACAATCGCCGACGGTGCAGAGGACACTGACGAGAATAGGGACGTCGGTGTGTAATCTGTCGTCGAGCAGGTGTGAGAACTGGGCGAGTGGATTGACAGCGGCGGCACGTACAACCTGTCCGTTGCCGCTCGGGAGGCGGGTCGACGTCCATCGCCACTTTGCGCATCCTTCCCGTTTCCCGTGTTTAGCACTGCCTCACCCAGCCGCTCGAGGTGGTCGAGGAAGACGAGGTGGTACCCCATGTGCCCCCCCTTCCATATCACGTCCTCCCTGCGCGCCACCATCCGCAGCGCGTCCACTAGGCGCGACCATCGTCATGACACTTTGAGGCATTCCGGATATGCAGAAAGCGTGTCGATGAGCAGCTTGTACGAGTGCTGCACGCGCTTCTTCCACGCTGGGCCGAGCGGCGCAGTGTCCTTGGACTAGGTGGTCTGTTGCGCTGTCGTTGCGATCGTGCGTTTGATGATAGGACGTGGGTCGAGAATCGTCTGAAGTAACTGTGCAATTCAGCGGAATGCGGCGTCTCGCCGGTCATTAAATCCAAGGGAGCGAAGGGGCATGGAAAACTCTTGGACTGGTCCATGGATAAGGGTTTGCCGCGGCGTCGGCGCTTCCACCTTCATCTTCTCGGCGTAATTGAGGGCCATACCAAGTTTTGAAGGAATGAGGGCTTAAAAAACATGTGTGCAGGGCACGGCGCACTCGAAAGATCTCGGACTCATCATCCTCTGTGACTTCCACATACTCTATGGTCTGTCATCGCATCGCCATCGATGTCCCGCTCCCACCCAAGACTTATCAATACGCAGCGTCGCATTATTATCGCCTTTACTAAAATATTGGGATCGGTGGGGTGACGGCAATGGTGTGAGTCAGCTGCTGCTCAGCGGAACATGTGGGGAAGGTTAGTATTATCACGTCAACATAGCCGAGCTTTGTCGAGCAGTGTGAAAATCACAGCGTTCGCGTGGGGCAGGAAGTGCGGGAGGATATACACAGGGCGAGCAGTATGTCAGCGAAAACAAAGAGAGGGGTGCACACCGAGTAAGGTTGCTCATGCTCGCATACCGAGCACAGGAGCGGATCAAGGACGGAGTGTTGTTGGATGACAAATTATTACCGCTTATTCAGCTTCCCCCATCCCCAAAAGGCATTCTGTGTCACTTCAAACCTCGAGCTTCGACGACCCCGTGTGTGTCCAGTTCTTCTGGCAGATCATTGAGTCCGATATTCCCACAGCTCAGCTATACAGCGCAATGACCGATTATACTACCCTTCCGCTGGAAGCACATGGCGACAATAGATCGGTATTTCTCGAACATGCGTGGAACATTGGCAGGGCATACCGAAATCAGGCCCTCGAATTAATTTCTATATGCCTGCTCCTCTCCCGCATTGCACCTCCAAAGCTTGCGTACGAAGATGCCGAGCTGAGAAGGTAATCCACCACGCCGTTCCTTCCTGCCTCTGATATTTTCTTATAGAACGCTTCGAGTGTGTGATCTAGCATTGCGTTCCGCTGCGGATTCGGGCACGAAAGTGACCGATGAAGCGAACGCACAATTCGAGGATGCAACGTGGGTGCTGAGTAGCCTCTCATGGGGAGGGCATCGCTTGTGAGCAACTATACCAATGGTTCTTGAGAGCCCTCCGCTGACTCCCATTCTAGCAGGGTCCTCCCGTCCGTCTATTCAAGAATGGAAATAGCACGACAGAACGATTGCATAGAGAGAGATTGGCCGCATGTGGTGAGGCTTGCATACATGTGTCTTTACACCTCCCACCTAATTCTACTTTCCCAGAAATCTGAGGACGAATGGAGACCAACGATGACCATCAACTTCATCATCCTCCGGTCTCCGCTACTGTCCATTCACACCCCAGAAACTGCCATCGTGAGCCGTGAGTACCGATTTATACAGGGTTTGTCTTTTTGATAACAATCCTATTCCTATTCACGCATCAGAGGAGCTCAGTGCCGATCCATCCTTTCCAGAGATACTTTGGAACTTTAGCCGTTACAAGGACCATGCACGCATCACCCTTGAACAAAACCCTCACTTCTATCTGCGTTGCCCTACAAATGTGAACGCATATACGCCGAAGTTTCGGCGTTGCCCACTTCAAGACCCAAGCGGAGCACTTGAACATAATGGCACTGTATATGTCCTCTTCGACAGGCCCGGCCGTGTGTTTCTTACTACTGATCACAAACCAAGGATCTTTGGCAACGTGTGGTCACTGAATGGCTCCTTGATCTTCAGAGGTTTGTCCCACATTTCTCGGTCTCATCGCTTTCCCTCTGACGTATTTTCAGACCGTTCTGGAGTACTTGAGGGCGAGCAGCTTGTCAGAAGTTCTAGTATTCAGTACAATCTATGGTGCTGTGAAGAGCCAGTAGTGCGCCAAGACTCTGGGTCCCGTTCCCTATTGAATCATGGCTCTTTGCGACCTATTCTAACAATACTGTCAGCCGATCATTCAGTAGATTGGACATCCAAGGACTGGACTGTTTTGAGTCACCCAGCATCGCACTTCAATGACATACACATTCACGGTTCACGGGAATCTGTGGGCAGTCTGGTATGTTTCAATGCGTCTGGTTACTCCGACATCCCACGCAGACCTGTCTGTATAGGACTTAGCTCCACCGCCTCCGACATCCGAGCGACCGGGATACGACGTATTATACGTGACTATCAACGAGCTCAACAACGATATACTCCTCGATATATTCGACTACTATCGACTGGATGAGAAGACTGCCTGGAATGTTCGGCTTGGGTGGCGCAAGCTCTCTCACGCTTGTCGAAGATGGCGTCACCTCGTGTACTCCTCGGCATTCCACCTGGGTATGCAGATTCATTGCACGAATGGCACACCTATAGTGGACATGCTAGACCATTTACCGCCCCTACCGCTCTTCATCAATTACCAGTATATAAGGGGGCAGGATGAGTTGGGGATACACCACGCGCTCCGGTCGCGTGATCGTGTACGCCGGATTGACCTCCACCTCCCGCCTTCGATTTTGCATAAATTCCTTATGCTCATGGACAAACACTTCCCAATACTGGAACACCTTTCTCTCTCATTCACAGTTGATAAAACCACAACTCTCACACTCCCTAAGACCTTTTTGGCCCCAAATCTACGCCATCTCTCTCTTTTCAGCATCAGTTTTCCAAAAAGATTACGGTTACTCTCATCCACCGTCTCCCTCGTCACACTCGTTCTCAGGGACATCCGAGCTTCTGGTTACTTTCGCCCGAGGCTATTGGTAGCACGTCTTCAGTCTCTTCCCCAACTCGAGGAATTGTCAATCAGTTTTTCCATCCCCATACCCCGCCCCAGCACTGAGAGGGAACTGTTAGGCAAACAAGAAATTCCTGTGACGCTTCCCAACCTGAGAGACCTCAGATTTCGAGGTGTCGGCGCTTATCTGGAACGGTTTGTGGCTCAAATTAAGGCCCCTCTCCTGGAGCAACTCAGCATTACGTTATTCAATCAAATCGCGTTTGCATTACCATACCTGTCCCGCTTCACCAATCGAATAGAAGGGTTCAAGTTCCGTGCAGCAGAGGTCAGCTTTGGGCGCAATGCGGTCTCCGTAGTCACGGACGACAACACGCGCCGGTACAACGATCGTTTCTCCCTCCATGTGATGTGCAAGCAATTGGACTGGCAAATCGACTGCGCAGCGCAGATCTGCGGCGTGCTTATGCCCTCGTTGTCTGGTGTAGAAAAGCTCACGCTCAAATTTTACGACCAGGCGATGCCGACCGAATGGCGGAACGGTGAGATCGACAGCACAATGTGGCACGAACTCCTCAGGGCGTTTATCAGTGTGAAGGAGCTTCATATCTTCGCCGCGCTCTCGGAAGAGCTTTCTCGTGCATTGCAGGTAGATGAAGCAATTTCGGACTCGAGTTTGTTACCCGGTCTGCAGAAGCTCGTTACCGAGTTCGAGTGGAAATACAGAGACAATCCGTTTGGCTCGTTCATTGACGCTCGTCGGATCACGCATCTCCCGCTCCAACGGAGACAGCCAATGCCACCACCCCGCGTGCAATCGACTCAACCCCGGGATACATCTCCCGAACTGTCCTCTGGCGAAGAGATGGGAGGGGAAACTTGGTGAGTGAAGGCGAGACCTCGAGGGTAGCATGAGGATATGGGGAAGCGGGGAAGATACTGACAATGACGAAGGGATAGGATCACGCATCGCCTAGTCCGACCGAGACCGCCAGTCCGACCACCACCCCGCGTGCAATCGACTCAACCCCGGGATTCATCACCTGGACTGTCCTCTGGCGAAGAAACGGGATGGAAAACTCGGTGAGTGAAGGCGAGACCTCGACGGTAGCAGTGAAGCAGAGAAGATACTGATATTGATGAAGGGATAGGATCACGCATCGCCCAGTCCGACGGAGACCGCCAGTGCGACCACCACCCAGCGTGCAATCGACTCAACCCCGGGATACATCACGCGAACTGTCCTCTGCCGAAGGGACGGGATGGAAAACTTGAACTCCTCGGTGAGTGAAAGCGAGACTTCGGGGGTAACATAAGGATATGGGGTAATGATAAAGGGATACAGGTCATCTTTATAATATACCACCCGGCGTGCAATCGACCCCGGACACCTCGCCCGAACTGACCTTAGTCAATGATCTCGGAGGTGGCATAAGGATATAATGATAACGATAAAGGGATACAGTCCATACAGCGGTGAGGCTCGTTTGACATGTAAATGTGTAGTCGGATGTATACGCTGTCGTGTTGTGTGGTATCGCCTGGGCTTGCAGGACGCTTAACACCACCTTGTCGGAAAATTCGGGAATGGGTTTATAATGGTTTATAACGTTCACGCTTGCTAATATGACTTATAATGTTCTATAATATTTTGGGTACCATTACAAATAGACCTTTATAGGGGTTTACGGTTCGATTACGGTCACATTTGATTATGTAACGTTTTCTTATATTATTATAAGGTCCTTACAATGATATCATAAGACGAATCGATTATAAGGTGCTACGGAATTTTGGGACACTGTTTGGCCTTCACCAGTTCTACCCCCTATCGTGACCCCTTATTCCCATAATACCTACATCTCTCATCGTCGCAATCTCTTCAAGTTCACCCAATTGTGTCACCCTCTCACAATCCCACCGCCGCAAGGTTAGTTGTATGTTCGATAATTTTCCTTGTTTGTATTACATAGGAATATATTGACTTACTGAGAACGACGGGATCGGTCGGTTATTACTGCTACACAGTCGCAATGGTGCAATGTTGTGAAGTGAAGTGACTCGACCCTTGCCGAGTCTTGCGTTCACGTGTGGACTGGACTGCCGCAGTGGTGGCTTCTGCAAGGATAGCCCGCGACAACGGGCAACACACCCATCATTATCGGGAGAATGAATTAATGTGCGCTTCACCTTATTTACAAGAACTCGAACTTCGTCGTGAACAGTGAAACACATAAAATATTACTACTTCCTCGCTCCACCTCCACCTCTACTCGGGCCGCCCCCGCCGCCGAAACTATTGCTTCCGCCAATAGGCGCCGGTCGTCCGGGCAGCTGGTGCTGCCCGTTCAGAATAGCGACCTTCGCCGCTCGGATCGACGCCAGACGGTCCGTATTCGTGGGCGGAAGCGGATACGGGAACGTAGCGAGCGCCGACTCGAGCGCCGCGAGGCCCGCCGAGGCTTGTGCCTGGACTGGAGAGGAGACGAGGGCAGAATTAGTTGGAATCGGGGGGGGCAGACATGGTCGAAACGCCAGGCGTGATGGGCGACGGGGGTACCGCCGAGGGCTGACGTGGCGTGGGGAATTGCGATGCTTGCTGTAGCTGTGCCCTCCGCTGCGGCGTACTTGTACTCCGCGAGGGCACAGCCGCCGACGGGACAGAGGATACTGGCGAGGATAGGCTCGTCGGTGTGTAATCTGTCGTCGAGCAAGGGTGAGAAGTGAGCGGTATTCGAGAGTGGCGGTACGTACCGCCTGTTCGCTGCCGCTTGGGAGGCGGGTCGACGTCCATGGCCACCTGCGCGTCCTTCCCGCCTCCCGTGTTCATCGCTGCCTCGCCCAGCCGCTCGAGGCGGTCGAGAAAGACGAGGTAGTAGCTCATGTGCTCGCCCTTCCACATCAGGTCCTTCGTCTCCCTGCGCGCCGCCATCCGCAGCGCGTGCAGCGCGTCTGCCAGTCGCGACGATGACAGCTTGTCGTGGAACTCAAACACGAGCAGCACCATCATCACGAGGTCGATCGGCGCGATCGTCGCGGGCCCGCGCGACACCTTGAGGCACTCCGGATACGCAGAAAGAGTGTCGATGAGCAACTTGTACGAGTGATGCACGCGCTTCTTCCACGCTGGGTCAAGCGGCGCGGTGTCCTTGAGCCATGTGGTCTGTTGCGCCGTCGTCGTGGTCGTGCGCTTGATGATGGGACGTGGATCGAGAATCGTCTGGAGCGACTGTGCAATCCAGCGGAAAGCGGCGTCTCGTCGGTCATTGAACCCAAGAGAGCGAAGGGACATGGAAAACTCTTGGACGAGTTCGTGGATAAGGGTTTGCCGTGGTGTTGGCGCTTCCGCTTTCATCTTCTCGGCGTAATTGAGGGCCATACCAAGTTGTACTCGCTATTGTGAAGGAATGAGAGTTTTTTGAAAAACATGTGGAGGACGCCGCGCACCCGAAAGATCTCGCGCTCGTCATCCTCTGTGATCTCCATGTACTCAATGCAGACGATTTGCTTATTAGAAAACATTCGCTTGTACTTTGGTGGGAGCTGCTTTCCCGGTTTTCCTGCTTTCTGCTTATACCAGTACTTTCTCTTGCTCTCCCTGTGAAGTGTTGTCAGCTCTGGGGTAAAAAAGACGATACGACCCCATCTCACTCGTCTTTATCTGCACGCGCCGACAACGGGACGCATTAGCAAGCAGATTGCAGCGCTCAAAGTGAAGACACACGGTATATCTGCTAACAGGGTCGGAATTGGAGGATATGACGAGAAGAGAGAAACGCACCAGGCCATCCATGAATCTGAAGATACGGAGGTATAAGATGAATGGAGGCCGAGGATCAGAAAAGACAACGTGCTAACTTTTGTATCGATGTCAAGCGTTGTTTGCCGTCGATGCAAACACGCCGCTCTGTCCCATCCGACGACTGAGACACGGCTGTGAATGACAGCGGTCAGGCATATATAGACTTATGAAAGAAAAGTGGAGTAGATTACCAAAAATGATAGGCGGGATATAAAAGTTTCGGAAGATAGAATCAACGAGGCCAATCTGCTTGATCTCTGACCAGACGACATCTAGCGCCAAGGGAAGGGGAATTAAGGACGTGGGAATATGGCGAGCAAGCGAGTTACGCACCACGTTGGTAGTGAGGATCCAAATCAATCACCCCTTCGACAATCTGGTCTGAAGCGAAAGGTCAGAACGGAAGCCGACGCGAGGAGACGGCCGCACCATAGAGTGCCTGTGCGGTGTAGGTTGTTGAGCGCGGAGGGCGAAGAACGTTTTTGAAAGAAAAATCATCGCCGTCGGCTTTTGAACCCGTTGCCCTTTTCCTCTTTGCGATAGGAGTGTCGCTTTCTGAGCTCGAGGAATACTCTGAACCGGAAGCCATGCGTTGGAGGCAAAAAGACAGACGACACGATCGGACCCGTACAAGCGCGGAAAGGTGTGACATCACCTCCCCGCTCTGTGACATGGTCCTGTCACGTTGGTCTCACTCCTCTGATGAGCCTAAGAAAGGTGCCAGCTGGTCGTTCTCAGCCTCAGCCTTCGTCAAGGTCTGCGACGACCACAAAACGTGATTCCCTTGCTGCAGAGCTCGAGCGTGGTTCGTCATGACCATCTCTTTATGCCGCATCCCTGATGCATTCTGAGAACAGATCCACAACTCTCGACCGCCAAGAGACAGCAGCGCACTCAGGCGCTGAATACCACCCTATCCCAAGCGGCTCTCGAGCGAAAACTCGCCGCTGCAGAGACTAACCGTGTCCAACTCGAAACCCGCCTCCGCGAGCGCGACGCGGCTATCGAACGCCTCGAAGCCGATCGTCGGTGGCTCGCCGAACGTGAACAAGAAGAACGAGAGGAAAAGGAGCGCGTCTCAAAAGAACGCGAGGATGAAAAGGTGCATACTCAAAAAAGGAGCTATAAGTCGAACCTAACACCTTGAAGACAAAAGCAGACCAGGACGTCCGTTCGTTGCGCTCGGAACTGAGTGCCCTAAAAGAGGACTACGCGGACCTCCAGGATAAACTCGATGCCCTTTCGCACACCACGTCCCAGAAGCTAGCCGCGCAAGCCGCGGAGCTCACCTCTCGTGAACGCCAAGTCGATTCCCTCTCCACGGAGCTCCGCGCATCGCACGACGCAGCGGCCGCACATAGCGCCGAGGCACTTCGTCTGCAATCAGCTCTCGACGCCCAGGCGACTGCGCAGGCGGACCTCTCGCGGCACGACGCAGAAGAGGCCAGTTGGTCCGTGCTGCGCGCCGAGCTCACGCGCCAGGCAGAACACACGCGGCAGCTGGAGGTAGCACATACTCGCGCGATGGTAGAACTGGGCTCCCTGCGCGAGCGCCACACAGCCATCGAGGTGCTGCGCGAGCAGAATCGCGCGCTCGAGCGGCGGGCGGCGGGCGCGGACGAGCTGCGCGAGACAGTGGTGCGCCTTGAGGCGGAGTTGCAGGCGGCGCGTGCCGAGCGCGAGGCGTGGTGCGTTGTCCTTCTCCACTCCTACTTCTAAATTTCTGACGCGGACTAGGGCTGCGCACACTGCGCCTCCAGAGACGCCCGCCGCGACACCTATCTCTATCACGCAGAGCCTTTCTGCGCTGCGCCTCGAGCACGCACACCTCCTCCAAGAACACGGCGCCGACCGTGTGGCGCTACGACAGCGCGAGGCGGAGCTCGCAGACGTACGGGCGCGGGAGGTTGACGCGCGAGCGACGGCCGACGCGCTGCTGCAGGAGACGCGGGCTGCAGAAGACCGCGCGACGAGGGCTGAGCGCGCCGCTGCGCTCGCAGAGCGGGAGATTGGGTTCCTACAGGCGCTTAATGTGCGTACTCGGTGCCCGATCTCTCGTCATTTGATTCGCGTTGACTACCTTATAGGCGAGCTACGCGAGCGAGGAGGCCGCGCAAGGCACTGGCCATGTCGACCAGGCGAAAGAACAGCACGTCAGGGAGCTTGAGGCGCTGGTTGACGAGTACAAGGGGCGCACGCGCGCGCTCGAAACTGAGATTCAAGAGCTCGCGAAGCGGCCCGCGCTCAACCAAGGCACGGGCCTCCAAGCCCTGCGCGACGACCTGACCAACGAGAAGCACGCGCTGCAAGAGGCGCGTAGAGGTATGTCGTCCCCACCTATGCACTACCCTTCCCATAATTACCGCCCCTCAGCGCTAGAAGAAAAGGAAGAGGAGGCCGAAAAGGACAGAGAAAAGATCGAGGAGCTCGAGCAGACGCTGTTCGACCTGCGCGGCGAGATTGGCGCGGGACGTCACGTGCCACCTGGCGTGCGCGTGCTCTCTCTCTGCGAGAACCCCGCACAGAACTGGACCGATCTGCGACAGGCTGCGCTCGACCGGCTCAAATCCGAGAACGCTGCGCTCCTCCAGCGCCTCTCCGCGCTCGACCACCACGTGCCCACCAACCCCAACCCGGAAGCAAATGACGAGGAGCAGCTGGTGCCGCGCGCGAGCTGGGCGGCGGTCTGCGAGGAAAAGGCGCAGCTGGAGGCGGAGCTCAAGCAGCGCGATAAACGCATGCTCCGCTTGCGGCAGGTGTTCGCGGGCAAGACGGCCGAGTTCCGCGAGGCGCTCTCGGCGATCCTCGGCGTCAAGCTCGCGTTTTACGATAATGGACAGGTGCGCGTCACGTCGCAGTACGACCTCGGTGCCGCGTTCGTCTTTCAGCCTGCGCCGAAGGACGGAAGTGGAGGAGGAGGAGCGCGCATGCAGCTCGTCGCGCAGGGCGAGGGAGGCCCGCAGGAGTTGCCGCAGCTGATGCGGAACTGGGTCGAGATCGAGCAAAGTATACCTTGCTTCTTGGCGAGCGTCACGCTCGAGTGCTACGACAAGTGGAAGCGTGAGCAGCAAATGGGCGGTAGCGTGACTGAATGAGTGGTTGATCCTGTGCTTTTGTAATTTTGTTCGAGATGAAAGCTCTCATTCGGTTCGGTGCCTGCGTGATTTTGTTTGGCCGAGATGGTGTTTCCTCGTTCCTTGACACTCCCGGCATTGAACCTCCTGGGACCGACCAGCACGCATGGATAATGAGTGAAGAGCAGAATGGTATTATGTAGACAAAAAAGTTGGTGAGCTGTTGGAGATTATAGCAAAGATCTATGCGAGGTGTCTAACTATTCGCTCTAGATTGTCAGGTATCGTTCACTCGGTGTCCATGCGCGCACGCTTGGTCCCATTCGCCTTGCCATTCTCGTGCGCCCCATCGGCGGTGGCGGCAAAATAATCGAGTTTTGCGAGAGGGTCCGCGCGGATGGTCTTACTGCCCTCCTTCCAGTTCGCGGGACAAACCTCGCCGTGCGCATCCTTCGAATTGCCGCGCCACGTCAGCACGCCATCCGCCAACGACGAAAGGGGAAAAAAATACTTACGGTGAACTGGAACGCCTGCACGAGACGCAGCGCCTCGTCGACGGACCGTCCGACGGGCAGGTCGTTCATCGTGATCTGCCTACGAGGAAGGTAGCACCGTCAGCTGTCGCCAACCCCATGTAGGGAGAGAACCGTACCTGAGTATACCCTTGGGGTCAATCAGGTAGCTCGCGCGGAACGTGATACCTTTGTCCTCGATCAGACACCCGTACTCACGCGCCACGCGCATATTGCGGTCCGCGAGCAGAGGAATGCGCAGGTCGGGCCCGAGCCCGCCGGCGCTGCGCGCTTGCTGCGCCCACGCATGGTGCGAGTACTCCGAATCAGTCGATATGGCTGCCACGTGTGCGCGTAATCAACGAGTGCATCCCTGACTTGACTCGAGAGAAGGCGTACCGAGTACCGTAGTATTAAGGCGGGCAAATTCGGGGAGCGCGTCGTTGAACGCGAGGATTTCGGTAGGGCAGACAAAGGTGAAGTCACTACAGCCAGCCAAAAAAAAAAGTGGGGAAAAATGAGACAGAGGACGCGCAGGATTTTGGGACGTGCATACAGAGGGTAGAACATCAGGATAACCCTGAAACGACCAGGTCAGAAAAGGGTGAGAGAGAAACGCGTAAATAACTACCATTGACCAAGGTAGTCTGCTAAGGAGACCTCCTTGAAAGCACCGTCTACGAGAGCAGTGACGCTGAACACCGGTGCAGGGTTCTGGATAGTGGGAGACATCTTGGTACTTGGCAGAGAAAAAAAAAGCGGGGGGCGTCCGAAGGTCTGATTTATATATAATACGCCGGTGGCGACGGCCGTGGCCGCGCGACGCGTTTCTTTGGATTTGTTTGGATTCCCTTCCAATAGGCAAGCGCATACCCATGTTAGGCATTCCGGAATGGTTACTGTATTCGTCTCGAGTTAGGTGTACATGTCTGCGGAGGTAACAAGGCACCGTCAGCCAAAGCGGGGCTTGGGCCGTGCCTCAGTCTCTCTCTGGTCTACACTTGAAACTCGCGCACTTGTATTATTGGGTGTCTTCCAAGGTATCTTCAGTTCAAGTTGGTCTCGCTGCTTCAAGTTGAGATATCATTGTTTCTACCCAGAGTACCCCTACCCGTGCATAGAACTCCCGAGTCAGAGCCACAGTATCCGCGTTGTCTTCATCGTGCGTTGCGTCCCGCCCATCCGACTCCAACTCCCAGTCTGAACGCCAAGCCTCCATGTGAGATCGTGCTTTGTTGATAAATCATGGTCTGGCCGTAAGAAGCCCCAAACCAAATGACGGAACCACATCCATACAGCCCTCGCACGCTCGCGAAGAGCAGACGAGGGACAGTTCCTCACGCCGTGACAGCCCCGCCTACCCAAGCTGATTCGAGCATGGCGCTCACGAACATTCTGCTCATGGACAAGATCGACTTGGACACTCTCCGTGCGCCATTAGGCATACGTCTACCTGCACCTCTTCTGCTGCCGCCCCACTCGTCTGACTCGATCGAGAACCAGGTCTTTGATCTTCGCGGAGATCGCACAATCCGATGAGGTGCGTCGAGCGCAGCTTCATGGCTCCGACCCCAAAAGGTTGCCAGGCTCGACCACGCCGATGACCAGAGCCATTGTTCTTACTTCCTCGCCTAGAATCGCCAACTCCCCGATAACACGGGGTAGTCGACCACTCTGATTGGCTCGACTTGTGGCCGCTGGCATTTCCCTCAAATATCTCGTCTCTCTCGTTTACGCCAATTCATCAGAAACAGTCAGCTTGACGACATCTCCGTCAATCAACCTCGTGGCCCTCTCAACAACACACGCAAATGACAGGCCAAGCATACCTGTAAAATAAAGTACGCACCCAATTACCAACTACCTTCACATTTGTCCGAGGTGCCCACCTGCCCGAACTTAGGGGATCAGCAACGCCGAGAAAGAGCGCACCATCTGTCGAGCAGGCATGGGGAGCAACGGTATATTGCGTACTACTTTAGCTTACCTGTGAGGCTTGTACTTTACGACTACTTAGTTGTTCTGAATGAACTGTTTTATTTCCTAGTGTGCGCACACCTTATATACACTTTGGAACACTATATAAATAGCTACTTATTGTATCTCAAGGCCTAAGGCCACTCAACTGAGCGCAGACGCTGTCCGCGCTCTGATTCGTACTAGCGAGGCCACAGCTCACTTGCTGTGGCCGAGCCTGTGGCTCAGTGTTGTGGCGCTTCGCCGATCACTCGGCTCGCTGGCCACACACTCGCTCAACACTCCCCCTCGCTTTGCACACCGGTAGAGGTGTTAGAAGCATTCTGAGACAAATATATTTTGAGTCCCAGAGTGTCCCGAAACTGCGTGAACTTGATGTGACCCAAGTTCTTGGTGAACATGTCTGCAGGATTATCAGCACCATTTATGAAGAATAGCTCCACTTGGTGTTGCTGAACCACTTCCCGGATGTAATGGTAGCGAATATCTATGTGTTTAATTCTGCGCTCTTGCACAGGATTTGACGCCATGAATATAGAGCCTTGATTGTTGCCGCACAGTGGAATCGGTCCCATCTTAATGTCAAGCTCGCTGAGGAGCGCCTTGATCCACACAAGCTGTCGGCTTGTGTCAGATAGGGACATGTATTCTGCTTCTGTTGAGGACAGAGCGACTGTGTGCTGCGCTCTGGAATTCCAGCCGAAGATTCCATCTGCTAATTTAACCATGTATCCGGTAGTGGATCTGTGATCCACAGGGTTTGATGCCCAGTCAGAATCTGCACACGCGAATAGACCCTTATTAGAGTGGCCACTGTATATTAGTGCGTAGTCTGCAGTGCCTGCGAGATAGCGGCATATGTGCAGTGCACGATTCAAGTGGTCTTGTGAAGGGTTTGCAGCGTGCTGTGCCATCTTAGTCACTGCAAATGTGATGTCTGGGCGTGTGCCCAGCATAATGTACATGAGCGAACCGAGGATCTGCTGGTACTGGGTACGCAGTGTAGTATCCACAGTGTCGGTATTCAGTAGGGGGTGATATCCCTCAGGCAGTGGTGTTGCTGCGTACTTAGCATTCGTCATTCCAAAGCGCTGCAGCACTTTATTGAGGTAGGCAGTCTGGTCAATACAGATCTTGCCGTCCTTCCTTAGTATGCGCATACGCAGGAATTCCTTTGCTTCGCCGAGGTCGTGACACTCCCATTTGTGCATAAAGGCGTCTTTCAGTGTGTTCACTAGTGTCTTGTCGCTGCCCATGAAGAGCGCATCGTCTACATACACTATGACCACTACTGTAGAGCCTTTGGACGTGTGCACAAATAGTCCAGAGTCTGAGAGGAGGCGTTTACAGCCTATGTCACCCATGGATCTGTCCAGCGCTCTCCACCACGCCAGAGCTGCTTGGTTGAGTCCATAGAGTGCACGCTTAAGGCGCAGTACTTTACTTTCCTGTCCTTTAAGCTTGAAGCCTTCGGGCTGCTCCATATAGAGCTCCTCGTCCAATTCCCCATAGAGGAAGGCACTTTTAACGTCTAAGCCAGTGATATACCACTGCTTCGAGAGCCGCTAGGGCGAGCATGAGGCGTACTGACTCGAAGCGCACAACTGGAGAGAATATTTCATTGAAGTCGGTGCCTTCTATCTGAGAGAAACCCTTGGCCACAAGACGAGCCTTTTTACGGCCGTCTGTTTTCTGGTCAAAGACCCAATGGTTCTTTATGACCTTTCTCCCCTTGGGGAGATCCACAAGCTCGAAGATGTTGCGCTTTTCGAAGTGCCTCTAGCTCTTCACGGCACGCGGTCTTCCACTCCTTTCTCTGTGCCTCAGGCAGTCGCAGAATGTCTTTGTAGGTCCACTCCCGAATAGAAGTGGTGTGCATTAAGTGTGAATCGTGTGGTACCTGCTTTAGCAAGCAGGTAATCAACAAATTGTACTCCCCCTTCCTGGGCTAGCTTTGCCAGGAGTAGGTCTTCGACCTCTACATCACTCGGTAGGGGTGTCAGCGGCGAGTCATCAGCGCTGTGGAGTGCCAGTGCTAGGTCCAGGAACCTGCCTCTGGCGAGTGTCTGAGGGTGGCTGGGAGCGACCCGGTGCATCCCCCACAATATCTCTCCACTGGCACATCCGCTGAACGTCTCTGTGTTGTTGCACGGGGTGCCTGTGTTCCCCATAGACGTTACCAGGTCGTGATGGTATTCTCCTTTCCCGCCCAGAGCGTCTGGGGAGTGGCAGCGGCTGTGGTGCATCCGCAGGCACATCCTCGCGCTCTGGCACTGGTGCAGGGGAAGGCGAAGTGTGCTCAGGCTGCCGGGGTGGCGCCAGACCCTCGTCAGGATCTTGAGACACTTCCATTGGTCTGGAAGGAGGAGGGCGATGTGGGGTGTCCCCATCATCGCCGTCAAAAGGAGTAAACTGTGGTGGTGTACCATGTTGTTCGACTGGCTCCTCCAAGCGAGTAAAGCCACGCTTTCGAGTGGTTTCACACTTAGGGAACATGTTCTCATCGAAGAGAGCAGTTGCTCCTGTGTACACAGTGTTCTTAGTGAGGCGCATGAATGTGTACGCCTTGATGCCTTCAGTGTGGCCAAGATAGACCATCAGCTCAGACTTAGGCGCAAGTTTGTTCACTCGACGTTCCTCAGGGATGTGGGCATATGCCGCACAGCCGAACACTTGAAGGTGCAAAATGTCTGGCACTGTGCCATGTAGTGTCTCGTAGGGCGTGCGCCACTGAAGGCGGCGCACAGGGGTCCTATTATACACATGCACGGCGTGCAGAACTGCAAATTCCCACCAAGACTCAGGGAGACAGGTGTCCAGGCGCATAGCCTGTGCCTTGTCCATGCAAGTGCACATAAAGCGCTCTGCACGACCATTCTGTTTTGGAGTGTATGGTGCACTCTGCAGGATCCGTATCCCGTTGTCCTTGAGAGTGGTAATAAAAATATCTGACTTGTATTCGCCACCCGCATCCGACATCCACTCTTTAACAGTGGTGCCAAACTGATTCTTAACGAGTGCGATGAAGTGTTTAAGTGCACCTATGGCAGCACCTTTGGTGCGCAAGCACACTACCCAAGCATACGACGTAAAGTCGTCAATGAAGCTAACGAAGTACTTGTACTTATGGTAAGATTCCACCGGGAAACTCTTCAAGTCAGAGTGGACTTTTGCGAAGGGTGCAGAAGCACGCGTCTCAGATGGCAAGTGTGCCTGCGAAGGCATTTTACCTTGCTGCACATCCTGGACACACTGGCACTTCCGCAGGGAAGTCCAGGTCGTTCGGGAAGCCCTTGGTGTGGCCTCTAGCGTGGCGAAGCACATCCTTGGAAGGATGGCCGAAGCACTTGTGCATGAGAGTGTAATCCACTGCATACACAGTGGCGTTTGCACTCGCATCTGCGATTACAGACTCCAGCCAGTAGATGGTGTGGCCAGGGAACGTCGGCACACACTGTATCAGTGGTATAGTGGTGTGTTCTCTGCTGCAATACCATAGTCTGCGCGTCCCCATAAACGCGCAGGCCTTGCTGCAGGAACTCGCCCACAGAGAGCAATCTCCCTGTGATTTCAGGGATATAGTAAACGGGGTAAAGGCGCGTAGTACGCTGCCTAGTGTGCCCGTTGTGTGTAACTTCGTGCTTAATGAGAACGGTGCCTTTTCCTTTAATGTGGATTGGCTTTGAGGCCGTCTTCACAGGGATAGGCGCACCGATGTCCTCATAATCTATGAAGTCTTTCATTGAATAGGTGAAGTGCGAAGATGCACCAGAGTCTAAGAGCCACTTTGCGCTGCTGTCGTCCTTTCTCATTCCCTTGCACTTAGCACACTCAGCAGTGTCCACGCCATGTGCGCCACTTTGTGCGCATTTATTTAACGATTCTACACAACCATGTACAGTACTGTACTTAAGCTTCATAGCTAGTTGTGAGACAAGGTGTTCATGAGTGCTGTGAGGCATCAGGAAGAGGGATGGGACAGACCTGAAGTCATTCAGGCCAGCGGCGTCGCAGACCATAGCATTTAGGTCCCAGTCATCGTTCCCAAGACTGACACAGTCTTCAGCAGACTGGCGCTGAGTGTCGGGAGAGGGTGAGCGGGTGAGGAAACCGTCTCCTTCGTCCTCATAGTCAGAGGGCTCGGGGGAAGACTTGCTGCGTTTGGAAACGCGCTGGTCATCGTCAGAGTCCTCTGGATCGAGCGCAGCAATGCGCTGCTCGAGAGTCTTGAGGGTGTTGGAGGTGCCAGCCACTCCAATGTCGCGCACAACGTTGCGCGCCTTGTTGAGTGTGGCATATGGTCCTACGGTGGCAGAAGAGTGCCTGGTGTGTCCAGGGACAGTGCGCACAGTCTTGCCACTCGGGGCAAAGTGTGCGACTGATGCTGAGGTCGGGGAAGGCAAGGCAGCCTTACTGGCGAGGTGAGAGTGGTCGTGAGTCTCTTGACCTTGCTGCTGCGACTGGGACTTCTTCCCACCGCGCTTGCCACGCTTGTTCTTGCCTTGGGCTTTGCCTTGGCCTTGCCCAGACCGCTGGGTGTTGCCGCCACCACTCCCAGAGCCGCCACCATAGCCAGTGTCACGCTGCTGTCTGTAGTTAGGGTCGCCGCGCTTGCGCTTGACTGCAGAGAGCTTCTGCGCACTCTGCTGCGGCTTCCCTTTGTTCCTCTCAGTCTCCCACTGTCCCATGACAGCTTCGCGCACATGCTTGAGGTTAAGATTGGCGAGGTTGTAGCTGGTGCAGAGGATGGAGACGAGCATCTCCCACTTGGGTGGGAGTGCAGACAGCAAGATCATCGCCTGGATGATCTCTGGGATAGCCACACCATTAGTAGACAGACGGTGCACTGCAGCCTGCAGTTTGTTAATCTGCGGCAAGGGGTGCTTATTAGCGTCGATCCTGATAGAAATAGCTTCCTTGAAGTCCTTGAACAGAGTGGTGGGCTGGATGACATCAAAGTGAGTCTTGAGGCGGTTCCAGATCGTGTCTGCTTTGTTCAGGGAGGCTACTTCTTCCCTAATGGTGGGATTGATGCGCAGGATAAGATTGGCGAGGGCTTTTTGATTGCCACTCTTCCAAGTCTTGTGCACAGCGCGCTCGGCGTCGGTAGGAGGGTTAGAGACAGCGGGTTCAGACTCGTCTCCATTGGCATACTCCCACAAGTCCATGGACATGAGATAGGCTTCCATCGCCTGGGCCCACTCTTGGTAATTAGTGCCATTGAGCACCGGGACCAGAGAAGTGAGGGCGTTTGACATATTGTGATTCTGTGAGGGCAAACCGAGTGTCAGCAACCATGCGACGACTGGGCACACGCAGAAAGTGTTTAGAACGCTCAGGAAACTCTTAGATTAGTGGCAGCCACTAGGGCGCACACTTGGGCATCGTGCAGCCATGTAGGCGCACTGCACACGGCGCTGCAGCCGTTAAGGTGCATTGCCTGGCAAGCCAGAGAGCACACAGTGCACAACTCAATTAAGAGTGCGCTGTCGCTGCCATCGAAGGCGCAGACGGTGCCCCAGGGCCCATAACCTGTCGAGCAGGCATGGGGAGCAACGGTATATTGCGTACTACTTTAGCTTACCTGTGAGGCTTGTACTTTACGACTACTTAGTTGTTCTGAATGAACTGTTTTATTTCCTAGTGTGCGCACACCTTATATACACTTTGGAACACTATATAAATAGCTACTTATTGTATCTCAAGGCCTAAGGCCACTCAACTGAGCGCAGACACTGTCCGCGCTCTGATTCGTACTAGCGAGGCCACAGCTCACTTGCTGTGGCCAAGCCTGTGGCTCAGCGTTGTGGCGCTTGCCGATCACTCGGCTCGCTGGCCACACACTCGCTCAACACCATCCTCTTCGTATTTCTGCCCGACCTGGTCACTGATCCGTTTCGCTCAGTTTCCGCCACGTCGCCTGCGTCACGGAGACGCGACGGTGGCGTCTGAGCTCCAACATTCGTCGTTCGAGTAGCTAGCGACTTTCGCCGTCCCATCTGCTGCACCGGAGTAGTAGACACCTTCCCGGAGCAGAAAGACGAAGGAGCAGCTGTAGCGGCTGTACGTTTGTGATGCGTACCACCAGGTTGGGTTTGCAGCCGGCTGGTCGAGGAGGACATGCGCAGCGCGGACGTCAAGCGGTTCTGGGCGGTTCGTGTTCGTGTTCGACAAGATCTGTACGTGCCTTCCTTCTCCATGCCCATTTCTTCCCCGATTGACCTGGTGCCGCGCAAAAACCCCTACACATGGCTGAAGCACCTCCATCTCATGCGTTACGCTCCCGCTCCCCTGTCTGGTACCGGCGAATGGAATCACCTTTGTCACTGCACTGGCGCTCTCTTCCACATTTCCGAGGTGTACAAGCCGAGCGGGGGGCGCAGACGGTCGGCTTACATATATGTAGCTTTAGGTCCACAGCTTAGGTTTGGTACGCATGTAGTGGTGTCCTGAACTGCCCTAAGAGTGACGTCGTCGTGTAGCGTGACCTGGTTTCTTACCCCATTCTGTTGTAACGCATATACCCATTGTTACTGTTCAGGCTTGTTCTGAGGGGAGGAACAAGTCACACGATTTCGGACGGTTTATACGTGTATATGGTGGGATCACGTGATGTGTACAGGTTTAAAGAGACTCTTGAGACAGCTGATATCGAGTGCGATCGTGCAGGGATCAATAAGGGGAGAGGAGGGATGGCGGCGGTATGTGGAGACCCACACCTAAAAAAGTCAAGTCGCAATGAGTGTGGCGATCGAACGAGAGAGATATGCACCCAGAGAAGACACCCAAAAAGAAGAAAAACGAGCATAGATGGATTTAGTCACGCATATCCGCTCACCCTGCTCGAGTTCCAAGTGAAGAAACACGATGCAGCGTAATGCCGATCCCAGCGGAGGTCGCTATGGGAGGTCGTGTCCACAGCGAGACGCGACGGGCCTTCTTCCGCCTTGGCAACCTTGGTCGCTAGAGTAGCCCGGAGGCAGAGCGTTCGAAGCTGCACGTTCGGCAAAAATGAGCCGACATGCTTGTACAGCGCTTGCTGCGAGACCTGGAATACAGATTAGTCATAGCCAGGGCGGCTGACATGTACCTCATCTGAAGTCCCCTCGAGGGCCAGCCCAGGAAGCTCAGGCCCAGCGTCCGAGCGCATTGCAACCCCCTACACGTGCGCACGTCGACGTCGGGAGCAAGTAGGAGCACGAATTCCTTTAGCGCGTGACCGAGCGCGCCAAACAGCGCCGCGGGGTGAATACCGTTGTATAACGTCCTGGTGACGCGCACCAACGAAGCAGGGAAACACGATGTGTGTGTATGGCAAGCAAGAGTGAGCAGCCTCATTTCTGACTGCGCACTACTCGCTTAGCTTAGCCGACCCCCTGAGCCACACTTCCGGTTCCCAACACCATGGCTCAAGGCCAATTATCAAATTATCTAATCCCACCCCAACTGTTACGTTCGGCCCGGAAGTGGACACTGACGCTCGGGGATGACACCACGTCAGCAGTATATCGTCATGGACTTATTGGATCAGCTAGCCAGGTAAGCTCCGGTGCATGTGATTGTGTACGATAACGGATCGGATCATGACTCGATGTGACTCATTCCTAGGATAGCTGTATTAGGGTTTGCTCTACTTACGCTATTGGCTAGGATAGTTTGGAGCGGCGCTTGAAAGCCCGCGAGTATCTGTATAAGTAGTAGTCGTTGAAGACCAGGATCACCATCTTGGTCTTCTTCAATACCACCATCGTCTTCGTTTCCTCGCTTTGAGACTCTCCTCCCTGCGAAGTGAGTCGCCTCCGGCATATCCCCTTAGACCAGGGATCCCGTGAGCTTATCCCGAGTTCCCCTTCGTGGGCAGTGGACGTATATCCCCTGGGATCAGTATTCCACCGAGTATTTCTCTACCACAACGAACGAGTCGCCAAAGCCCTACGGCTACATCTATATCGTCGACCACCCTTCTTGGAGAACCATTGTCCCTCTCGACGAACCCCCTACGGACGTACCTCAAGAGGAGGATTTGCACGCGTTCATCGCTTTGAACGGAGATCTAGCTCCCCATCCAGCTGAGTACCCAGACGCCATCACCAATCGCCTATTCTACAGACCGTTTAGGATCGCCGCAACAAACGAGGCCTAAGTCAGGCAAATGTCCATGGTAGACGTTACACCAACTCAACCATGTCCCTGGTTCCTCTGCCCCTCGTGCTCGTCGTCACCAACGATGAGCACGGTCCTTCCCCAAAAAAATGCAAGGGCATCCAAAAAAAAAAATTTATCATACCTACACACCATTTTCCCCTCTTTTTGCTAGTCAATAATCTAGAATTCACGAGCAAACTCTTGGGAAAACTCCAAACCTTTTCGTGGCTCCTGGTCACATCAGTCACGAGGGTCCATTGTCGTCTGCGGTTGGGTTTTCGGCCCCCAGTTTGCGTCTCCCAGGTGGGCCATCTTCCATGGGGCGGGTCATCCCCCAATGCCCGTCCCCTCTCTCGGGAGGCTTCGTTCAAGGTATGTCCAAATAATTCGGCTGTCTCTCATTCACTAATTCAGTTTATCACTACCAGCTCATGTTCGTTTCCCGCTCTCAGGTGTCGCCACCTTGGTCGCCGCCGCCTCTCCTCCCTGTCTCTACTCGACCTCATCACCGGCCTCTCATGCGTCTTCAGCATCTCGTCGGCCACATTTGGTCCCGCATCTCGCACCTGGTATGTCTTTTTTTTCTTCTTATTTCGTTTATCTCCGTTACAACTTGCTTTCTTAGCGCCGTTCCGACTACACAACCGCTCTGGCGTGGTCCCTCGTCGTTGGTCGTGCCTCAGGAGGGTAGGGGACATGTACGTAGGTTCTTTATTCATACATTTCCCCGGAGGCTGACGTTTACAACAGTTCTTATTATCTGTACCCATACTTTCGCTTTTGTCGCTTGCCACTTGGCACGTCATACCCCGTTGTCGTAGCTAGTGGACGCCTGCGAGTTTCTCAATGACATGACCATGGTGTTTACAGACGGGTGAACCGTCCACGTCAATTGGCCATCAATAGTACGGCCGTACCCGTCAGATGGTACAGTGCACAGCCCTAAGTCTGCGCCACCATCACCGGGGTATCTCGCTGACGCAAGATGAGGTCTGTACAGTGCGACCCCAACCGATGGGGAGGGCACGGGTGACGAGGATGGCCTGTCGTGATGGGCAACGGCAACGCGAAGATGAATAGTGATGAACACCTACCGCGATGAGGTGACGACGACGACGATGACTGCGATCACGGCAATGGCGATGCGGTAACGGCAGCGACGACCCGACTACGACCGCGACCGCGATCACGATCGCAAGGAGACGCCGATGCGATGCCGATGCCGATGCCGATGCCGATGCCGATGCCGATGCCGATGCCGATGCCGATGCGATGCCGACGCGACGACAGAGGCGACGACCACAATCGCCGCGGCAAGGCAGTGACGGCGGTGGTGCGGCGGCGGGGACAGCAGGTTCTTTGCTGGCTGTCACCCATTCACGGTCTCAATGTTTGTGAGTTGTGATTGCGACCAAGACCCATTGCTCGAAAACATCAATTACCTTGCACAAATGTTGCGCCGATACATTCCGCTCACAACGTTTGAGGTAGTGTCCATAACTTCATACTGGTCCGCCAGCTCGGTATAGATGCTACGCGTGGAGCACTCAGCATGACGAAAAGATAGGAATAAACTCGTGCCCTTTATAATGAGTAAAGTCGTCCTCTAACTCTCTCAGCACCCGCACGAGTACCGTCTGTGGAAGTTTGTCACTTCTTGAGCCCTTATCAAAGAAATCAAGGTTCATGGAGGTTCTGTGGCCCCTCTCGCCATCGACGATCGAGCCCTCTTCGAAGCCCTCTTCCTCTTCGCCTACATCCACAATGGTAACCCTTGCGACCCTTACATCAGAGGGACCTCTGGGCAACCTCGTGATGGCGTCGTCGGTAGTACAAGATACATGTCTTTGCATTGTGCTCGGGTGCAGAGAAGAACATCCGCTCGAGGCGCTGCGCCCCGTATCTGTGGGAATGGCGTCTCCCCTGCTGGTGGTCGTTCTTGGGTAGCGTGTGCGGGCATCGGGGTGCAGGGACGAAAAACTTGTACTGCGGGTGGCGGGCTTGAAACCTATCCCCATCGGTGGATACTGTCTGGGGTGGCAGCATGCTCTACTGGAGATTCGACAATGTGAGAGCCGCAGGCTGAACCTATTGACGATGCCACGCTTGGCACACGGTGCGATCCGTTGCTACTGAGTGAGGTCCCTAGTCCGGGTGATGAGCGTGATCACTCGGAACACCGCTCTTCGAGTTCCACGGAAATGTGCTCGACTTCGTTATGGTCGACATAACGTCGCACAAGAGCAGGTTGGACGGACTCGATTTCATAGTCGTCAGCATCTCATCGAGAATTGGGACTCCCGTCCTCGTCCTGTCCCTCTCCCAGTTTGGAATTGTCGATGTTTCCTTCCTGGCTTGCCTCCGGACCAAGGTCCTGAGGACCATCATGGGAATTAGAGAGACTACGCTCACCTCTCGCCGGAGCAGGTTGACCTTGTGCACCTTCTGCCAAAGTCTGCTTCTCGGAGAGTACGCAGTTTGTCGAGTAGTGCTTTATGCGTTGCGAGTTTGGACGTGAGTCTTGCCATGTGTGATCGAAGAGTGGCAATAAGCGACTCCAGAGCTGTGCCAGTACTAGGACGGGGGAGAGTGGACAGGAGATAGCAACGAACCTTTCTTCTCCTCTACAGATTGTTTGTGGCGCTTCTGCTCCACCCTCGCGTCTTCTATAGCTCGCGCTTTTCCTTTCATTCTTGAATCAGCCGCCTCCATTCACTGCGGTCTTACCAAAAGATCTTCACACTGTGCAACCAGTGTGCGCTGACGCTCAACGTCCTGTCGACATACATCCAACTCGTGCTCAAGTTCCTTCATGCTGGTATCGAGATGGGCAATATTTTTCTGTAAGAGGTTCATGGCTTGCTGCAGACGTGCTGGAAGGTAATGTAATGAGCAGAAAGCAGCAAGATCTTCACACTGCGCAACCAATGTGCGCTGACGCTGTACGGAGCCGAGTCCGTGTGAGTTCGAAGGCGGAGGGGATCCCGCAGAGGTTACAGAGGTGAGGGAGAAGGGCCGAGTCTGAAGCGTTCGCGACGGCGACAGCCGGTGCGAAGGCGAACGGACGATGGCGGGAGCGAGGGTGAGTGGGAGCGAGATCTAAACGAACGAGAGGCGATGCCATCCGAGGCGGCGAGGGCAATGACCAAAGTAAGAGTGCCCGAGCGGCGGGCCTGACTCAAACCGGGATCACGCAGAACGAGAATGAAGAGGGAAAACCAAGATGATATTTCCGAGTCAGACTGAGCCGTTTAAATACAAACGAGAACTGTAGCTATCCAAGAGAAGTAAGTAGGGGTGAAAGAGTATGGTAAGAAGGACAGGGAGAGGTGGCATGGTAAGAAACCGAAAGACGAAACACGGGAAACGATCGAGTCAACCAGACGGTAAGGTACGAACGGGCGAGACGATACAAAGGAACCGAGGAGACAACAAGATATGAACAAAAGGGGCCGAGGCGGTGAGAACGGGCGTAGCGAGCTTGACATCTTGAAAGGGAGATGGGCGGTGCGACCAAGACAGCGCGAGGCGCGAGGACGCACAGCCTGCATACGGGGGCTGGGAAGCATCTTGCAAAGTGGATTGGTGTCGACAGCGGTCCATGGCGACGATAAGCGAGAGCGGGCAATGGCGAAGGGAAGGAGAAGTCGAGCGAGGAGAGAGAGGTGTCGAGATTGATGGCGAGGAGCGAGCTGTGGCGATATGATATGGCAAGCCAGCCATGTGATGCCGGACTGAGACCAAAGTACCGAAAATGCGTGATTTCGGGGCCAGAGCCCGAGCTATCCTTACAACGCTCAACATCCTGTAGACACACAACACATCATTGTATTAAAGAGTGTGTTGACAGTGTTGTAAAATGAGTATAATCTAAGCTAAACCAATACCATGCCCCTCAGCGTTGTCCTCATCCTCTGTTAAATCACCTCCGTACGCTTGGGCTGTGTAGGTGGCATGGTCTCTCAGCTGAGGCCAGGCTGCAGACGGGGGAATAAATATACCGAGACGAGAGTAAACGAATGTAGCGGTGGTAGAGGTTGGGGAGGAGGGGGCGAATCCTGGTTCAACGACAAGAATACGACACCTTGCGACCTCATGGCAAACCCGCGCACAGACACAGGGCTAGCAGACACCCTAAAGATGTAAACACCATGGTCATGTCATTGAGAAACTCGCAGGCGTCCACTAGCTACGACAACGGGGTATGACGTGCCAAGTGGCAAGCGACAAAGCGAAAGTATGGGTACAGATAATAAGAACTGTTGTAAACGTCAGCCTCCGGGGAAATGTATGAATAAAGAACCTACGTACATGTCCCCTACCCTCCTGAGGCACGACCAACGACGAGGGACCACGCCAGAGCGGTTGTGTAGTTGGAACGGCGCTAAGAAAGCAAGTTGTAACGGAGATAAACGAAATAAGAAAAAAAAAAGACATACCGGGTGCGAGATGCGGGACCAAATGTGGCCGACGAGATGCTGAAGACGCATGAGAGGCTGGTGATGAGGTCGAGTAGAGACAGGGAGGAGAGGCGGCAGCGACCAAGGTGGCGACACCTGAGAGCGGGAAACGAACATGAGCTGGTAGTGATAAACTGAATTAGTGAATGAGAGACAGCCGAATTATTTGGACATACCTTGAACGAAGCCTCCCGAGAGAGGGGACGGGCATTGGGGGATGACCCGCCCCATGGAAGATGGCCCACCTGGGAGACGCAAACTGGGGGCCGAAAACCCAACCGCAGACGACAATGGACCCTCGTGACTGATGTGACCAGGAGCCACGAAAAGGTTTGGAGTTTTCCCAAGAGTTTGCTCGTGAATTCTAGATTATTGACTAGCAAAAAGAGGGGAAAATGGTGTGTAGGTATGATAAATTTTTTTTTTTTTGGATGCCCTTGCATTTTTTTGGGGAAGGACCGTGCTCATCGTTGGCGACGACGAGCACGAGGGGCAGAGGAACCGGGGACGTGGTTGAGTTGGGGTGGGATTAGATAATTTGATAATTGGCCTTGAGCCATGGTGTTGGGAACCGGAAGTGTGGCTCAGGGGGTCGGCTAAGCTAAGCGAGTAGTGCACAGTCGGAAATGGGGCTGCTCACTCTTGCTTGCCATATGTGTGAGATGCTCAGGTCGAAGTCAGGCTGTGTCAGTTGACAAGCGCGCGCATCGAGCGGAGCGACGAGCTGCCACCGACCCCAAAGTCGAGACACATTCAAATTTTCAGATCTGTGAACTGCAATGCGAACCAAGTAACGACTAAGAACAGGCGAGCCGGTTCCAGTCTCTCTCATAACTGGTGGCCCGATGACACTAGAGATTTCAAGTTTTTTCGAAGAGAATGCGGTTGTTCCTGTCGCAACACCGAATTTACCAAGGGAAACTACTGTATTGTGTGGCAATTAAAATCAAGATATCATCCCACAGATTTCACCACTACAGCTAGATCCAATTTGATAGGCCCCTCACGTCCCGATTACAGCATAGGGCTGAGATTGAATGAGTTTTCCGGGAACCATGCCGGGTTTTTTTCTCACACAAATTATTTATAGTAATAATTGAAAGAGTAATTTGAATTTCATGTCAACTTCTTGCAGGTGATGGTGCTACTTTTCCATCCACAAGACGGCGCTATGCATTAAACTGTACACAACTGTATCCAAACTGCATTGGTGCTCTTCACATTCAGAACACGTGCACTGACATTCAACCTGCCCACCGTGGACACGGATGCGGAGCATGTGCACAGATGCTGAGCCCTGCGTGTCGTGCGGGGGGAGTGGGCTTGGTCTGCTATTGTTCCTGCGGCCGTGTGGGACATCATGGCGCGGTTGCTGGTTTGTGATCCATGCCGACGGGCGTGCGTTGGTGCGCTTTGGGGTGAACTGTGGATGAAGAGCGGGTGTTATAGGTGGCCGCTTCGGAGAGATGTCGGGAGCCATGACTTAGCTAGAGTGAGAATGACTTTAGCACGCATGAACAAACAGCTGAACTTGTCACCCATGACCGCGTTCTCAAGAACTCTGAGATGGAGAATACCACCCAGGGAGATGGCAAGGAAAATGGAGTGATTGGTACCCCAAAGGAAGAACTCGAACCAAGTTCGAGTTGCACGGTGTTCACTTTGGTGTTCACCTCGTATCGACCATACATACGGCCTCCTTGACGTGAGCCAGTTGAAGTGGCTTTCATCAGCGAAGACCAACTGCTCCGGACTGTAATGTCTGTTGATGAGGGTCCGAAACTGGGCACGGCCTTGCTCATTTTGCTCCAGAGTGGGCCGCCGACCTATGTACAGGATTGAGATTGTCAGCGTTGATCATGTAGAATGCCACGTACCGTCTGCATGGTATGCCCACTGGCACCCTTTGGAGAGTGCGTGAGAATGTCTTCAACTCGGTCTGGGCGTCGAAGGCTTCACGGAGCTCCTTCTGCAGTGCCATGAGGGCAATGTCAGGCTGGCAAATGATGTGGTCACAGAGGAACTAGTTAGCAGAAGGTGAGACGACCATCTAGCCTAAAAGGTGTTGGGACATACCTTTGAGTGGACGCGGCCAACCAGGTGATTCATGTGAAACTCCAGTGTCGCTTCGCAAACACTTCAGTGACTGTTTGCTGATCCCAATAACATCACGAACCTCTGGGTCAGTGAGATCCTGGAGGGACATGGATAGCACCTTTCAGCTCGTCGGGTATGTACCGGCGAACCATTGGGGAGAGGGATAGTGGGCAGGAGAGGTGGTTGAGAAGGCACTCGGCAAAGGGATAAGTATGAGAGAACCTTATTTTTTGTCAGCCAATGGTCCGGCATGACTTCCATCACTCATGGGCCAACCGACGATGAGAATCTTACATGTGTCATGGGCCAGCCGACGTCGGCCGACACGGAAGATATCTTCCGAGAGTCATGGGCCAACCGACGTCGGCTCGGAGTTACAACACGTGAAAATGACTCCATAGTTACTTCAATGGAGACATGTATAGAAGCTTGTTTGTCAAGATATAATCTCGGACAGATTACTTAGATCAGAGTCCGAGATTCCATCTCGGACAAATGTGTTCACTCAGAGTCCAAGACTCATTCTCGGACATATGACTTAGATTAGAGTCCGAGATAGAATCTCGGACAGATGATCTAGATAAGAGTCCGAGGTTCTATCTCGGACGGATGTGTTTACTCAAAGTCCGAGATTCTATCTCAGACAAATGTGTTCACTCAGAGTCCGAGACTCATTCTCGGACATATGACTTAGATCATAGTCTGAGATAGAATCTCGGACAAATGACTGATGTCAGAGTCCGAGTTTCTATCTCGGACAGATGATCTAGATAAGAGTCCGAGGTTCTATCTCGGACGGATGTGTTTACTCAAAGTCCGAGATTCTATCTCGGACAAATGTGTTCACTCAGAGTCCGAGATTCATTCTTGGACATATGACTTAGATCATAGTCCAAGATAGAATCTTGGACAAATGTCTGATATCAGAGTCCGAGTGTCTATATTGGACAGATGATTTGGATAAGAGTCTGAGATTCTATCTCAGATAGATGTGTTTACTCAAGTCCGAGATTCTATCTCGGACAAATGTGCTCACTCAGAGTCCGAGACTCATTCTCGGACATATGACTTAGATCATAGTCCGAGATAGAATCTCAGACAGATGATTTAGATAAGATTCCGAGGTTGTATCTCGGACAGATGTCTTTACTCAAAGTCCGAGATTCTATCTCGGACAAATGTGTTCACTCAGAGTCCGAGACTCATTCTCGGACATATGACGTAGATCATAGTCCGAGATAGAATCTCGGACAACTGTCTGACATCAAAGTCCGAGTGTCTATCTCGGACAGATGATTTAGATAAGAGTCCGAGGTTCTATCTCAGACAGATGTCTTTACTCAACATCCGAGATTCTATCTTGGATAAATGTGTTCACTCAGAGTCCGAGACTCATTCTCGGACATATGACTTAGATCAGAGTCCGAGATAGAATCTCGGACAGATGACTTATATCAGAGTCTGAGTTTCTATCTCGGACAGATGAATAAGATCAGAGTCCGAGGGTCTATCTCGGAGGGGCAACGTTCATCAGAGTCCAAGATAGAATCTCGGACAGATGTCTTACATCAGAGTCCAAGAGAATGTTGGACAGATGTGTTTACTCAGAATCCGAGATAGTATCTTGGTCAGATGACTTGAATCAGAGTCCAAGATACTCTCTCGGAGTGGTGACTGTGATCAACGTCCGAGATACCATCTCGGACAGATGAATTGTTTCACAGTCCATGATAGAATGTCGGAGATGAGACTTCATTCAGTGTCCAAGAGAGCATATCAGACAAATGACTGTCATCAATATCTGAGATTGTATCTTGGAGAGGTGACTTTCACTAGTGCCCGAGATAGAGTCTCAGATAGATGACTGTGATCTGAGTCTGAGTTAAAAACTCAGACAGATGAATTTACTCAGAGCCAGAGATGCTATCTTGGAGAGGTGATGTAGATCAGCAGCTGAGTGAATACTTCGGAGCTGTGACTTTGACCAGAGACCGGATGCTATCTTGGACAGACAACCTCTATCATAGTCTGAGCTATTCTCTCACATAATGATCAGTAGTGGCTTATATAATTGATACCCCCAGCTGACGGTGAGAATCTTCTATCGTTCATACTCAGCCGACGTCGGCCGACGTCGGAGACTCCCACATGGTTGATACTCCAGCCGGCGCCGGCTGGGAGCGGGGGGTCCGCTTTGCGATTATGAGTCTACATGAGTGAAACTAGCACCTATTGTAGCAAATATGTGTCATTGGGAACATAGGAAATAGGGTATACCAAAGGGTATCGCTAAATGAATGTGAGGGGGAATCAGGGATGCATCAATCTTGGCATCAACAACATAACAGGTCTATGGGGAGTCCAGGAAGTTTGGATGAATTTGAAGTGAGTACTTAGTGTGCCAGAAGTGGGAATCAGTACATTATTTGATCAAGAGTCATCCATATACAACAACAGTGACATATCCAACTAGTTAAGACCTCATATTTTCTGGTATTCGGTTCCATGACCTGATTTTAGAATACTAGCTGGATGCTCTGTCGATGTAGCCATGCATATATTTCTATCTTTTTGAAGAGATCGACATAAGAATGTGGTTAAGTGCGGACCTCCCGACCACCTTTCATAGGTGACATGTCCAACCAGTTAAAGTCACCTTGTATTGACGGGTATCCATGATGCGTTCAGGGGACCTAACATTGACAGGTGCTCTATTAGTGTAGCCATGTATATATTTCTATCTGTCTGAGGAGATCAAAGGATTGCATCCAAGCACGGACCTCCCGACCATCTTGAATGGGTGACATATCCAACCAGCATTGATGGGAGTCCACAAGGGTTCAGAGGGCCTATGCGTCTCACACAGACAGACACTCCATCAGTGTTGCCATGTACACACAGTTATCCATCTGAATATGCATACGAATGTACCCAAGTGTGGATATCCTGTCCCTCATGAAGGGGACAGATGTCCAACCTGCTAGTACACCTCAAGAAAGGCCATTCTATTCGATTCATCATTAAAACATTGAAGTGAACTGATATTCATGTATATGTACAATAAGGGGAATATGCTAAGACAAGTGGATCGACTTGATTTTACAATGCTTTAATGGAGCATCTGTAATCGGAGTAAGGGCCTTCCTTGAGCTTCTGGAAAGTTCCTCCCATGCATGCATCTGGTATGACGCATATGCTTGGTGCCCTTTAAGCGACCCCTGTGTAGCAATGGTCATGAGTGTCTTCCATATCTCTGCCTTGGCATGGAAATATGCAGGGACCCATTCAGCTTCGTTATGGATGCTGTGCTGCTCTTCTAACCATTGTTCAAACTGTGCCTTTGCACGCAGCCAGTGAACCCTTTCAACTGTTACATATGTGAGCACATCAATGGATGCACTGAAGAATATGAGAACCTACAATCATCCATCCATGTTCCATCGTCTTCAACAGTGTGACCGAACCCCCATATCCAGGACTTTTGCCTGTTACGCTGTCCTACTGGCTCTGATCCAAGGACCAAGGTGGCTACATGGAGGTCCTCTGCACATAGTTTCGGGAGGTCCGGTAGATTCACTGATGCCTGTTGGATCTTGTGGTATGCATCCCGTGCCATGCTGTATATGCGTGCATGCTCATGGACATTAGTATCCACACTGTGTATGGCATTCCAAGCACGGGTCTTTGTCTGCTGTGTATGGGCAGGTCGGACATGAGTGCGGAACAGAGCTGATTTGAATCCAAGGGCAAGGCGGATCCTATGAATGGATTCACTAGCTTGAGCATGGCGTAGCTGTACCTCCTTTCCAGCGAGAGATTGAGCACCATGCCTAATACACCATTCCCATCCAAGGGATGAGGGGAGAAGGATTGGAGCATCCTCAGGATTGAGCCCGTCCATCCCAGATCCATCCAATGCTTGAGGAGTACGACAATGGGAAGCATAGCCCGAATGATTGTCATCTGTCTCTCCGGGGACCCCGAGATCATCCACATGGTCATACTCATCATAATCACCCAATAGTGATATCGGGGAATCATCTGAGGGTTGCTGGTGGAGGAGGAAAGAATCACCCTGATGCTCAAACATATCAATGAGCTTCTGGAGGCGACTCCGCTTATTTTCAATGATTTGAGCCTCCTCTGTGGTGACCCTCAGACCATGTGCTCGGAGTTGATATCTGATGGCCAGTCTTTACAGGCTGTTAGTTAACAATGATATGGGTCATTGATTGGACTCACTGCAACTCCTGAATTTTAATTCCACATGTGATCCATGGGGTTTGCCCATGGGTAGTAATATCTCCACTTTCATCTGAAATGAGCTGTTGCTGTATTTCTGCACGAGATGGAGCTAAAGATATTCATTAGCATAAAACAGATCAGATATATCAGATCCCAATACCTTTGGATATTACTGTATCATAGATGTCCATCAGAGTAGGGTCTTCATGCCTCTTTGACTGGGCATGTTTCTCTGCTGCAAGCCACCGCTTGGTTTTCGTCCTGAGGCGTGTATTGAGAGCATTTAATGTCTCAGCACTGAGGTCTATGCCAGTTTCCATTCGCTTCCACCGCTTTAGAAGTGATGGAACTGGAACATGGAGAATCATATGAGAATCAAGAGCATCATAGACATGAATGTGACAGACCAATGCGGACCATCTTCTTCCAATTAGAATGGTTCATATGTGCATCCAATACCTCCTGGCAATGGGCGAGGGACATCCCACGGATACTCCGTGAAATGTTATTGAGTGGTGCCCACAATGTCTCAATGATCTCCCCATCCACCTGTTTTGCTCCAGGGATATAGCTTGGGGAAAAGCGGGGTAAGCATGAATCTTGATGACCATGGATATGAAAGAGGCCAATGCCAGTCCGAAGTTGCAAAGAGCTAGACAGAGACAACTCTGGGCTCCTTTCCACCCGCTCTTGAAAGTGAACCCCATACTGACACATGATGTCATACATGACCAAGGCCACCGGGATGTCCTCCATGTTGTATGAGAGGGCCTTGCAAAGGCTATAGTCCATATTGATTTGCCTAGCATAATAGCAATGTTATATGCACACATAGAGTGTTTAAAACATTGGACATACCTCTCTCCCTTCTGGAAATCAACTACAGATGTAGGGACAAAGAATCCATGACAGCAGGCGGTTGCTCCAATGCCTGTAACATCAAGATGAGGGCGACTTGAATTGGCCTGTTCAATGGTTCTGTATGTGTTGCATGTGCTGGGCTATGGGAATATAAGTTACTAGGACCTAGTAATGGTATGCCACATACCTGGACAATCTCTTGCCCACTATGGAGGTGAGCCTTGTATGAATTTGGATTCGCCATGAAGGCCATCCCTGCAGTGTAACGTCTACCACGGACGTTTACCTGACTTAGGCCTCGTTTGATGCGGCGATCCTAAACGGTCGGTAGCATAGGCGATTGGTAATGGCGTCTGGATACTCAGCTGGGTGCGGGGCTAAATCCCCGTTCAAGGCGATGAAAGCGTAAAGGTCCTCCTCTTGAGGTATGCCAACGGGCGGTTTGTCGAGGGGAACGATGGTTCTCCAAGAGGGGTGGTCGATGATGTAGATGTAGCTGTACGGCTTGGCGACTCGTTCGTTGTAGTAGAGGAACACTTTATGGAATACCGATCCAGAAGGATATGTGTCCACTGCCCATGGTGGGGAACTCGGGATAAGCTCACGGGGATCCCTGGTCTAATGGGATATGCCGGAGGCGACTCACTTCACGAGAAGGAGAGATCGAACGGTGATAAGACAGAGGAGATGGTGGTATTGAAGAAGACCAAGATGGCGATCCTGGTCTTCAACCTTGACTACTTATACAGATACTCGCGGACTTTCAAGTGCCGCTTCAAACTAAACTAGCCAATAGCGTAAGTAGAGTAAACCCTAATACGACTATCCTAGTGTGAGTCACATTGATATGAGATCCGATCCGTTATCGTACACAATCACATGCGCCGGAGCTTACCCGGCTGACTGATCCAACAAGTCCATGATGATATACTGCTGACGTGGTGTCATCCCCGAGCGTCAGTGTCCACTTCCGGGCCGAAATGTAACATGCAGACAGCGGGAGGTCCACATCCCCAGTTCTACACCTCATGTGCTCTGCTGAGAAGTTGCCATCCATTATAAATGTTCGAATTAGCTGATTCCTTTGAGAATGTCAGTAATGAAATATCTGACTTGTACATGAATGCATACGGGTCATCATGATATCTCTCCTTCCAATTTTCGGGTAGATTGATACCTGGCTGTGGACAAGCAGGACAGAATATGGCCATGAATCCATCAATGGTGGAGTCCCCATCTGGCTGATGTCCCAGACCACTCTGAATCCTGTTCTTTAAATCACGCCATTGACGAGATGCCCTCAGGAGTTGCTTGTAGAGATTCTGTATATCTCTTTCAGCAACATCATTCACAGTTAAGGGATAGCATTGTAACATACTGGTACATTGTCAGGGAACATCCAATTTGTAATGCTTTGCAGCTTTGAATAGTACTGTTGTGCAGTTGTCTTGCACTCCAGGTTATCGGCCAAGAAGTCATCCAGGACTGAGAAGGTAAATGCAGTCTCAATATGTCTAAAGGTTGAAGGAAAGATTCCAGCTTGGAGCAGTTGCTCATCATTGGTGCCAGCATTGGGGCATACACAGAAGAGAACTTCCATCTCAAAGACACCTGTTTGATTGACCATTGTGATCAGCAGATTCCCCGACTGTGCAGTCCGAGTACGTCGTGTGTGTCCTCCAGATGGATCCAACACATCGCCAGCAGAGTCAAACAGTGTGTCAGAGATGGCATGCATATCTTCAAACTCTTGTGATAGATGTGGGTGCAGATCTCCTGACAAAGGGGCATGCTCCTCCTCAACAGACATCAGTGATGCAGACTGATTGTGTCGGGGTCTCCGCTTGACTGGCTGTACCTCCTTTGCTGCTTGGACACCCTAACTATAGATTAGTATATGTGGCAATGCATATATATGATTCATTTGTACCTCAACTGTAAGTGGACATGGCTTTCCATCATGCCCAAGACAGAGCTTAAATCCGAGTGACCTTAATGATATTGGTGCAAAGTGTGCACCAGTCCAGTGGGACATCCAGTGGAATGGGGACCGCATGTGGGTTTGAAGACAACAGCACTTGCAAAAGTAATTGCCTCCAATACAATCAGAGCACTTGATTTGCATCGGACTGATGCACATGGAGCACTTCGGGGCCCTCGTCAGACCCTCCATCTCTAATAACAAGTAGAGATATCTGCTCCGGATGTCTATCCATTGGCCCATAGGTGTCTACAGATGATCTGAGGGTTGAGAATGAAAGGCATTTCTGTCACATACATTTAATTGGGGTTGTGTGTCCTCAGCTTGAATGTCATGCACATCGGTTTCATATGGTTCTATGAGTTGAAGGGTGTCTGATTCATGCATTGCCTGGGTTGGATGAGTAGACTGTGCTTCAACCACCTTGGCTTGGTGTGAAGCCTGGCCTGACTGTGTCTGCGTGGAAGAACGGAATGGGACCTCCTTAACGGTGGTTCGGAGTCCCCGCTTAGATTTTGTTGTTTTAGAGACGACCTCAGTAACATCTCCCATAGGAATGGAAAAGTTATTCTTTTGAGGCATTATAACAGATGGTTATGAAGTGAGGAGGATGTGGACAAAAGTGGTTGGAGTGATATGAATCCTCTCCCTTATTAAATTCACTTGGACCACCTTAGATATTCTATGCATTGCTTGCAGCAATTATAATCTGAAACCTTGTCTAAAACATTGAACAGATTACAACGATGAGGACTCCTCTATATCACTATTTCCACCATCACATTTTGATCCTAATGACATCCCTGATGTGTGAGGGGAATGTCCTTGATACTGGCCATTTTGTGTTTCACTTCTCACTTGACTGATGTCTGATACATTGATTCCCTCTGTTTCACATAGTGCCCTTACCATAAGGTGGACCTCCCTAAGATCTGTGCACAATTCCTCCATCTCAGATATGAGTCCTGCCTCCTCCTTGAGACATCAGATAAATTGAATGGTTTAATGTGGTCAGGTACATACCACACCCTCATTGGTTGAGCTTGCTTGACCAGAAAATGGTTCCATGGAGTCTGGTTTCAGACTGATGGTTTCAACATTGGAATCTGACCCATACATATCATCTTCATTGAAGGACTGTGCATCAGAGCTGTCTATGGGATCGGAAAACATGGTGGGTGGATGTTTGGAGTAGGGCCGGGGTGTCCGCTTATGCTTCCGATGGGGGCTGCCCCTATTCCTTGTATGAGTGCCTGGTTCCATAGGGATGGGTGCATGGCTTGAGGAAGTGAGTGAGGTAGAGGGTACACGTTTACCCTTTGATGTAGATGACTGCATGTTGTACGTTGTAGTGCACACCTGGTTCATGGTATAAATAGCCTTTCAGCAATCTACAAGATGCAGAGCATGGATATCATGCATTGTGCATGGCATTTAGTTCTGATGCACCGGACAGCCCGACATGTCGTGTGGCCATCTCCCACTCACATCGAAGCGGAAGCACTGAACGATTACACCACATGTGTCAAAGACATGTAACGTGTAACACATAGCACTGGGCATATCAGGTGTGTCTCAACCATGGGTAGACCTGTGAATGATTGGAACAGCGCAGATAGCTGGTGTTTCTGATGCACTGGACTCCCCGACAGGTCACATGGATATCCCCCATAAATGGAAGCACTGAACGATGTCACCACATGCGTCAAAGACATGTAACGTGTAACATGTAGCACTGGGCATATCAGGTGTGTCTCAGCCTTAGAATATCCATGATAAACCCATAGGCGATTGTAACGGTACAGATATCTGGTGTTTCTGATACACCAGACCTCCCGACACATCACATGACCATATCCACTACCATTGAAACAGGGACCCTGAACTGTTGTGTCACACATGTGTCTCAATTAAGGTGTCTGAAGTCTGTGGCTGAATCATATGGTGACGCATTGGATCATATGGTGACGCAATGGAGTTCTAGAGCACATCATCAAGTGCGTCGAATTCATTGGACTGCCCAATATATCAACTAACATCTTCAACACGTCGGGAAGTCCCAAATGGATTCATCCCATTTCATGCATTGGTCACATATCGATTGTACACCTTAGACTATTTGATGTCTGTGGCTGGACCACATGGTACGTCCGATCCACCGGACCGCCCGATATATTGATACACATATGGATATCGATGGTCCCTGTGTCACCGCGTTTCATGCATAAACAATAAACACATGTCGATACAATAGATTATCCATTTTTGGATCACAGTGTATCTAGATAGCATCTCACAGCACGACAACATCGGGAATATTGACCCTCATGTATTCGGAGGGCCCCACAACATAGTTACAGTGTGCATATCAAACAGAGAATGTTCAGACCACATACAACGTTTCAAGTACATGTTAGGCCACAGCACCAGCCGAGGACGATCTGCCTGACACTCCAGATGGTGTCAGACGTCCCACTGAGGCTGCACGTCCCACTGAGGCCGCACGTCCCACTGAGCCACCACGTCCTCCAGAAGCAACGCTTCCCCCTGTGTGTGAATCAGAGTGAGACTTGAGTTGAGATAATATGATCACTCACCAGACGGTTGGCGACGGCGATCCGAAGGCATACTAGAGAAGGAAGAAGTGGAATGAGCATCAGAAATCCCAAGCCCAGACATCTGGGCTCCAACGGAGGATGTTGAGGTCATGGGGGATGCGGAGCGGCGATTGTATGGGGTGGCCCCAACGCCAGGGATCAACAGCACATCGACTCCCTGATTGTTTAGCAGTCTGCTGATCATGAGGCGCGTGTCGTGTGAGTCTTGGCACGTGTTCTGGAGCTCCAACAGAATGCGAGCGAGCTTCTCATTATTGTCCCGGTTCACTGCATCCATCGCCTCCATTCTCTGCTCCTGTGCGTTGAGCCGAGCGTTGAGCTGGGCTTCCCACATGGCTACAGAAGTCGGGTAGGCATTTAGCTGTGTGTGTGCGTGATCTGGAAGTGCTGGACATACCAGGGGACCCCGCGCCACTAGACCGCGACTCCATCGCACGACACAGAGGGATGGACCATGATGGAGCTGGGTTGTCACATACCTTGTGCTTCGATGCACAGCGCACACACGAAAATGAGCGCAAATTTGACTGAGCCCGGCACTCCACTTCATTGGCCAGTGCACATGGGCCACACCGGTCCTATAATCAATATATTAGTGTACATCAGATGCAAAACAATAAGCTGAGAACACTCACCTGTTCATATGTGATGGTCGCAGAAGCTTCGGTGCGCTGCCGTTGAGTGGGTTGGGGGGGGGACGCTTGCTCCACTTCGACCCGTGGGAGATCGGATTTCTGGGGGGTTGTGCTATCGGACTCCCCCTCGGGATTGTCCGGATCAGCACGGTGCTTAGTGCCTCTCAGTGCATATGGGGGTTTGGATGGGGTAGAGGGGAGGTCCGCCACCTGTGCATTTACGGCACGCTTCCCCTTGCCACGTGTATTGTGTGAATGAGCAGGTGGTGAAGGAGGATGGGGAGAAGCAGGGCCTGGAATGACCACTGCAGTCGGTGGATCTGGTGGCATATCATTCATAACAGCTGAACACAACGATGTGAATGAGAATGACCATAAGTTGATGCGATAACTGGAACACACCGTCTGAGGTCTTCTGCACTGCGGGGTGCCCCTCAAGCCACCACAGCCTCGTGGGATGAAGACCATCCAGATATGAGTCGAGTGTAAGTGATGAGAGCGACGCATGCCACTCTGGGTGTTCCTTCCAAACGGTTTCACACAGCTGGGTAATGTATGAAGTTGTGAGCACAGTCCAGTTGAATCTGCACTTCGCGTCACTGGCAGTCTTCCACTCTGCTCCAACAGCCTGGATGATTGGATGGACCCGCGGCATCTTGGAGCCAGACTTAAAGGTGTCAAATATCTTCTGTATTGCTACCTGAATAGCATACAATTACACACATTACATGGGAATATATGGTATTAAGTTGACTCACAATCTCTTCGTCAATCCTCGCATCCATGTATTTCAGTTCTTCGGAAGTTGTCGGGGTGTCCTCTATGCGTTTTGTAGCAGATATCAGCCTGGCTGCTATGACAAGCAGCGATGTCTCATTGGCAGTCAACTCAGATGCGGGTTTCCTAACCATGGTGTTTGAGGGTGAAGAATGTCACAGAACTGACTCTGAAACGTGTTGGGAGCCCCACTACTGATTATCGATCTATGGATGTGGGAATAAGGCATGTGATTCACTCAGATCAAACACATTCGTATTTGGATAGCAATCGATGTTAATGGTAGCCAGGATCTGTTAGAGCTGAATGGACTCGATCGGAATGTGTGGAGTGCCTCTCTGTATATATATTTACACTGGAAACAACTGTGAGCACCCACACAGACCATCGTCATATATGTCCAATATCTCTCGTCGCTCCTGTTCACAGTCCCGTGCAGCTGTGGGAACCCCGCCATCACAGCAGCCGTCTCCCCAGCCACAGCCTATGGGCCCGCCACTCCAACAACAGCCTGCAGTTACGGGGGGGTCCGATGCCATCAATTTCCTGTCTAGGATGCCCTCACCGGTTGTACACATTCCATCTGCGTCTTGTCCTGCAGATAACCCACATGTGAGTAATCATTTGTGCCACTGGAATGATACTCTGATATATATTTGCACACTGGTAGGAGGAGACTAAGCGCAGGAAGAGGCGCTCCCCATCCCCACTTGGCAGCTTCATGGATCATATCCCATCTTCACAGAGGATCGCCCACAACCCCCCTGAGGTTTCGGAGGCCCCCATGGATCATCCAGAGATAATATCTGTGGATGACCAACCCACTGAGACGCCCTCCACAGATGCCACAACTTCATCTCTCGCTTTGAGTGTATGTCATGTCAACTTTTATCAATTCTTCGATTGACACATATTATCATACTTCTAGTAGATACCCGATACCATGGACGTTGACAACGGAGGTAGTGGCATAGGCCCTGTCCCCATTAGCCCTGAGGAGGGCACTCCGAAACGCAAGGTACGCATCTATCATACTTCTGCGACCACTCAATTGAACTCTATGATATGTTAAGAAAGTCGGGCACTCTGCCCCTTGTGCACGGCCTTCTTGTTCAGCCCCCTCACGCATTTTCCACCCTCTAGGTGTCACCCTCCCTGCGTCCCCCATGCCTGACGATCTAGGCAGCGTGGAGTCCCGACTTGAGCGATGCAAGCTGATCCTCACAGGTGCATGGGATGACCTGAGAAATCTGCGGGGTCAGCTCCAACAGTTCGACGATGGCATCTACAGGGCACTGATTGATCTAGAGAGCATGGGTAAGTATTTGGAAGGGAAGGATCTATTCGCAAAGGGAAGTGAAAGTCCATAGCACCCCTATTGTTACGATTTCTGACCCTTGCTTTGGTTGTACGATTACGATACGATCCGGTGACTCGCGCCCCTTGATTCTCGTCTTGCACCCTGCGCCTCGGCGATAGGGTAGGTCGTGGTACGCTTCTCCTGGTCCACTGACCATTCCTAAAGCCCGCATGACTCCGCGGAATTCCCTCATACTACATATGGTTTTTCCCTTTGTTTACGTTCTAGGACTCTTGACTCACAATCGCACCATATGTTTGTTGCTCACAAACATCCTGTACTAGTATATAAGTTGCGCCCTACCTAGCTTGTACGGTAGACTTGACTTCTTGTGTAATACCACGTTGTCCTTGCCTCACGAACGACCTTCGACTCGCCTTTGCGCTTGAGTCTATATTTTCGCTCGCTGTTGCGCTTGAGCCTTGTCCCTCTACTATTGTCCTCGGTTCCAGGGAAGCCGAGCGATACTTGTGCATCATCGAACTGAGCTTTAACCGGCTCGCGCTCTTCCAGTCCCGTTGACTTGAACGCGGTACACGTCGTACCTAACGCCCCCATGGTGGCGTTACATTAAGTCAAGTCTCTCACAGTGGCGAATCTTCATAGTCGCGCCAGATCCCAGTTCCAGGCAGAATACGTTGACAGATATAGTGACGACGAGCTTTCCGATAAAGTCAAAGGAGCCGTCGTCTGGAAGGAACACGAAGGAGTGGAAGGATATTTCCTCTTTCACCCTAACACCCAGAAATACCGACAGGTCCACTATCTTGAAGAACTACGACAGTGGGCATACATTGATTACTCCACAAAGAAAGGCCAGTGGTACACTATCAGCCTAGTACCACAAGCCCTTGGAGTCGGACCCCTCACAACTCACACTACCTCCGGCATCGCCGTCGACGACGACTCCCCATCACCCAGTGTCTCAGTACCCACAACCAACCTGCCCAATCCCACGACACATTTCCAAGCTCACGCTATGTCTCAGACCCAGCAAGCCTCAGCTAGCACGACCCTCACCAGTGGTGGAGGAGGAGGAGCACCCAACCCGCCCAGTGGTCAGGCACCAGTACCATCTGGTAGTGGCAGTAGCGGTGGCGGTGGCGGTGGTGGTGGCAGTGGCGGTGGCGGTGGCTGTGGCTGTGGCTGTGGCGGTGGCGGTGGCGCCGCGCCAGCAGGAGCCGCACCAGCAGCGCCAGCCCCCGGAGGAAATGGACGGTTGGGAGGAAACCCCCCTCCCGAGTTCACCGGAATCAGAGACGAAAGCAAGGCTTTCCTGCGAGCGTTTCGACTCTACAAGGAAATGAACCCTACTGTTGATGTCACGATCACGTGCCACACCAATGACTCGGTTCTCGGTTTCCCTGTTCCCTATGTCTCAAGTCTTGATTCAGCCATGATCTATATTGAAGACATCAGCTTATCTGATGTTCCATCAGTTTCTCTGAGTTTCCATCTGATGTCGTGCTTTGCTTGTTATATGTCGTGATCTGCTTGTAAGGCGCTTACATAGGCCTCTGTCTGCTGTGTATAAAAGATGTACAGACAGGGTGTAGATACCTTGTCTTAGTCTTTTAATAATATAGCCCACTTCTCGTCTCTTGTCCCTCAAGCTCGACGCTCCATCGCTTAGTCAGCGACCCGGCCCGGCACCCCAGACCCTTGCCTGCGCGCAAGGAAGAGTCCCTTGGACTGTAAACGTTGTAGAGTCGTGCAGACTCTAGCCCAGCCCCGCAGAACGATCCGGGTGATCGTAACAGTTGACCAGCTTTCGATCCCGGCGTCCAGGGCCATGACATTCTTGTCGTACATCCGAGGCCCACTGGTAAACGACTGGGTCAATGAACAGGCTCAGTGGCTGGAGGACCAGATCGCAGCAGGAGTCCTCCGACAGAATGAAGTCCTATGGACCACCGTCAGAGACCGGTTCGTACAAGCTTACACCGACACATCTGAGCAGACCAACGCACGCAAAGCGCTCCAAACCCTCACTATGAAGGGAGGAGATATCGACACCTACGTCGCAACGTTTCAAAATCTCGTTACAAAAGCAGGGTACAACCCCGACGAAGCTACCACTTTGGAGCTATTCCAGGACGGACTACCGAACCAGTTAGTAGTCAATGCTGTCCGCTTCCAACACCCTGTCAATTGGGAACAGTGGAAGGCGGCCGCCCGTTTGCAGCAGGCTGAATACCTTATTTAAAGGATCGCCTCGGCAAAGGCAAGCCCCAGCGTAAGAAGGGAGGGCAAAGCAGGGAGCAGTGGGTTCAAGCCCTCAAAGGAACCCGCGATCCCAACGCCATGGATGTTGGACGTGCCAGAGCCTCCGTGGCACTCACCGACACCGATAAAGCCCGACTACAGAAGGAGGGACGATGTTTTAGATGCCAAGCGCAGGGGCATATCTCGCGTAACTGTCCTCAAAAGGGCATGCGAGTGGCTACCGCTACATCTACCATGGCGCCAACCTCCATGTCCACGCGACCATCAACATCGACTCCCTCGAGTTCAAGTTTACCAACTCCCGCCGTCTCTTCTTTCGCCATACAATCTAGTCGCGTACTATCGAACGAAGAGCAGGCGGATCTACAGATCGCAGCGATGAAGGCACAGACCCAGGAGGTGCGAGACCTCATGGTAGAAAAACTATTCGGACGAGAGGATTTTCTCGACGCTTGAACCCGGCGGCCTGGGCTAGAGCATTAAATTTAAACGTGTACACTAGCAGGTTTCGATCCATGCGAATCCCAGTTTTGTTCAAATCAGTACACGCAACGGCCGAACGACAGGTCCTTATCGACTCAGGAGCTACCGATAACTTCATATGCTCCTCACTCTTGAAACGACTCCAAATCGGGACACGGGAGGTGACTCACCCCATCCGTATTTGGAATGTAGATGGCACCCACAATCAGGACGGCACTATCACTCATTACACGGACCTTACCGTGCGAACCGGAACAGAGGAAAGGACACTTCGCTTCTTGGTTACCAACCTAGGAAGGGACGAAGTGATCTTAGGATACCCTTGGTTTACGGCCTTTGAGCCCAAAATGTAACGTCTACCACGGACGTATGCCTGACTTAGGCCTCGTTGATCGCGGCAATCCTAAGTGGTCGGTAGAAAAGGCGATTGGTAATGGCGTCTGGATACTCAGCTGGATGAGGGGCAAGATCCCCGTTAAGTGCAATGAATGCGTGTAGGTCTTCTGCTTGTGGGACGTTGGCCGGAGGGTCCTCAACCGGGACAATAGTTCTCCACGAAGGGTGATCGATGATATAGATATAACCGTACGGTTTGGCGACTCGTTCGTTGTGGTAAAGGAACACTCGATGGTATTGCGATCCAACAGGATAGTCGTCCACTGCCCACGAAGGGGAACTCGGGATAAGCTCACGGGGATCCCTGGTCTAAGGGGATATACCAGAGGGGACTCACTTCACAGGGAGGAGAGCCCTAAGGATAAGACAAAGAGATGGTGGTATTGAAGAAGACCAAGATGGCGATCCTGGTCTTCCATCGCTACTACTTATACAGATACTCGCGGGCTTTCAAGCGCCGCTCCAAACTATCCTAGCCAACAGCATAAGTAGAGCAAACCCTAGTACAGCTATCCTAGGAATGAGTCACATCGAGTCATGATCCGATCCGTTATCGTACACAATCACATGCGCCGGAGCTTACCCGGCTGACTGATCCAACAAGTCCATGACGATATACTGCTGACGTGGTGTCATCCCCGAGCGTCAGTGTCCACTTCCGGGCCGAAACGTAACACAAAATCAAGTGGGGGGACGCGACGCTAAACGAGGAGTTTCAGCCGGTCGTGGTCTCGAGCCTTCACTTGTCGGATGAAGCCACGCCCATGGAAGCTTCCATCCGGGCGTTGGAGACGTATGAACTCGACGAGGAAGCATGGGAGCAACTCATGGATGATGAGCGAGAACCGCAGATTGCGTTTCTGCGCAAAACTACCACCGCCTCTGAGTTGGCGCAGCAGGAAGCAGCAAAGAAAAAGGAGCGAACGTTCGAGGAGATGATCCCTGAGGAATATAGATGCCACCGCAGAATTTTCGACGAAGAAGCCTCTCACCACTTCCCTCCATCTCGCCCCTGGGATCACGCCATAGACCTCCTCCCTCACGCTCCCGCCTCACTGGACTGCAAGGTCTACCCACTCGCGCAAAATGAGCAGGAAGCCCTGACTGCTTTCCTGAACGAGCAACTGGCAAAAGGGTATATCCGCTTGTCCAAATCGCCGTACGCCTCTCCCTTCTTCTTTATCAAGAAGAAGGACAGCAAATTGCGCCCCGTCCAAGACTATAGGCGACTGAACGAACTCACGGTCCGAAATCACTACCCACTCCCCCTGATCCCCGAACTCATCGATCGGATACGCGATGCGCGCCTTTATACGAAACTCGACGTGAAGTGGGGGTACAATAACGTGCGGATCAAACTCGGGGATGAGTGGAAAGCTGCCTTTAAAACTAACCAGGGGTTGTACGAGCCCCTCGTTATGTACTTCGGGCTCACCAACTCTCCCTCTACGTTCCAAGCAATGATGGATGATACTTTCCGGCCACTCACCCTGACAAACGAAGTGATCGTCTATATGGACGATATCTTAATCGCCACGCCTCTCGATTACCCCCACCATCGCGCCATAGTACATGAAGTTCTCCGCTTGTGCGAAGAACACGACCTCTACATCAAACCAGAGAAGTGCGAATTCGAAGTACTGGAGGTCAAATACCTTGGACTAATTATAGGCCATGGCAATCTCCGGATGGACCCCGTAAAGGTACGGGGTATTCGAGAATGGCCCGCCCCAAGGAATCTCCGCGAAGTACGCGCCTTTCTTGGATTCTGTAACTTCTACCGGCGGTTCATCCGCGGTTTCTCCGCACTTGCACGACCCCTACACGACCTCACCCGTAAAGACACCCCGTGGCACTGGGGGCAACGAGAACAGGACGCGTTCGACAACGTCAAACGCAGCATCGAACGCGAACCTACACTCCTATTCCCCGATCTTACCAAACCATTTGAACTGGAGGTCGACGCATCCAACGCCGCCATTGGAGCCGTACTTAATCAGCTCGGCTTGGATAAAAAACTGCATCCCGTCGCGTTCCATTCCGAATCCTTCAGCCAGGCAGAACGCAACTACGACATTTACGACAGAGAACTACTGGCAGTCGTCAAGGCCCTACGGGCATGGCGCACATATCTGGTTGGCTCTCCCCATAAGATTATTATTCACACCGACCACGCCAACCTCCAGTACTGGAAAGAGCCTAGAAAGATCAGTAGACGAGTCGCGCGCGAGTTCTTGGAACTCTCGGAGTACGATTTCCTCTTAAAACATATCTCCGGAGTCAAGAACAGTCGCGCGAATGCCTTATCACGAAGAGCGGACTACGCGACACACGAAGAGGACAACAATGACATTATTGTCCTCCCAGCGGACCGCTTCCTTCGAGCGACGGAAATGTCCATGCACGATATGGACATTTGGACCCAGATATCGCAGAATCTCGACGAGAAGGAAGTACTGCGATGGGTCGAACCCCATAACCTGCGAAAAGTGGGGGGACTGTGGTGGAAGAACGACGCACTAGTTGTCGTGGGCGACAATGACCTTAAACGGGGGGTAATCACCTTTTTCCACGACACGCCGGCCATGGGACACCCAGGAATCGCAAACACGTACGAATTATTACGACGCGACTATTGGTGGCCCAACATGCGCAAAGACGTGGAAGACTATGTCAAAGGATGCGCGACATGCCAAGCGAACAAAATCAACCCCCACCGTCAGAAACCACACCTATTCCCCATCACCACAGACCCGAACGCCGAACCATTTGAGGTCGTCGCCATGGACTTCATCACCAAGCTCCCTCCGTCAGATGGATACGACTCCATACTCACGATCACGGATCACGACTGCTCAAAGGCTTCAATCTTTATTCCGTGTAATGAGTCGATCACAGCAGAGGGAGTGGCGCGACTGTACCTTCATCACGTATACCCACACTACAGCATACCCCGAAAGATTATCACAGACCGAGACCCCCGATTTACCTCCGCATTTATGACCAACCTCTGCAAAGTCCTCGGGATTTGTCAGAATATCTCGTCCGCCTACCACCCCCAGACTGATGGACAGTCAGAACGGACGAACCAATGGTTAGAACAATACCTTCGACATTGGAGCAACGTGCAGCAGGACAATTGGGCGGAAGCCTTACCGGTTGCCCAATTCGCGCACAACGCTTGGCCCAATGCGACCACAAAGGAGTCGCCTTTCTCGCTCATAATGGGGTGGGAACCACGTACCGTGTGGACGCCAAAACCCACGTCATCCCCATCTGTCGAACAACGTCTAGAAGATATGGTCATCAGACGACAACACGCGCAAGATTGCATCAGACACGCGCAAGAACTGATGGCGAAAAGGGGCAAAACACGTTTCATCCCTTATCAGGAAGGCGCAATGGTCTGGTTGGAAGGCACAAACCTTCGAACTTTCTACCCCACCGCGAAACTAGCCCCGAAACGCCACGGACCATTCCGAGTAAAGCGGGTCCTCTCCGATGTTTCGTACGAACTGGAGCTTCCGAGCACGTGGAAGATCCACCCAGTCTTCCACGCAAACCTCCTCACGCCATATAAGGAGACGGAGCTACATGGCGCAAACTTCACGCGACCACCTCCGGACCTGATCGATGGAGAGGAAGAGTTCGAAGTGGAACGTATTCTGCAATCCCGATCACATGGGCAAGGGCGCAAACTTCAATTCCTCGTCCAATGGAAGGGCTTCCCGATAAGCGACAGTACGTGGGAACCCCTTGAGAATGTTCGACACGCCCCAGACCTCATTGCCGACTTCTATCGCCTAAATCCTACCGCCGATGGGGCTGGACGAAAGATATAAAGAATGCCCCTTCAATCGCACCATCGCTCCACCCCCACTACTCTTTGCTCAACCATGACGACCACTCCCATCATCTCTACCATCCAGACCCGCCGTCCCGTCGAGATTATTCTTGAAAATCTGACTATTCCCTCACAGGACTTGGGTGTCCCCTCCGAACCAGAGGGTCGCACGCCGTACTCTGTGATTCCTGACTCGCCCCCACTTCCCGTACTCGCACTTGCCACCTCAGCCCTCGCCTCGGTAGAGGAGGAATCTAAGACAACCGCTGAACCGTCTGAACCTCCCCGACCTATTGTAATCCCCTTCTCCATCGATACGCCTGTCGCCGTCCACGTTCCCGCTACACCCACCTATCCACCAGAGGTCACCGTCGCCCTCACCCCACCACCACCTCTCTCACCACCTGCAGTCCTTGCCGCCCATATCCCGATCCCACCATTCCCCGCCGGAATGGACCACACGTTCACGCCAGTTCCCCAGACACGACCAGTCGAACCCAACCCCGCCCTCGCCTCCCTCGATGACGAGGAAGATAAGGAGAATGAAGATCCTGGTATTCCCTTCTTCCTCAACGACCCCAACACCCTCACTTTCTTCCCACTCCTAGTCGGAGAGGCAGGCACCATCAAGCAGACAGCATGGTACATTTACTACCGCCACAACTATCAGGAGGTCGTCAGAACGATGGGGAGGGGCCACCCTTGCTACGCATCTCAGGTCTTCCTCAACGAAGTCTATACCGGTCAGCTGGCTCAACATATCACCGACAACCAGCTGAACATGTTCCATCCCCATGACCCTCGCGCCATCGTGTTAAACGAGGTGCTCGTCGAGCTGCACCAGCCTCGACTCCATGCTGACATCTCCCGCCTCCGCGAGTGCCTCACGCGGCGGGACGCCATCCGTGTTCGCCAGTCGGATATCCGACGACTGGAGACCGAGCTGACGCGCGACCAGTTCCATTTGGACATGGACTTTTCATCGGTCCAGAAGCGTCTTCAGTACGCTCGGGCCATTCCCCTCATCGCCGATAAATATGCTGAGCTCCATGCGAAGCCCGTGCGCCCCCGAGGCTCGCCGGAGCCTATTCCCCTCGTCCCCTGTGATGCTGGACCCAGCGAGATGCCCCACCTTCAAGGGGAAGGTGGCAAGCGTCGGCGCAAGTGTTTCCAGTGCAAGTCGGAAGATCACCTAGTGGCGCAATGCCCCGAGCGACGGGCCCGGGAGCCGTGCCAGTGGTGTGGGAGTCGAGCTCATCGGCTCGACGTCTGCCTCATCCGACGTCTCTCTCCTATGACACCAGCGCATAAGGACCCGGACTCTCGTCCTAGGTGGTGCGGGAAGTGTCTGCGGTACGATGCTACACATGAGGAGATCAAGTGCCCCATGTACGAGATGTGTTGGGACTGCGGGGAGAGGGGACGATTTATGTTTTTACGCCGACACACCTGCCCCCGCACTCCGTCTCCTGTACCCGCTAACATCCCTGCAGAGGAGGATTACGCCTATACCAGCGACTAGTCGAAGTCGTGGCGACTTCGATTCTGACGGGGGGGTAATGTTACAATTTCTGACCCTTGCTTTGGTTGTACGATTACGATATGATCCGGTGACTCGCGCCCCTTGATTCTCGTCTTGCACCCTGCGCCTCGGCGATAGGGTAGGTCATGGTACGCTTCTCCTGGTCCACTGACCATTCCTAAAGCCCGCATGACTCCGCGGAATTCCCTCATACTACATATGGTTTTTCCCTTTGTTTACGTTCTAGGACTCTTGACTCACAATCGCACCATATGTTTGTTGCTCACAAACATCCTGTACTAGTATATAAGTTGCGCCCTACCTAGCTTGTACGGTAGACTTGACTTCTTGTGTAATACCACGTTGTCCTTGCCTCACGAACGACCTTCGACTCGCCTTTGCGCTTGAGTCTATATTTTCGCTCGCCGTTGCGCTTGAGCCTTGTCCCTCTACTATTGTCCTCGGTTCCAGGGAAGCCGAGCGATACTTGTGCATCATCGAACTGAGCTTTAACCGGCTCGCGCTCTTCCAGTCCCGTTGACTTGAACGCGGTACACGTCGTACCTAACGCCCCCGTGGTGGCGTTACACCTATGTACTGTATTCTGCCTGTATGTGTTCCAAACATTATAACAAGTTGTGGCCTCATTTATCTCCGAGTTTGGGGTGCCCGACATTACCTAAGACATTGATACTCATCTGCCCGCATAAAGGAGATGTCCCATATTCCCCCTAAGTCTATATCTCATGCCAGTCATATCCATATCCTTCGTCTATTGTGTGTAGTGTTTGCATCGTAGCCATTTGCATCGTAGCTGTATATATGGTGTGCTTCATGTAGATATCAATGACATAATCCACCATGATCGGGAGGTCCGCTCGCGATGCATAATCATATGTAGCAAAGCATGAGACATGTGGAATTCTGTACATCATATTTGTATCAGCCAATCGATTGTACAGTGTATATTTCATGACGGTATATATGTTATACTCTGTATAGATATGTATGACATCATCAATCGTGATCAGGAGGTCCGCACTCGATGCGCAATCATAAATAACACAGCATGAAACATGTAGTACTCTGTACGGCCATCCATTGTGCACTGTATTATTCATGATGGTATATATCTTGTACACTCTGTGTAGACATCTACGACATCATTTATCATGTTCGGGAGGTCCGCACGTGATGTACAATCATATGTAGCTATGCATGAGACATGTGGTGTTCTATCTGTATCAGCCATCCATTGTGCAGTGTATGTTTCATGATGGTATTTATCTCGTACACTCTGTGTAGACATGCATGACATTATCTATCATGTTTGGGAGGTCCGCACGTGATACACAGTCATATGTAGCCAAGCATGAAACATGTGGTGTTCTGTACATCCTATCCATATCGGCAATGCAATGTGTGCAGTATATGTTTCATGATAGTGGATACATTGTTCTCTGTGTAGATATCTATGACATGATTCATCAAGATCAGGGGGTCCACTCTCAAAGCACGATCCAAGTATGAGACATATATCTCCCATCTGTTTTGCATCTATCAATCGGATACACACTGTACACCCATCTAGGCTTGTCACATCATCTCTCCACACATATCTACATGTGTATACCTGTTTAATCCTCAGGGTATCCCGAGACATGGAATGTATGGGTGTGCTTTCTAATCTGACATTACAATGCTACTGGAATGTAGTATTTAGGTACCAGCACACTCAGTATAATTGTCCACTCATTTCCAGTCTTCTTACCACCCTTGCGTACATCTCTATACCATGCAGATGGACGACACCAGCAACTCTGACAATGGCAGAGAGTCCGAGGTATCACAGAGCCAGAGAGAGCTGTCTACTGACCCAGGCTTTTCCATTACTCCTCGAGACGCAGATATATTACAGGAATATCTCCAAGACTTCCAAGCTGCCGATACGAGTCTTCGCACTAGGATAATTGAGAAAGCCATGGCTCAGCTGTATCTGCTTCGCCCTACAAGTGCACAATTTGATAAGAAGGTCGCCACTAAGGTAGGCTCCATTTAAATTTGACAGCAAAGAATATATTGCTTCTTCTACATTTCAGAGAATTCAGAAATGGTTTTATAACCACTATGTCCGCCCCAGGCATGAATACATCAAGTTCACTTGCAAATGGTCTGCCAGGAATGCTTTCTATCACCTGCACCGTGATGAGGTCTTGGAGCTTGCAAAGGATGTGTCTGGGACAGAACCAGGACACTCTGGTTTCTTGGGGGCCCTTCAAGACGCAACTACTACTTTATGGAATGAACTATCTGCTGAGGATCAAGAGGAGTATGTGAATGCTGCCAAGGAATGGTCAGAGAAGACACCACCAAAGCACATTCAGTCCAGGTATGGGAACAAGCATCACCTCTGATCAATTTCCCTCATGCATCCTATACAGAATGGCATCTTCTATGCGTGAGCGGATCATCCAAGACTTTCAAAGTCAACTCTATAGGACATGTGGTATTCGTTCCATTGTTCTCACAGCATATGAGGGCGAAGACAACAACCTCAAGGTTGGCTTGTAAGCCATCCAAAGATGCATTAATATTACTAGCTGACTGTGGATTGATGCAACCCTGATTCCAGTAATGATGTCAGCAGTGTGTTGCAGGATGGAAAGGACTTTAGGACATTCTGCACAGACTGGAAGAGTGCCACCCTCTGGGAGCAGTGGACTCAGTTTGGAAAGAAGTGCCTTTGCAAAAGGTTTGGCAAGCTTCTTGTCAAATGATTGAATATCATTCATGTAAATTCCAGAGATTGTTGATACTCCAAAAAAGGACCTCTCAAGGACAATCAAAACCCCAATCCCTATTATATGTGATAGAGACTGGATGCCCCGAACTTCCCACAGTTGCTATGTCTGATGGATATAAAGCCAAGGTGGTTCAGTCATTGCTCAGGGATTATTGCACCACCCATATCCGTAAGCCTTTCTCTCAATCACTGTGCAGCAATATATGATACATGTGACTTAGGATATGTCATCAGAAAGCCCAAGCTGATCATTCCATGGGGAGCCTTGGTGAAGGACCCATCGTCCTGGATTATTGATGAATGCACTCCAGATCGCTTTGAGTGGAAGGACCCATCCAAGATCCAGATTGGAGAGGTCTTCTGTATTCTGGACCACTGGAGGCACAGACAAGATCGAGGAATTGGTCCCCTAATGTGGGTGCCGACCTCCCCACTCTTTGACAATATCGAGGATCCCCCAAGGCATCAGCGGAGTGTCCGAAACGCTAGAACACTGCAATCACAAGGATCTGATGAAGAGTATTTTGTTCTTCAAATAGTCAGGACTCGGAATCAGGAGGATGATAAGACTGGTTCTGTTGAGCCTTCAGAAGACTCCAGTGATAATGATTCATCTGAAAAGACTGATCCCACCAAGTCTGATGATTCTGATGATGATCCACCTGAGAATGACATGGCTATGGGCTCTCCACCCCTGCATATGTCTCATGTGTATGATGAAGCCTGTTCTGGTACATGTGATTGTTATTATGTCCCCCTCAACTGATCCAAGTGATAACATTGTATGTAGATGACGACAGAGGCTCTGCCTCTACTGGAAATGAAGATGTGAGTATGAATAGATCATCATCACCAGGTCTGCATCTCATCCACATCACACCTACACTGCCAACTCATTCATCACCATTCCAGACATGGCCGGCCCGTCATGACCTCAGGTGCGATGGCAAGGGATGCAGGTTGGCCATCCGCTTCGTGTAGGGAAAGGGAAGGAAGTTCTTGAGGAAGCGAAACGAACTGTCAAGGTGTCAGAGAAGGTCAGGTAAGTGGTTTTAAATACACCCATTCTCAGGATTCTAACCATTCTATAGGAATATGGACACTGGTAGGGGTGCTACTAAAATTCATCCAGACATCTGGACCCAGAACAGATAGATAGAAATGTGTCCATGTGTAACGCCACCACAGGGGCGTTAGGTACGATGTGTACCGTGCTAAGTCAACGGGATCGGAAGAGCGCGAGCCGGTTAAGGCTCAGTTCGGTGATGCACAAGTATCGCTCGGTTTCCCTGGAACCAAGGATAATAGTAGAGAGACAGGGCTCAAGCGCAACGGCGAGCGAAAGCGGGGACTCAAGCGCAACCGGCGAGTCGAAGGTCATTCGTGAGGCAAGGACAATGTAGTATTACACAAGAAGTCAAGTCTACTGTACAAGCTAGGTAGGGCGCGACTTATATACTGTTACAGGATGTTTGCGAAGAGCAAACATATGGTGCGATCATGAGTCAAGAGTCCCAAAGTGTAAACAAAGGGAAGGGTCGTAAGTAGTACAAGGGAATCCCGCGGGGTCACGCGCCCCTCAGAAATGGTCAGCGGACAAAAAGAAGCGTAAATCGACCAACCCTATCGCCAAGGCGTAAAGCGCGAGATAAGAGTCAGGAGACGCGAGTCATCGGATCGTATCGTAACCGTACAACCAAGTCAGCGAGTAAGATCGTAACATTACCCCCCCGTCAGAATTGAAGTCGCCTCGACTTCAACTAATCGCTAGTGTAAGCATAGTCCTCCTCGGCAGGGATGTTTGCGGGGACTGGAGAGGGGGTGCGGGGGCAGGTATGTTGGCGCAAAAACATGAAACGCCCTCTCTCTCCACAGTCCCAACACATCTTGTACATGGGACACTTAATCTCCTCGTGTGTGGCATCGTACCTCAGACACTTCCCGCACCACCGTGGGTGAGAGTCTGGGTCTATGTGTGGGGGGGTCATGGGGGAGAGGCGACAGATGAGACAGACATCAAGTCTATGGGCTCGACTCCCGCACCATTGACACGGCTCCCGAGCTCACCGCTCTGGGCACTGTGCCACAAGGTGTTCCGTCGATTTGCACTGGAAACACTTGCGCTTGCGTCCGCCACCCTCCCCATGGAGGCGGGGCATCTCGCTAGGTCCAGCATCCTGAAGGGAGAGGGGAACAGGCTCAGGCGAGCCTCGGGGGCGCACGGGCTTCGCGTGAAGCTCGGCGTACTTGTCGGCGATGAGAGGGATAGCCCGAGCGTACTGAAGACGCTTCCGGACCGAGGAGAAGTCCATATCGAGATGAAATTGGTCTCGCGTCAACTCAGTCTCCAGTCGACAAATGTCCGACTGGCGGACACGGATCGCATCGCAACGTACGAGGCATTCGCGCAGTCGAGACACTTCTGCGTGAAGGCGGGGGTTACAGAGTTCGACGAGGACTTCATTCAGAACGATGGTACGAGGGTCGTGGGGGTGAAACATATTTAACTGGTTGTCTGTGATGTACTGCGCCAGCTGCCCAGTATAGACCTTGTTGAGAAACACCTGCGAGGCGTAGCATGGGTGGCCCTTGCCCATGGTTCCAACCACTTCCTGGTAGTTGTGACGGTAATATATATATCGTGCCGTCTGCTTAGTGGTGCCCGTCTCGCCAACGAGGAGCGGGAAGAAAGTGGGTGAGGCAGGGTCATTAGGAAAGAATGGGATGCCGGGATCCTCGTTTTCTTTGTCCTCCTCATCGTCAAGGAGGGAAAGGGCGGGGTCGGGCTCGACCACTCAAGCCTGAGGAACCGGTGTAAACGTGTGATCCATTCCAGCGGGGAATGATAGAGTCGGGATGGAGGCAGCAGGGACGGCGGGAGGTGACAGCGGCAGTGGTGGAGTGATGGAGGTGATGGTCTCGGGAGGGTAAGTGGGCGTGGCGGGGATGTGGACAGTAACTGGCGTGTTGACGGAGAAAGGAACAATGAGGGTTGGGGGATTCTCGGTCGTCCTAGTGATTGGCGTGGACTCTTCTGCTAGTGAGGCTAGGGCAGAGACAGCGAGTGCAAGGACGGGGTGAGGGGGGGAGTCAGGAATTACGGAGTACGGCGTACGACCCTCCGGCTCAGAGGGGACACCAAGATCCTGCGAAGGTATGGTTAGGTTTTCGAGAATAATCTCGACTGGGCAGCGGGTTTGGATGGTGGAGATAACTGGGGTCGTAGTCATGGTAGAGTTAAGGATGAGGGGTGGGGTCGTTGTGGTGTCGACGGGGCGTGCTTTATATCTTTCGTCCAGCCCCTTCGGCGGTAGGATTCAAGCGATAGAAGTCGGTGATAAGGTCTGGCACGTGTCGAACATTTTCGAGAGGTTCCCACGTGCTGTCGCTTATTGGGAATCCTTTCCACTGGACAAGGAATTGAAGTTTATGCCCTCGTCCATGTGATCGGGACTGCAGGATGCGCTCCACTTCAAACTCTTCCTCTCCATCAATCAGATCCGGAGGTGGGTGCATGAAGTTTGCACCGTGCAGCTCCGTCTCCTTATATGGCGTGAGAAGGTTCGCATGGAAGACCGGGTGTATCTTCCATGTGCTCGGGAGTTCCAATTCGTACGAGACGTCCGATAAGACCTTCTTGACACGGAATGGCCCGTGTTGTTTGGGCGCAAGCTTAGTGGTGGGGTAGAAGGTCCGGAGATTCGTGCCCTCCAACCAGACCATTGCACCTTCTTGATAAGGAATGAAGCGCGTCTTGCCCCTTTTTGCCATCAGCTCCTGCGCGTGTTTGATACAGTCTTGCGCGTGTTGTCGTCTGATGACCATCTCTTCTAGGCGTTGTTCGACTGATGGGGATGTCGTGGGTTTTGGTGTCCACATGGTACGTGGCTCCCATCCCATGATGAGCAAAAAGGGCGACTCTTTTGTGGTTGCGTTAGGCCAGGCATTGTGTGCGAATTGGGCAACTGGTAAGGCTTCAGCCCAGTTGTCCTGCTGCACATTACTCCAGTGTCGAAGGTACTGCTCCAACCATTGGTTCGTTCGCTCCGACTGTCCGTCCGTTTGAGGGTGGTAAGCGGAGGATATGTTCTGGCGAATGCCTAGGACTTTGCAAAGATTGGTCATGAAGGCGGAGGTGAATCGGGGGTCTCGGTCCGTGATAACCTTTCAGGGGATGCCGTAGTGAGGGTATACATGATGGAGGTAGAGGCGTGCCACTCCTTCTGCCGTGATCGCCTCGTTACATGGGATAAAGATGGAGGCCTTTGAACAGTCGTGGTCCGTGATAGTGAGTATAGAGTCATATCCATTTGACGGAGGGAGTTTGGTGATGAGGTCCACGGCGATGACCTCAAATGGTTCAGCATTCGGGTCTGTGGTGATGGGGAATAGGTGTGGTTTTTGACGGTGAGGGTTAATCTTGTTTGCCTGGCATATCGCACATCCTTTGACATAGTCTTCTACGTCTTTGTGCATGTTGGGCCACCAGTAGTCGCGTCGTAGTAATTTGTAAGTGTTTGCGATTCCCGGGTGTCCCATGGCCAGTGTATCGTGGAAAAAGGTGATTACCCCCCGTTTAAGGTCGTTGTCGCCCACGACAACTAATGCGTCGTTCTCCCACCACAGCCCCCCCACCTTTTTCAGGTTATGGGGTTCGACCCATCGCAGTACGTCCTTTTCATCAAGGTTTTGCAATATCTGGGTCCAGATATCCATGTCATGCATGGACATTTCCGTCGCTCAAAGGAAGCGTTCCGTGGGGAGGACAATAATGTCATTGTTGTCCTCTTCATGTGCTGCGTAGTCCGCCCTTTGCAACAAGGCATCCGCGCGACTGTTTTTGACTCCAGAGACGTGTTTCAAAAGGAAATCGTACTCTGAGAGTTCCAGGAACTCGCGCGCGACTCGTCTACTGATCTTTCTTGGTTCTTTCCAATATTGGAGATTGGCATGGTCAGTATGGATAATGATCTTATGGGGAGAGCCGACGAGATACGTGTGCCACGCTCGTAAGGCTTTAACGACGGCTAACAACTCTCTGTCGTAGATGTCATAATTGCGTTCCACCTGGCTGAAAGATTTGGAGTGGAACGCGATGGGGTGTAGTTTTTGATCCGGGCCGAGCTGATTAAGCACGGCTCCGATGGCGACGTTTGACGCATCGACCTCTAATTCGAATGGCTTTGTGAGGTTGGGGAATAACAACGTAGGTTCACGCTCAATGCTGCGTTTGACGTTGTTGAACGCATCTTGTTCTTGTTGCCCCCAATGCCATGGTGTGTCTTTGCGGGTGAGGTCGTGCAGAGGCCGTGCAAGCGCCGAGAATCCACGGATAAATCGTCGGTAGAAGTTGCAGAATCCGAGGAAGGCGCGTACTTCGTGAAGATTTCTCGGGGCTGGCCATTCTCGGATGCCCCATACTTTAACGGGGTCCATCCGTAGTTTCCCGTGGCCTATGATCAAACTGAGATATTCGACTTCAAGTACTTCGAACTCGCATTTCTCCGGCTTGATGTAGAGATCGTGTTCCTTGCATAGACGGAGCACTTCATGTACTACGGCACGATGATGGGGGTAGTCAAGGGATGTGGCGATCAGAATGTTGTCCATGTAGACGATTACTTCGTTTGTGAGGGTGAGAGGTTGGAATGTGTCATCCATCATCGCTTGGAATGTGGAAGGGGAATTGGTGAGCCCGAAATACATGATGAGGGGTTCATACAATCCCTGATTGGTTTTGAAGGCGGCTTTCCACTCGTCTCCTAGTTTAACTCGCACGTTATTATACCCCCATTTAACATCGAGTTTCGTGTACAGACACGCATCGCATATTCGATCGATGAGTTCTGGGATCAGGGGAAGTGGATAGTGGTTTCGGACTGTAAGTTCATTCAACCGCCTATAATCTTGGACGGGGCGCAGTTTTCCGTCCTTCTTCTTGATAAAGAAGAAAGGGGATGCGTATGGTGACTTTGATGGACGAATGTACCCCTTTGCGAGTTGTTCGTTAAGGAAGGTGGTTAGCGCTTCCTGTTCGTTCTGTGCAAGCGGGTAGACTTTGCAATCCAGCGAAGCAGGAGCGTTAGGGCGGAGGTCTATGGTGTGATCCCACGGGCGAGAGGGGGGGAATCGGTGAGACGCCTCTTCGTCGAAGATTTTACGGTGGCGTCTGTACTCTTCAGGTATCATTTCCTCGAACGTACGTTCCTTCTTCTTCGCCGCCTCCTGCTGTGCTAGTTCGGAGGCGGTCGTGGTCTTTCGCAAAAACGCGATTTGGGGCTCTCGCTCATCATCCATGAGCTGCTCCCACGCTTCCTCGTCAAGTTCATACATCTCCAACGCCTGGATGGAAGCTTCCATGGGCGTGGCTTCGTCTGACAAGTGAAGACTCGAGACTACGACTGGCTGAAACTCCTCGTTCAGCGTCGCATCTCCCCACTTGATTGCAGGCTCGAAGGCCGTGAACCAAGGGTATCCCAGGATCACTTCATTCCTTCCCAGATTAGTGACCAAGAAGTGAAGTGTCTTTTCTTCCTTTCCCGTCCGTACGGTAAGGTCCGTGTAGTGCGTGATGGCACCATCCTGATTGTGGGTGCCGTCTACATTCCAAATGCGGATAGGGTGAGTCACCTCCCGTGTTCCGATTTGGAGTCGTTTCAGAAGTGAGGAGCATATGAAATTGTCGGTGGCTCCTGAGTCAACAAGAACTTGTCGTTCGGCCATTGCGTGTGCAGATTTGAATAAAACTGGAATCGCATGGATCAAAACCTGCTAGTGTACACGTTTAAATTTAATGCTCTAGCCCAGGCCGCCGGGTTCAAGCGTCGAGAAAATCCTCCCGTCCGAATAGTTTTTCTACCATGAGGTCTCGTACCTCCTGGGTTTGCGCCTTCATCGCTGTGATCTGTAGATCCGCCTGCTCTTCATTCGATAGTACGCGACTAGACTGTATGGCGAAAGAAGAGATGGTGGGAGTTGGTAAACTTGAACTCAAGGGAGTCGGTGCTGATGATCGCGGGGACATGGAGGTTGGCGCCATGGCAGATGTAGTGGCAGCCACTCGCATGCCCTTTTGAGGACAGTTACGCGAGATGTGCCCTTGCACTTGGCATCTAAAACATCGTCCCTCCTTCTGAAGGCGGGCTTTGTCGGTATTGGTGAGTGCCACGGAGGCTCTGGCGCATCCAACATCCATGGCGTTGGGATCACGGGTTCCTTTGAGGGCTTGGACCCACTGATCTCGGCTTTGGCCACCCTTCTTTCGCTGGGGTTTTCCTTTGCCGAGGCGGTCCTTGAGAACAAGATATTCAGCTTGTTGCAATCGAGTGGCCGCCTTCCACTGCTCCCAGTTGACAGGGTGCTGGAAGCGGACAGCGTTGACTACTAACTGGTTTGGTAGCCCATCTTGGAATAACTCCAGCGTCGTGGCTTCGTCGGGGTTGTACCCCGCTTTCGTGACAAGATTCTGGAAGGTTGCGACATACGTGTCGATGTCTCCTCCCTTCATGGTGAGATTCTGGAGCGCCTTTCGCGCATTGGCTTGTTCTGATGTGTCGGTGTAGGCCTGTACAAATCGATCTCTGACCGTGGCCCACAAAACTTCGTTGTTTCGGTTAACTCCTGCTGCAATCTGGTCTTCTAACCACTGTGCCTGTTCGTCGACCCAATCGTTCACTAGTGGGCCTCAGATGTACAACAGGAAGGTCATGGCTCGTGAGGCCGGGATTGATAGCTGATCGACGGTGGGGTTCATTTCCTTATAGAGTCGAAATGCTCACAAGAAGGCCTTGCTTTCGTCTCTAACTCCGGTGAACTTGGGAGGGGGGTTTCCTCCCAGTCGTCCGTTTCCTCCGGGGGCTGGTGCTGCTGGTGCGGCTCCTCCTGGCACACTGCCACCGCCACCGCCACCGCCACCGCCACCGCCACTGCCACCAGATGGTACTGGTGCGCTACCACTGGGCGGGTTGGGTGCTCCTCCCCCTCCAGCGCCACCGCTGGTGAGGGTCGTACTAGCTGAGGCTTGCTGGGTTTGGGACATAGCGTGAGTTTGGAAATGTGTCGTCGGGTTGGGCAGGTTTATTGTGGGTATGGAGACACTAGGTGATGGGGAATCGTTGTCAACGGCAATACCAGGAGTAGTGTGAGTCGTAAGGGGTCCAACTCCGAGTGCCTGAGGTACTATACTGATAGTGTACCACTGGCCCTTCTTTGCGGAGTAGTCAATGTATGCCCACTGTCGTAGTTCTTCAAGATAGTGGACCTGTCGGTACTTCTGAGTGTTAGGGTGGAAGAGGAAATATCCCTCCACTCCTTTGTGTTCCTTCCAGACGATGGCTCCTTTGACTTTATCGGAAAGCTCGTCGTCACTATACCTGTTGATGTATTCTGCCTGAAACTGGGATCTGGCGCGACTATGGAGATTCGCCACTGTGAGAGACTTGACTTAATGTAACGCCACCACAGGGGCGTTAGGTACGACGTGTACTGTGCTAAGTCAACGGGATCGGAAGAGCGCGAGCCGGTTAAGGCTCAGTTCGGTGATGCACAAGTATCGCTCGGTTTCCCTGGAACCAAGGATAATAGTAGAGAGACAGGGCTCAAGCGCAACGGCGAGCGAAAGCGGGGACTCAAGCGCAACCGGCGAGTTGAAGGTCGTTCGTGAGGCAAGGACGATGTGGTATTACACAAGAAGTCAAGTCTACTGTACAAGCTAGGTAGGGCGCAACTTATATACTGTTACAGGATGTTTGCGAAGAGCAAACATATGGCGCGATCATGAGTCAAGAGTCCCAAGGCGTAAACAAAGGGAAGGGTCATAAGTAGTACAAGGGAATCCCGTGGGGTCACGCGCCCCTCAGAAATGGTCAGCGGACGAAAAGAAGCGTAAATCGACCAACCCTATCGCCGAGGCGTAAAGCGCGAGATAAGAGTCAGGAGACGCGAGTCATCGGATCGTATCGTAATCGTACAACCAAGTCAGCGAGTAAGATTGTAACACCATGGCTATGCTGACGGAGTGTCCATCTATGTTTACAATAATAGCTCATGCATATGGATACCAACTGATGCAAGACATATTTGCCAGTTAGATATCTTATCCATTTATGAGCAATAGGGTATCTGTGCTGGTCCAGGATGTGTTCATATACTATTCTTTTTGAATGTGGCTATGCAGAGAGAGTATTGATATAGGTCCCCTGAATGCATCTGGATGCCCAGTCAATTCAAGGAAGTGTATTGACTGGTTGGACATGTCACCCATTCAAGATGGTTGGGAGGTCTGCACTTGGATGCATCTTTGATCTCTTCAGATAAATAGAAATATATACATGGCTATACTAATTGTAATGCCACCACGGGGGCGTTAGGTACGACATGTACCGTGTTCAAGTCAATGGGATCGGAAAGGCGTGAGTCGGTTAAGACTCAGTTCGAGGGTGCACAAGTATCACTCGGTTTCCCTGGAACCGAGGATAATAGTAGGAAAGCGGGGCTCAAGCGCAAGGGCGAGCTAAAGTATGGACTCAAGCGCAACGGCGAGTCAAGGGTCGTTCGTGAGGCAAAGACAATGTGGTATTACACGAGAAGTCAAGTCTACCGTACAAGCTAGGTAAGCACATAATGATCAGTAGTGGCTTATATAATTGATACCCCCAGCCGACGGTGAGAATCTTCTATTGTTCATACTCAGCCGACGTCGGCCGACGTCGGAGACTCCCACATGGTTGATACTCCAGCCGGCGCCGGCTGGGAGCGGGGGGTCCGCTTTGCGATTATGAGTCTACATGAGTGAAACTAGCACCTATTGTAGCAAATATGTGTCATTGGGAACATAGGAAATAGGGTATACCAAAGGGTATCGCTAAATGAATGTGAGGGGGAATCAGGGATGCATCAATCTTGGCATCAACAACATAACAGGTCTATGGGGAGTCCAGGAAGTTTGGATGAATTTGAAGTGAGTACTTAGTGTGCCAGAAGTGGGAATCAGTACATTATTTGATCAAGAGTCATCCATATACAACAACAGTGACATATCCAACTAGTTAAGACCTCATATTTTCTGGTATTTGGTTCCATGACCTGATTTTAGAATACTAGCTGGATGCTCTGTCGATGTAGCCGTGCATATATTTCTATCTTTTTGAAGAGATCGACATAAGAATGTGGCTAAGTGCGGACCTCCCGACCACCTTTCATAGGTGACATGTCCAACCAGTTAAAGTCACCTTGTATTGACGGGTATCCATGATGCGTTCAGGGGACCTAACATTGACAGGCGCTCTATTAGTGTAGCCATGTATATATTTCTATCTGTCTGAGGAGATCAAAGGATTGCATCCAAGCGCGGACCTCCCGACCATCTTGAATGGGTGACATATCCAACCAGCATTGATGGGAGTCCACAAGGGTTCAGAGGGCCTATGCGTCTCACACAGACAGACACTCCATCAGTGTTGCCATGTACACACAGTTATCCATCTGAATATGCATACGAATGTACCCAAGTGTGGATATCCTGTCCCTCATGAAGGGGACGGATGTCCAACCTGCTAGTACACCTCAAGAAAGGCCACTGATTGATCTAGAGAGCATGGGTAAGTATTTGGAAGGGAAGGATCTATTCGCAAAGGGAAGTGAAAGTCCATAGTGCCCCCATGTACTGTATTCTGCCTGTATGTGTTCAAAACGTTATAACAAGTTGTGGCCTCATTTATCTCCGAGTTCGGGGTGCCCGACATTACCTAAGACATTGATACCCATCCGCCCGCATAAAGGAGATGTCCCATATTCCCCCTAAGTCTATATCTCATGCCAGTCATATCCATATCCTTCGTCTATTGTGTGTAGTGTTTGCATCGTAGCCATTTGCATCGTAGCTGTATATATGGTGTGCTTCATGTAGATATCAATGACATAATCCACCATGATCGGGAGGTCCGCTCGCGATGCATAATCATATGTAGCAAAGCATGAGACATGTGGAATTCTGTACATCATATTTGTATCAGCCAATCGATTGTACAGTGTATATTTCATGATGGTATATATGTTATACTCTGTATAGATATGTATGACATCATCAATCGTGATCAGGAGGTCCGCACTCAATGCGCAATCATAAATAACACAGCATGAAACATGTAGTACTCTGTACGGCCATCCATTGTGCACTGTATTATTCATGATGGTATATATCTTGTACACTCTGTGTAGACATCTACGACATCATTTATCATGTTCGGGAGGTCCGCACGTGATGTACAATCATATGTAGCTACGCATGAGACATGTGGTGTTCTATCCGTATCAGCCATCCATTGTGCAGTGTATGTTTCATGATGGTATTTATCTTGTACACTCTGTGTAGACATGCATGACATTATCTATCATGTTCGGGAGGTCCGCACGTGATACACAGTCATATGTAGCCAAGCATGAAACATGTGGTGTTCTGTACATCCTATCCGTATCGGCAATGCAATGTGTGCAGTATATGTTTCATGATAGTGGATACATTGTTCTCTGTGTAGATATCTATGACATGATTCATCAAGATCAGGGGGTCCACTCTCAAAGCACGATCCAAGTATGAGACATATATCTCCCATCTGTTTTGCATCTATCAATCGGATACACACTGTACACCCATCTAGGCTTGTCACATCATCTCTCCACACATATCTACATGTGTATACCTGTTTAATCCTCAGGGTATCCCGAGACATGGAATGTATGGGCGTGCTTTCTAATCTGACATTACAATGCTACTGGAATGTAGTATTTAGGTACCAGCACACTCAGTATAATTGTCCACTCATTTCCAGTCTTCTTACCACCCTTGCGTACATCTCTATACCATGCAGATGGACGACACCAGCAACTCTGACAATGGCAGAGAGTCCGAGGTATCACAGAGCCAGAGAGAGCTGTCTACTGACCCAGGCTTTTCCATTACTCCTCGAGACGCAGATATATTACAGGAATATCTCCAAGACTTCCAAGCTGCCGATATGAGTCTTCGCACTAGGATAATTGAGAAAGCCATGGCTCAGCTGTATCTGCTTCGCCCTACAAGTGCACAATTTGATAAGAAGGTCGCCACTAAGGTAGGCTCCATTTAAATTTGACAGCAAAGAATATATTGCTTCTTCTACATTTCAGAGAATTCAGAAATGGTTTTATAACCACTATGTCCGCCCCAGGCGTGAATACATCAAGTTCACTCACAAATGGTCTGCCAGGAATGCTTTCTATCACCTGCACCGTGATGAGGTCTTGGAGCTTGCAAAGGATGTGTCTGGGACAGAACCAGGACACTCTGGTTTCTTGGGGGCCCTTCAAGACGCAACTACTGCTTTATGGAATGAACTATCTGCTGAGGATCAAGAGGAGTATGTGAATGCTGCCAAGGAATGGTCAGAGAAGACACCACCAAAGCACATTCAGTCCAGGTATGGGAACAAGCATCACCTCTGATCAATTTCCCTCATGCATCCTATACAGAATGGCATCTTCTATGTGTGAGCGGATCATCCAAGACTTTCAAAGTCAACTCTATAGGACATGTGGTATTCGTTCCATTGTTCTCACAGCATATGAGGGCGAAGACAACAACCTCATGACGACAGAGGCTCTGCCTCTACTGGAAACGAAGATGTGAGTATGAATAGATCATCATCACCAGGTCTGCATCTCATCCACATCACACCTACACTGCCAACTCATTCATCACCATTCCAGACATGGCCAGCCCGTCACGACCTCAGGTGCGATGGCAAGGGATGCAGGTTGGCCATCCGCTTCGTGTAGGGAAAGGGAAGGAAGTTCTTGAGGAAGCGAAACGAACTGTCAAGGTGTCAGAGAAGGTCAGGTAAGTGGTTTTAAATACACCCATTCTCAGGATTCTAACCATTCTATAGGAATATGGACACTGGTAGGGGTGCTACTAAAATTCATCCAGACATCTGGACCCAGAACAGATAGATAGAAATGTGTCCATGGCTATGCTGACGGAGTGTCCGTCTATGTTTACAATAATAGCTCATGCATATGGATACCAACTGATGCGAGACATATTTGCCAGTTAGATATCTTATCCATTTATGAGCAATAGGGTATCTGCGCTGGTCCAGGATGTGTTCATATACTATTCTTTTTGAATGTGGCTATGCAGAGAGAGTACTGATATAGGTCCCCTGAATGCATCTGGATGCCCAGTCAATTCAAGGAAGTGTATTGACTGGTTGGACATGTCACCCACTCAAGATGGTCGGGAGGTCCGCACTTGGATGCATCTTTGATCTCTTCAGATAAATAGAAATATATACATGGCTATACTATTGGAGCACCTGTTCATGATAGGCACCCTGAACTCATAAAGATACCCATCAATACAAGGTGTAATTAATTGGTTGGACATGTCACACATAGAAGATGGTCGGGATGTCCGCACTTAGATGCATCTTTGAACTCCTCAGATAGATATTTAATTGGTTGGACATGTCACCCATAGGAGATGGTCGGGAGGTCCATGCTTCGATGCATTCTGATGTTGATCTCTTCAGACACTAAGTACTCGCCACAAAGTTATCCAATCTCCTCAGACACCCTGCACTTGTTGCACCATTGATGAATCCCTCTCACATCCATTCAGCAATCCCCTTTGGTATATCTCTATTTTCTTTGTTCCCTGTCACTCAGGTGTACTACCTAGTATTATATATTCACTGTTGCAGACTTATAATCGCAAAGTGGACCCCCCGCTCCCAGCCGGCGCCGGCTGGAGTATCAATCATGTGGGAGTCTCCGACGTCGGCTGAGTATGAACGATAAAAGATTCTCACCATCAGCTGGGGGTATCAATTATATAAGCCACCACTATCCATTGGCTGAGAAGGACGCCACCTGAGAACCAACCAGCCAACTGCCAAGCTTGCGCCCAAGAGACATGGCCCCTTTAGGGTCTCGCAGGTGATGTCCCCTGTCAACTACCATCTTGAACTTCCCACACAGTGGGGCATCCACCCAGTGTTCCACACCAATCTTCTCACCAGATACCACGAGACCGCAACACATGGGCCTAACTATCAACGCCCACCTCCGGATCTGGTGGACAGCGAAGAAGAATATGAAGTTGAGAAGATTCTAGACTCACGGAGATTCGGAAGGACACGGAAACTGCAATACCTCGTGAAATGGAAGGGATACCCCAACTCGGAGAATCAGTGGGTCGACCAGAGCGAGGTATTCACCGATCAGGCTATCCAGGACTTCAAGGTGTCAAACCCCACAAGGGAAATACATATAAGACAAGCCCGCTCCAAGTTAAGTCCCTCAGCAACTCCTGCTAAATCTTCCCATCCTGTCTACTCCTGCACCATGTCCTCCTGCTCGCTCCCATCACAGTCCACCATCGACACCATTGTCCAGGCCCTGGTCACCACCCATGGGCCTGCCACCCGCGAGGATGCCATCACCGTCCTCCAAGCCTTCCCGGACCCCACTGTTGGAGGGAACACCGACTCCCCCAGTGCGCAGCCTCTCACCTACGAGGTGGTCCCAGAAAAAGAAGAGCGTGCCCTACTCACGGCCAGGCCACAAATAGCCTCATTCCACACCCTGACGGATACGGTGACTGTGAACCTGTCCAGGTACCACACCGAATTTGGGCCCATAAGGCTGTGGAAGGAGGTGGTGAAGGAGTGGAGGGACGAGCAGCTGCAGAGGGCGCAGCTGAAGCAGCAGCAGCTGTGGCACCGACGCCTGATACACCAGACTGGGGATTGGCCAAGGATGCCCCCAATGACTACCCAGCTACGCACCCCCTCATTCACTCTACCACAGACACTGACGACCCACATGAAACCCCCTACGCCCTCAACACCGACAACTCCCCCATGTACAAGCGGGACCTCGGAGTGCTGGGCACCCAGACCCATCAACCTCTCACCACCATCAACACCTGAGTCCCCAGCGGCTTCAAGGCCAACGCTGGTGCGGATTATCTCCCGTTCTGCATCATATCCCCTGACAGGGTGGAGCGAGAGGCCCGCTACCACCAGGTAATCATGGGGCCAGACCCCATGGTGGTGGGCCTCATCGACAAGTCAGACAAGGTCTACACTCACCCCCTCTACACCGCCCCCCACTACAGCTATGGGGGGAAGCCCATGTACCCCACGGCGGACATGGCCCTCTTCTCTGAAGGGTTCAAAGACTGGGCACATGTCGACCGCTGCCTCGACTCCCTCCACAACCTCTCCCTCAGTGCGGAGGTTCACTGCTACCCGCCATGCTGAGTGGGAGCGACAGCGCCTCAACCAGCACATCGATGACCTCATCTCCACCCTAGGGGAGATCACAGGCAAGGTAACGGGGTGCCAGCATCGCCTGGAGATGGCCAATGCCATGGAGCGTATTGAGGACGAGGCAAGTATGATGGTGGATTACGAGCTGACAAAGAAGAAGACACGCAGGGGGAGGCGCCAGCAGGGGGAGCGCACTTGGATCATTTACGCGGAGGAAGGCTTTGGAGTGTCAGGGCATCGCACCTGAAGAGGGGGTGATGTTGCGATCGGACTCATCGGTACGGATTGTGGACTTGTGAGGTTCTGACTACCCTAGTATTAGTCAGGGACAGTCGTCTCAGTCAGCCTTGTTGTGGATATCACATGTTACATAGTACAGACTTGACTCACACCTAGGACAGTCGTAGTAGGGTTCGAGCTACTATCGCTACTGGGTACCTTACATTCAGGAGGAGCTTCAAAGCTCCTCGTCAATTGTATATCTAGTGGGTAGTGCGAAGACCAAGCTCCTCAGCTTGGTCTTCTTGAATCATTACTCCAATTCTCATCTCTCCTCTCTCAATCAGTCTCATCCTCTCTTTCTCTCTGTGGTTGCGTCCGGCCTTGATAAGGCAGATTTCTCAGCAACGCATACGCCTGGTGGACTTCACCCCAGTGCTCGCCATGATTCCAATCCTTCTGAGGACGTGTATCTATACTCGCTAAGTCGCCCCTTGTATAGTCAGCCACTCTGTCATCGCTCAAGTCGAGCATCGTTAGGACAGGCCTAATGCAACAACAAGAGGTAAGATACAGGTGGTGAGACAAGACAATGGGGCCGAAGTGTATGAGCATGAACATGAGAAACTGAAACTAAGTATCTAGGTGAAAGGAAGCGAGTGACTCGGAAGGCAGAGTACACAAGAACAAAGCAGAATGGAGACACAATGACACATGTCAATACAAATCCTCTTCCAAATCCAATGGCAGCACATGGGCTCTAAAGGTATCTTGCGGGTGGCCAAAGGCAGCTGAGAGCGAACTTGACATCTTGAAAGGGACATATGCGAGATTGGGCGATGCAATGGAGACGAGGTGTTGAGGACAAAGACAGCACGAGGTGTGGGAACACATGGCCTGTCAGCAAATGCCTATGAACTGTTTGCAAGGCGATCAACACCGGCGTCCATGGAAACGTGAGGGTATGGGTGATGGTGAGGGAGAAATGAGCGGGAGAGTGTGTGAGTGTATGTGTGTATGGAGCAAGAGGGAAGGACGAGTGATTGATGGTGAGTGGGGAAGTTGAGATGATATGACCAGCTATGCCTCACGATGCCGGACCGAGACCGAAATGATGCGATTTCTGGGCCAGAGCCCAAGCTAACCTTACAACAGTTGCCAAGCATCTTGCTCCGAAGGGACGGGTACTGATGGCAATTCGCTGAACAGGGGGGCGATGGACAAAGGAGGCACAATACGTGGGGACATGCGGCCTATCTCCTCATGTCTATGGGCTATTTGCAAGGCAGTTGGCATTGGCATCCATGGTGGGTGGCGTGAGGCGAGGGTGAGCAATGGCAAAGGAAATAACAAGCAAGAGGAGTGTGTGTCTTTGCAAGAGACAAACACCCGACCAAGACCAAAAAGATCTAGACTGACAGTGGATGATTTTGGGCCCAAAGCTGAGCTAACCCCACAACAACGCCATGGTCGTTTTGCCAGCGCACATATAACCCATCCTCAAGCCATCCAGAAATTGTGTGCATGAGAATTAGCGGAATTATATGGACATATCATTTAGCCACAACTGGCCCACAAGAGCCATCTAAAAATTGTACATACTTACAACTCAACATGGGAAACCATAGGCGCTTACAAATGAGCTGCATGTGACCACAGGATCGTGGCTCGATTACGAGCAATCATTATTTTGTTGTAATAATAATATGAGCTTAAATGTGGTATAAACTCTTTCAAGTTCGGTAAGCACCTAAATTTTTTTATTTAATTTGCTGATGTCCTTCTTGGAACTGCCTTCGCAAGAATCAAGGCAAGAATAGGGAGTTGGTGTCAAAGTTGGTGTAGACCGTGACCATCTCCGATACTACTAACCAGGCGTAGTGACTGAGGGTTAGCAGTCATTGGTTGCTGACCCCGTACCGACCTCGTACTAGTATGATGTATGAAATACATCTACAGTAGACTCTAGCATCGGGGGCGTCCATCATGATCTTGTCAACTTGTACATCACGGTTCAGGTGGGGAATCATGATGCAAGAAGCAGTTGAGCGGCCTTCCTTGGCTTAAGTACTGACTGAAGGCCATCACCAACATTCCCCCCCACCCAAGCACATCTTTACGAGAAACCGTGAACAAATGACTTCAATATCATTTAAACCCATCCTTGATGCCGCTCTCGCCGAATACACCAACCAGGTTGGCATAGTCCTCGCAACATACCCCCTTGCCGACACCCTTGGATCCTGCAATTCTCCTGATGACGTCCTTAAGCTACTCGAAGACAACGCTAACAAGTTCAAAGATTTTCGCAACGGAAATCGCAAGTTGCTCAACTGGCTTAGCCCTGTAGTCCAGGTCGTCCACACATTATCTGCTGTTCTCGGTGCCTCCATTGCCTTAGTGAGCTGAAATATCCCCATTATTTCCTTTTTCACCAATCCTGTTCCCAGGTTCCGTTCGAACCAGCGAAGGCTGTCTTTGCTGGCCTGGATGTCCTCATCGCAGTACGTATCCAATTACATTCTCCGATTTCATCCCCTCGTCATATCTGGGTCCCACAGGCGGCTAGTGGCGTCAGCTCAAGCTATGATGCGCTCGTCGACTTGTTTGAGTGCCTCGCAAATTTCCTCAAACGACTTCGAATCTACACAGACCTCCCCTTGACTCCTGAGATGACGGAGATAAGCGTAAAAATAATGGTCGAGCTACTTTCCGTGCTTGCTCTCGCTACCAAACAGATCAAGCAAGGCAGATTCAGTAAGTCGACCCATCTCTTTGATAAGCGAAGGCTCAACTCTGCGCAGAGAAATTCGCAAAGAAGCTGCTGGGAGAAAGCGAGATAGAAGCCATCCTACGCAGGCTGGACCGTCTCACCCAAGAGGAGGGTCGGATGACTATGACCCAGACGCTCGAAGTCGTCTGCGGGCTTGTGAACAACGTCAAGGTAGTCATCGATGGTACGCAAAGTTTCTCAGATGGCAATAAACGGTCTAATGAGGAGTTTTGTTGATAGATGGAAAAACATCAGTAGACGGCATCTGGAAGGCTTTGGGTAGGCATTTATTGCATTTATCATGATGGACCGGCGTCGCAGAAGCTGATCATGATGGCAGATATGATGCAACAGATTGCGAACGATATGAATAAGATCAAGCGTTCGTTATTATTAATCGATTCTACCATTGTGGTCACGTGATACTAAAGCTAGCCGCAGGTGACCGCTTGCAAAGGGAGTCCCGCGGTTGGCTCTCCCCTCCAGATCCGTCGTACAACTACAACATTGCGCGTAATGTCCATCAAGACGGAACTGCAACATGGTTCTGCGAGGGAAGCGTCTTCGCTGAGTGGAACGCGAAGGGATCCATATTGTGGATCCAGGGAAAACGTGGGTTTCCAATATTAATATCTTGCGACAATATTGATTCATTTCCTCTGTAGCTGGTTCCGGGAAAACTATTCTGATGTAAGTAGTGCCTCACCACCTCCGATTGTGGATATTCACGCACACTTCCAGGTCTACGATTGTCCGAGAGATCGACAGGATGCGCAAGGCTGGACTTGCATTGATGGCCTACTTCTTCTTCGACTTCAGGGACACTCACAAGCAACAGCGACGTGATCTACTCTCCTCCCTCCTCTTCCAGCTCAGTTCCAGGTCTGACGCCTGCCATGATATTTTCTCTCGTTTCTATTTGGACCACGATGAAGGAGCGCAGCAGCCTTCAGACGACGCACTTTCCCAATGTCTGACGGACATGCTCAAGGCCCCAGGACAGCCAGCTACGTATATCATCATAGATGCTCTCGACGAATCTCCGAACATCTCCGGCATGCCGACCGCTCGTGAAAATGTACTCCAGTTCCTAGAAGATCTTGTCGGGTTGCAACTTCCAAATGTACATCTATGCGTTTCCAGTCGGCAGGAGATCGACATCCGGTACATTCTCGAACCTTTGGCGTCGTTCCGCATTTCACTTCACGAAGAAAGTGGACAAATGGCAGACATCTTAGGATACATCAAATCGGTGGTCCAGTCCGATCGACATATGCGAAGATGGAAGCCAGAGAATAGGCAGCTAGTTATCAATAGACTCTCAGAGAAGGCAGACGGCATGTGAGCGATTTCTCCTATGGTTTTTCTGGCCTGTTGCTTAATATATTCGGCAGGTTCAGATGGGTTTACTGCTTGTTGGACATCTTGCGCCGATGTTTCCCCGCAACTATCCACAGTATTTTGGACCACCTGCCGGAGACGTTGGACGAAACATACGAACACATGTTACGCAGGATCGATAAAGTCAAGCGGGAGTTCGCACACCGACTCCTCCAATGTCTCGCCGTATCTGTTAGACCACTTCGCGTCGAGGAGCTTGCAGAGATTCTGGCGGTCCGGTTCGGTCCAGGAGCGGTCCCACAGTTCAACGTAGGCTGGCGACTAGACGATGCAGAAGAAGCAGTACTTTCGGCGTGCTCGAGTCTCATCACCGTCGTCAATGTGAACGGGTCTCGAATCGTTCAGTTTTCCCACTTTTCGGTGAAGGAATTCCTGACATCGGATCGGCTTGTCGCGGCGAGCGAGGATCTGTCTTGCTATCGCATCATCCCTCACTTGGCACATGCCACTCTCGCGCAAGCCTCCCTCGGGGTATTACTCCAGCTCGACGACCGCATCGATAAAGATAGCATTAGGAACTTTCCGCTGGCCGATTACGCGGCACGACACTGGTTCGGACACGCCCAGTTCGAGAATGTGTCATCGACAATACGGGTGGCCACGGAACGGCTATTTGACCGGGAGAATCTACACTTGTCTGCATGGGTCTGGATATACGACATCGACGACCCTTGGCGAGAATCCATGCCAACGAAGCACCCCGCGCGGCCAGAGGCCACCCCATTATATTACGCGATACATTGTCGTCTCCGCTGGCTTGTGGATCACCTGATTTCGACCTACCCAGGGGATATTGGTGCCAGGGGAGGGTATCATAACACTTCATGGATTGCGGCATTCGAGATTGGCGACATCGATATCGCATGTTCGCTTCTTCGGTGTGGCGCTGATGCAAATGTTCTGGATTTTACGGGGCGCAACCCACTGCACAGGGCATCGGAAGGCGGACGCGCTGACATTGTACGGTTGTTACTAGAGCACGACGCGGATGTCGACCTTCCAACACAGCACATACACTGCACCCCATTAGCCTTTGCTTCCTCTACAGGACATGTGGAGATATCACGGCTACTAATCCAGCGCGGGGCGGATGTGAACTCTCGGACCTCAGACGGCTGGACCCCATTGAATATAGCTTCGGACAACGGTCATTTGGATGTAGTTCGGCTTTTAATTGACAATGGTGCTGACGTAGATTCCCCCAACCACGAAGGCCGGACCCCGTTGCATTCAGCAACAAGCTGTGGCCATCTTGACATCGTTAAACTCCTCCTTGAGAGTGGTGCGGATTTCAACATATGTAACGACGATAATAAGACGCCGTTGGGCCTGGCATTCGACTCCGGGAAACTCGAGGTGGCGAATTTCCTATCTGGACACATGGCGGGTGCAGTGCCGATGCTCCGACCGCGAAATCAGCCCCCTAATACTGTTCAGTCGCTACGGAAACGTGTTGAAAAGGTAGAAATCCTCGACGTCGAGCGACCCTCGTTGCATACTGCGTCAGAAAACGGACAGCTGGATGTCGTACAGTCAATACTTGACCGAGGTTTTTGTGTCGACGAAATTGACAACAACAGTCGCAAGACTGCATTGCAAGAGGCATCAGCCGAGGGTCGATTCGAGGTGGCAAAACTCCTGATTGAACGTGGTGCAAACGTGAACTCGCGGACCCGAGGCGGCTGGACCCCCCTGCTTCAAGCGTCAATGTTTGGACATCTGGAGGTTGCGCGATTATTACTCGACCATGGTGCCGACGTGAACGCAAAAACAAGGGCTTCCCGGTATACCGCATTGCATCTTGTATCGTCAGGAGGGCACCTCGATATTTGCCTTCTCTTTGTAGAGCGTGGCGCAGATGTAGATGCTCGGGACGCCTATGGGAAGACTCCAAGACAAGAAGCCATGGCACATGGACAGCACAAGGTTGCAGAAGTCTTGTCTGAGCGTGGTTGGTGGTAGTACATATGCAACATGGGCTTTGGAGGACACTGTCCAGGTAGTATTTATTGCGGGTATGGACTTGTGGAATACTAGTAATCGAACATGGGACTGGTACGGTAACTGGGATACTGTAAACTGGTCGATCTTACCGACATCTGTGGTGGCTCCTTCGGGGACATCCGATGATGAAGGATGCAAGCTAACCGTTCTAAGGTTACCCCTTTGTTTTCCGGATACCTTCCTGGGCGGTGGCGGTGGAGGAGGCTTTGCTTTGGCGGTGGAGGAGCCACCAGATGGGGCGAGCTTGTCTCGCGCCGAACTGTATGATTTGACTCCAGCGGTTTTAACCTGAGAAGTCTTCTCTTTAAAACTCGAGACTACTGCAAGATCAGCTTGTATGTCTGGAGGTCATCAGATTCGAACTTGCCAGAAAACATTGTTGTGTGGAAGGGAAAGAGGATGAGCCTGAGGGATTATACCGCGAGGTGCGGATTGCGGGTTACCGGTTATCGGGCCGAATTTTGGCCTAGCGCCCCTCCGACTCGGCCCGAGTCGTTGTTCGTTGCACTGGTAACTGCCTTCGCAAGAATCAAGGGAAGAATAGGAAGCTGGTGTATAAGTGTACGATCACCGGACGTGTGACTGACTGTTACTGTCCTATGAAACACATCGTCTGGCCTCGGGAGTGTCCCTTCAAATTGTCCATCTCGTCAACTTGAACCTATCCGTCACGGTCCAGGTGGAGAATCATAATACACGATGCAAGAAGCAGTGCTGGCTTGGGCAAGTGACAGGGGCCCGCGGCCTTCCTTGGCCTAAGTACTGACTGCCAGTGAATGCCGTTCCCCCACTCACTCACCACTGTCTTTGCGAGTCAGACACCGCAAACAAATGGTTTCAACATCATTTAAACACGTCCTTGATGCCGCTCTCGCCGAATACACCAACCAGGTTAGCATAGACCTCGCAACATACCCCCTTGCCGACGCCCTTCGGTCTTGCGATTCTCCCGATGACGTCCTTGAGATACTCGAGGACAACGCTAACAAGTTCAAAGATTATCGCGACGGAAATCACAAGTTGCTCAACTGGCTTAGCCCGGTGGTCCATGTCGTCCACACGTTATCTGCTGTTCTTGGCGCGTCAGTTGCCTTAGTGAGCTGAAATATCCTCATTCTTCTATTTACCTTTTTTCACCAATCCTGTTTCCAGGTTCCGTTCGAACCGGCAAAGGCTGTCTTTGCTGGCGTGGACGTCCTCATCGCAGTGCGTATCCAATTCCATTCTTCGATTATATCCCCTCGTCACATCTGGATCCACAGGCAGCTAGTGGCGTCAGCTCGAGCTACGATGCTCTCGTCGACTTGTTCGAATCCCTCGCAAATTTCCTCAAACGCCTTCGGATCTATACCAGTCTCCCCTTGACTCCTGAGATGACGGAGATAAGCGTAAAAATAATGGTCGAGCTACTTGCCGTGCTCGCTCTCGCTACCAAACAGATTAAGCAGGGTAGATTCAGTAAGTCGACCCATCTCTCTGATACCCGAAGCCTCAACGTTGCGAAGAGAAATTCGCAAAGAAGCTGCTAGGGGAGAGCGAGATAGAGGCCATCCTACGCAGGCTAGACCGTCTCACCCAAGAGGAGGGTCGGATGACTATGACACAGACGCTCGAAGTCGTCTGCGGACTTGTGAACACTGTCAAGGTGGTCCTCGATGGTATGCAAAGTTTCTCAGACGGCAATAGACGGTCTTATGAGGTGTCTTGATAGACGGAAATTATCAGTGGACGGCATCTGGAAGGCTTTGGGTGAGCATTTATTGATGAGTCGGCGTCGCAGAAGCTGATCAGGGTGGTAGATGTGATGCAACAGATTGCGAACGATATGAACAAGATCAAGCGTTCGTTATTCATCGATTCTACCATTGTGGTCCTGCGGCGCTAAAGCTAGTCCCAGGTGACCGCTTGCAAAGGGAGTCCCGAACTTGGCTCTCACCTCCAGATCCGTCGTCCAACTATAACATTGCGCGTGACTTCCATAAAGACGGAACTGCGACGTTGTTCTGTGAGGGAAGCGTCTTCGCTGAGTGGAACGCGAAGGGCTCCCTGTTGTGGATCCATGGAAAGCGTGAGTTTCCGATATTGGCCTTGCCACAATCCTGATTCCTTTCTCTCTCCGTAGCCGGTTCCGGGAAAACTATTTTGATGTATGTGGTTCCCCGCCACATCCGATTGTGGATATTGACGAACATTTCCAGGTCAACGATCGTCCGAGAAATCGACAGGATGCGCAAGGCCGGACTCGCATTGATGGCCTACTTCTTCTTCGACTTCAGGGACACTCACAAGCAACAGCGACGCGATCTACTCTCCTCCCTCCTCTTCCAGCTCAGTGCCAGGTCTGACGCCTGCCATGATATTTTCTCTCGTTTCTATTTGGACCACGACGAAGGAGCGCAACAACCTTCAGACGACGCACTTTCCCAATGTCTGACGAACATGTTCAAGATCCCAGGACAGCCAGTGACGTATAACATCATAGATGCTATCGACGAGTCTCCGAACATCTCCGGCATGCCGACGTCTCGTGAAAGTGTACTCCAGTTCCTGGAAGATTTTATCGGTTTGCAATTTCCAACTGTCCATCTATGTGTTTCCAGTCGACCGGAGGTCGACATCCGGTCCATTCTCGAGCCTTTGGCGTCGTTCCGTATTTCACTCCATGAAGAAAGTGGGCAAATGGCAGACATCTTAGGATACATCAAATCAGTGGTTCAGTCCGATCGACATATGCGAAGATGGAAGCCAGAGAATAGGCAGTCGGTTATCAATAGACTCTCAGAGAAAGCGGACGGCATGTGAGCCATTCTTCCTATCATATAGCTTTTCTGGACTGTCGATTAATAAATGCGGCAGGTTCCGATGGGTTTACTGCTTGTTGGACATCTTGCGCCGATGTTTTCCCGCAAGTATCCATAGTATTTTGGACCACTTGCCAGAGACGTTGGACGAAACATACGAACACATGTTACGCAGGATCGATAAAGTCAAGCGTCAGTTCGCACACCGACTCTTCCAATGTCTCGCCGTATCTGTTAGACCACTTCGCGTCGAGGAGCTTGCAGAGATTCTGGCGGTCCGGTTCGGTCCAGGAGCGGTCCCAGAGTTTAACGTTGGCTGGCGACTAGGCGATGCGGAAGAAGCTGTACTCTCGGCGTGCTCGAGTCTCATCACCGTCGTCGATATGAACGGGTCTCGAATCGTTCAGTTTTCCCACTTTTCGGTCAGGGAATTCCTGACATCGGATCGGCTTGTCGCCACGAGCGAGGATCTGTCTTGCTATCGCGTCATCCCTCATTTGGCACATGCCACTCTCGCGCAAGCCTCCCTCGGTGTCTTACTCCAGCTCGACGACCGCATCGACAAAGAGAGCATTAAGAACTTTCCGCTCGCGGATTACGCGGCACGACACTGGTTCGAACACGTCCAATTCGAGAATGTGTCATCGACGATCCGGGAGGCCACGGAACGGCTGTTTGACTGGGAGAATCCACACTGCATGGGTCTGGGCATACGACATCGACAACCCGTGGCGAGAATCGATGCCTACGAAGCATCCCTCCCGGCCAGAGGCGCCGCCATTATATTACGCCATACATTGTCGTCTCCGCTGGCTTGTGGATCACCTGATTGCGACACGCCCAGGGGATGTCGATGCCAGGGGAGGGTATTACCGGACTTCATGGATCGCGGCATTCGAGGTTGGCGACATGGATGTGGCATCTTCGCTTCTTCGATGTGGCGCCGATGTAAATGCTCTGGATGCTAAGGGGGACAACCCACTACACAGGGCATCGCAAGGCGGACGCGCTGACATTGTACAGTTGTTACTCGAGCACGACGCGGATGTCGATCTTCCAACAAGCAGAGACCACTGGACACCATTAGTCATCGCTTCCTCTGTCGGACAAATGGAGACATCACGGCTACTAATCCAACATGACTTCCTTTTTCGGTAACCACCACCATCCAGGCCACGTCACAGTGACCCTGACGGTGTGGTATACTAGAATACTCTTCATACAACCTAGCCACACACGCACACGAAACCCAAACACATTTTCAAAATAAAAGCCCGACCCAGAGCTGAAATGGAGGTCAGGAATGGAGAGCAGACAGAGAGTGCTGGCCCCCCCGGAACGAAGCGGAACCTGCACTCATCAGTGCCTACACAGGCATCTAGCAGCAGTAACGCTCAGGCAGAGCAAAAGAAAACAAAAGTGACACCCTTCCATGAACCAAGAGCCCTCTTGGAGAAAGAAGGGCTGCTAAAAAAGGAAGAGGACATCACAGCTAAGTCAGTGCATGCAGCACTTAAGCTAATGTATGTGAAATACAGCAACAAACTGTCCCCGGACATGCAAAGGATCATCCTATCCCTCACAGCATGTGTAAGCTTGCTGGCTGCAGACAAAGGGCAGGAGCACAGCCAAATGGTGGAGACCCTAGCTCAGAGTGTTATGTTTCGGCCCGGAAGTGGACACTGACACTCGGGAATGACACCACGTCAGCAGTATATCGTCATGGACTTATTGGATCAGTCATCTGGGTAAGCTCCGGAGCTCACAATTGTGTACGATAACGGATTGGATCATGACTCGATGTGACTCATACTAGGATAGCTGTACTAGGGTCTGCTCTACTTACGCTATTGGCTAGTGATAGTTCAAGCGGCGCTTTAAAGCCCACGCGTATCTGTATAAGTAGTCGAGGTTGAAGACCAGGATTGCCATCTTGGTCTTCTTCAATACCACCATCTTCTCTATTCCATTGTCTCTTTAGAGCTCTCCTCCCTGTGAAGTGAGTTGCCTCTGGCATATCCCCTTAGACCAGGGATCCCTGTGAGCTTATCCCGAGTTCCCCATTGTGGGCAGTGGACACGTATCCTGTTGGATCGACATACCATCGCGTCTTCCTATATCACAACGAACGAGTTGGCCGTCCGTACAGCTACATCTATATTGTCGATCACCCCAGTTGGAGGACTATTGTTCCACTCGACGAACCTCCGGTCAACGTCCCTCAAGAGGAGGACCTTCACGCCTTTATCGCATTGAACGGGGATCTAGCCCCCCACCCAGCTGAGTACCCCACGCAATTACCAACCGCCTGTTCTATCGACATTTAGGATCGCCGCACCAAACGAAGCCTAAGTCAGGCCAACGTCTGTGGTAGACGTTACAAAACCGATCATCGAATATTTCGAGCCCAAAGGAACCATCATACGGGCATACATGGACAACATCAGCGTAGCAACCTCAACCACAGAACAAGACCACACGGAAGCCATACACACAATTCTGGACCTTTTGGAAGAACATGACTTATACCTGAAACCGGAGAAATGCACCTTCCACTCCTCATCCCTCGATTACCTGGGGGTAATCATTGAAAAGGGGGTGATCCGCATGGACCCCGTCAAAATTTCAGGCATACGCGAATGGCCTACCCCAAAAACTGTCAAACAGGTGCGATCCTTCCTAGGCTTCTGCAACTTTTACCATGCTTTCATCCGAAATTTTGCCATGCACACACGACCCCTCAACAAACACACACGCAAGGACACAGAATGGACATGGGAAACAGAACAGCAACAAGCATTTGACAAACTCAAAGAGCTAGTGACACAAGAACCGGTCCTCAAACACCCGGAACTAGACAAACCCTTCGAACTAGAAGTGGACACATCAGGATACGCAGTTGGAGCAGTACTACTCCAATGAGGTGAAGACAACAAACGACACCCCATCGCATACTATTCGAACACCCTCAACACCACAGAACGGAATTATGACATCTACGACTTGGAACTGCTGGCCATAGTCAAGGCTCTATGAAACTGGAGACAATACCTTGCAGGATCACCACACAAAATCAAAGTGTTTTCGGACCATATGAATTTGCAGTACTGGAGATCCCCTCAAAAAATAAGCAGACGCATCGCCAGGGAAGTACTCGAACTCTCGGAATACAATATAGAGATTCACCACATCAAAGGCACCGCCAATGGACGAGCAGACGCACTGTCAAGACAGCCCGACTACAACCAGGGAGAACATGACAACAAGCAAGTAACGGTACTGCCTGACCACATATTTGTCAGGGCCGCAGAAATTGACACAACGGACGACCCAACACGACTAGGAAGTGAAATAACCGTAGTCGAGATGCAACCTCCAAACCCGGTATATGCTCAAGATGAAGAGACTGTCAGATGATGGGTCGACTCACACAAACTAAAGAAAATCGAAGGCATGTGGTACAAAGACGGAAGATGCGCAGTTATCGGAGACCAATACGAATGACGACATATCATCCAAGTCCATCATGACCCACCAATCCACGGACACCCAGGGATCAGCCGAACAACCAAAATGGTCAAGCGATACTACTGGTGGCCAGGCCTATGACAAGAGGTACAAGATTACATCAAGGGATGCACAGACTGTCAACGAATCAAGGTCAATAACCGCCCCACGCACACACCCCTACAACCCATATTGCCAAAACCAGAGGCAACACCGTTTGAGACCATAGCGCTCAATTTCATCACCAAACTACCACAAGCGGACGGTTGTGACACCATACTGACAGTAACAGACCACGACTGCTCCAAAGCGGCTATATTCATCCCATGCCTAGAGGAAATAAGCGCAGAAGGCACAGCTGCCCTGTACATAAAACACATTTTTTCCCGATTCGGACTACTGGCGCGTATCATCAGCGACAGAGACCCACAAATTGCATCCAAATTCACATGCAAACTATGCAAGATACTGGGGATCGAACAGAACATCTCCACGGCCTATCACCCTAGAATGGATGGACAATCAGAATGCACAAACCAGTGGCTAGAACAATACCTGCGCTTCTGGGTCAACGAACGCCAAGATGACTGGATACACTATCTCCCAATGGTGGAATTCACTCCCAACAACTGGCCCAACGAATCTACAAAGGAGTCCCCCTTTAACATCCTTATGGGGTATAACCCACACGCTGACTGGATCGATCGACCTTCTCCCATTCCCCAGGTAGCACTTCGCGTCAAACAGTTCAAAGAGGCTAGAACATGCGCCCAGGAACTGATGAGAAAAGCGCAGCAGGGGTGGATCAAACACAAAGATATGCCCAAGTACCAAATAGGAGACTTAGTATGGCTCAAAGGACGCCACCTACGTACTAATCAACCAACCACCAAGCTTGCGCCCAGGAGACATGGTCCCTTTAGGGTTGTCCAGGTGATGTCCGCAGTCAACTATCAATTGGAACTTCCCACGCAGTGGAGCATCCACCCTGTGTTTCACACAGACCTCCTGACTCCTTATCGTGAGACTCCCACACACAGCCCCAACTATCAGCGCCCACCACCAGATTTGGTCGACGGCGAAGAAGAATACGAAGTCAAGAAGATTCTAGACTCTTGGTGTTTCGGCAGGACAAAGAAACTGCAGTATTTGGTCAAGTGGCACGGATACCTGGACTCTGATAATCAATGGGTCTCAAAGGATGACGTATTCACTGATGAAGCAATAAGGGAGTTCAAACGTTCAAACCCCACCAGAGAAACACATATAAGCACAGGGCTTTCCCAAGAGACATCCCCATCTCCCTCTTCATCCCTCTCACATACTCATGTCCCACTCCCCAGTACAAGTCCACTATGTCCTCAACGACCTACTCCCCATCTCAGTCCAGCCCACTTGTTACAATCGGACTCATCGGTACGAATCAGAGACTCATGGGGTTCTGACTACCCTAGTATTAGTCAGGGACAGTTGTATCAGTCAGCGTCATGGACAGTATCACATGTATCGGACTTTACCTCTACCTAGGACAGTTGTAGTAGGGTTTGAGCTACTATTGCTACTGGGTACCTTACATTCAGGAGGAGCTTCAAAGCTCCTCATCAAATGTATATCTAGTGGACTGTACAAAGACCGAGCTCCTTAGCTTGGTCTTCTTGAATCATCAGTCACCATTCTCGCATTCCTTCTTATTGCCTGCCTTGTCCTCTCCCTCAGTCTATTAGTGCGTCTAGCCTTGATTGGGCATTTCGCAAGACAGCATCTACGCCTGGTGGACCTAGCCCCAGTGCTCTGGACGATCGCGTTCCTGTTACGGATGTGTATCTACTTCTGTTAAGTCATCTCGCCTCATCAAGCCACTCTGTGATCGCTCAAGTTGAGCACATTAGGATGGGCCTAACACAACACCACTGTCATCATTCAGAACACCTCGTCATCATCACCCGTGTTGCCTGCCCAGTCCGTTCAACCCAGCCCCAGTTGTCCAACTACCCCCATTCCATCCCTCCTTCCTTCGCCAACACCTACAGCAGCGGGCTCACGAAGCCCATCTTCACAAGGCCATGTTTGTAACGCCACCACGGGGGCGTTGGGTACGACGTGTACCACGTTAAGTCAATGGGATCGGAAGAGTGCGAGTCGATTAGGACTCAGTTCGATGATGCACAAGTATCACTCGGTTTCCCTGGGACCGAGGATAATAGTTAGGAAGACAGGGCTCAAGCACAAAGGCGAGCGAAAGTATTGACTCAAGCACAAAGGCGAGTCGAGGGTCGTTTGTGAGATGAAGACAACGTGGTATTACACAAGAAGTCAAGTCTACCGTACAAGCTAGATAGGGCGTGACTTATATACCAATACCGGGTGTTTGCGAGAGGCAAACATATGGTGCAAGCATGAGTCAAGAGTCCTGAAGTGGAGACAAAGGGAGAAACCACATATAGTACAGGTGAATTCCATGGGGTCACGTGTGCCTTCGAAATGGTCAGCAGATGAAAAGAAGCGTAAAACGACCCCTCCTATCGCCAAGGCGTAAGGCGCAAAGTAAGAGTCAGGAGGTGCGAGTCATCGGATCGTATCCTAATCGTACAACCAAGTCAGAGAGTGAAAATCGTAACAATGTTCCCTCGAGACCTCCATCCCATCAAGACGAGGCTCAGATTCAAGAAGATCAAGATTATGACCGGTACCTGTCGCAGGAGCATTGCCCACTCAACGAACACCTCACGTATGGGACTCACCTCACCACTACTCATGACGAAACCCCGCCGCTATGCTCCACCAATGGGGAACCTCTCACTCTTCTGCCATCGGAGTGATCCGAGAAATGGCACCTCTACCGTGCGGAGGAACACAGTCCAGTTTCCAGATTGCAGGTGGAAACTCCGCCACCGCAAGGATTCCATCACAACAGGGGAGTCCACTTTATCCCACTCCAGATCTGCAACGCTCAGGGCAGGCTGCACCCAGCTCGCTATATGCAGCTCATCTTTACGGCAGACCCCTTCGTGCTTGCCTATTGGCGAGGCAGCAACCAGCAATACGGCAAGTCGGTGCTAGCCGAACTGAACTACAACCAACCCTCGCCCACTTACACCGACGACGACCTGATCTTCCTGGACCAGGACAGCAACTACCGCGAGTCAGTCAATCTGGCCTGTATGGTCATGAACAACCTGATGGTCACAGCAGAGGTCCATCACTACCGCTGCCTCCAGGCGGGCTACGTGGCCAAGGAGGCGGAGCTGAAGAAGAAGCTCAACGAGTTGGACAGGATCGGACACATGCGTCGGGAGTGCGTGCTACGCCTCCAGCGCGCCGACGCCATCAAGCGCATCGAAGACAAGTGGGACTCCTACCGCCCTGGAGCCAAGGAGGGACAACGGATTGCATGCCTCCGAGAGGAGATCTGCCGCAGTTGGTCTGGTGCCCGATCCTGAAAAGGGGGTGATGTTACGTTTCGGCCCAGAAGTGGACACTGACGCTCGGGAATGACACCACATCAGCAGTATATCGTCATGGACTTATGGGATCAGTCAGCTGGGTAAGCTCCAGTGCATGTGATTGTGTACTACAATAACAGATCGGATCATGACTCGATGTGACTCATACTAGGATAGCTGTACTAGGGTTTGCTCTACTTACACTATTGGCTAGTATAGTTTGGAGCGGCGCTTGAAAGCCCACGAGTATCTGTATAAGTAGTTGACATGGAAGACCAGGATCACCATCTTGGTCTTCTTCAATACCACCACCTTCCTCGTCTTGTTTCCTCTGTAGGGCTCTCCCCCTTTAAGTGAGTCTCCTCCGGAATATCCCCTTAGACCAGGGATCCCCATGAGCTTACCCCAAGTTCCCCTCTGTGGGCAGTGGACACGTATCTGCCCGGATCAGTATATCATTGCGCCTTTCTCTATCACAATGAACGTGTAGGACAACCCTACGGCTACATCTATATTGTCGATCACCCTACATGGACATCCATCACCGCTCTTGACCAAACCCCCCATCGGTATTCCTCAAGTGGAGGACATCTACGCCTTCATCACCTTGAACGGGGATCTTGCCCCTCATCCAGCTGAGTACCCAGATGCACCCACAAACCGCTTGTTCTATCGATTGTTTAGGATCGCCACATCAACCGAGGGCCTAAGTCAGGCAAACGTCCGTGGTAGACATTACAGGAAGTCTCCTTTGCAAGTTCCAAGACCTCATCTCAGTTCAGATGATAGAAAGCATTGCAAGTGGACCATGCGTGGGTGAATTTGATGTATTGACACCTGGGGTGGACATAGTGGTTATAAAACCATTTCTGAATTTTCTGGAACAGGGAATAAGGGAACTGTCCTTGCTCTCCCCCCCCCCTAACATGTCACATGACATCACGTAACCACTAATCCAAAAACTCGGAACCAAAATAAAGTTTGGCTTGAAAATTATGTATGTTATCACAAACATAAATATGAACATAATTTTTTTTTTTCATTTATTTGTGTGGTGTAAATATAGTACAAACAAAAGTAAATTAAACCCTTGTTTTGCTTTGTTTAATGAAAAGAAAAACATGTTTATTAGTTAATAAAATTACATAACATATGTACTTTTTTGTCTAAGTCGAGAGGGAGCAAAAAGGGGGCCGCGCGCCCTATTCCGCGTGCCCCCGCTCGTTATCCTCACCATTCATGAACCGGGGAGGCGGTGCACTTCCGCTTTGCGCACAGGGGTAGCACGCATACACGTGCTGCCCCTGTGCGCAAAGCGGAGGGTGGGACGCCACCAGGTTACAGCGCGCCTCCCATTTGCGCGCCGCCCAGTCACGCACCACCCGACCCACGCGCCCCCCGGAGCGCATACACGAAGGAGGGGGGCGCTTGCGCCACGCGGTTGCGTTTCGCCCTTGCATGCGAACCCGTGGGGGAGGGGGGGGGGGCTTCCGCGTGGTCGCCCGCTCGCGTTTTGCCCTGTCGCGCGAGCCCGCGGGAAAGGGAAGGGGGTTCCGCGCGGCCGCCCGTTCGCATTTTGCCCTGGCGCGCGCATTGGGGAAAGAGGGGGGGGCGCTTCCGTGCGTCCGCCCGTTCGCGTTTGGCTCTAGCGCGCCGCCCCGGTTCGCTCGCCCCTGTGTCGTGGAGGGGGCACCGCTTCTGTGCGTTCCGGTTCGCACGTTGCCCGTGCGCGCGAACGCGGGGGCGCACTCCAACCTGGAGTGCGCGCCCGCGTTCGCGCGCGGCCGGTGCGTCCAAACGGGGGGCGGGGCGCAAAGGGTGGGGGGCGCGCCCGTTCTCATCCCCTCGCGTGGACCCCTCGTTTGCGTTTGGCCTCTGCGCGCAAACCGGGGGGCCGCCGCGCCGCCTCTGGCGTTGCTTGCGCGCGGGTCCCTGGCAAGAGGGGGAAGGGGGGGTGCGCGTGCCTTGTCCCACGCCGTCCCGCGTCCCGCATCCTATTCGCGTGTAAACGAAGGGGCGGGAGGGCAGAGACGGGGGACGTACCTGTCCCGTGCGCCTCGTTCCTGTGCCCCACCCCCCCTTGCGCGCAAACGGGAGCGGCAGCTGCAGTGGCGGGGGCTGTCTCGCGTTCGCGTGCCCTGTTCGCGCGTGAACGAAGGGGGCGGGGGGTGCCTGTCGCGTCCCCGTTGTGCGCAAGCGGGGGTGGCGTGTCACTTCCTGCGCAGCCCCCCGTTCGCGAGTAAACGGGGGCGGGGGCGGTGTTTGGGTCTCCTGTTCGACGTGAACAGGGACGGGGACGAAAGGGGGGGGGGCATACCTGTCCCGCGCCTCTCCTGTCCCGCGCCTCCTTTGCGCGCATACGGGGGCGCGCTCCCCTTCGTGGGTAAACAGGAGCAGGGGCGGGGGATTGTCCCGCGCGGTCCCGCGCTTGCGTGTCCTGCGCACGTGTGGGGTAAAGGGGGGCCAAAGGAGGAGGGGGCCGCACGCCCAAAGGGTATGGGGGTACACTGCATGCAACGCGTGGCATTGCTTACGCTATTTGCTTTTGTTTGTACTATATTTACATCACACAAATAAAAGGAGTCGTATTTATGTTTGTGATAACTTACATAATTTTCGATCCAAAATTTATTTTTGGTTCCGAGTTTTTGGATTGGTGATTACGTGATGTCATGTGACATGTTAGGGGGGGGGGAGAGCTGGGACAGTTGAATAAGGGATATCCTCATGCCTGAATAGCCAAGACACACCTTGCTTGCATCCTTCTTGTCAAAGGGTGTATTAACTGGGCAGAGATGATATAATTTTGCCATGGCCTTCTCAACAATCCTAGTCTGATCATCTGTATCAGCCTCTTGAAAATCTTCAAGATATTCCTGTACATCTGTAATATTGGGAGGTGGTCAAGACAGTCTGAGACCATTTGGCGACCACTGACCACTTTGACCACCTAGCCTGTCTGAGACCGTTTGAGGACGGTCATCAAATGCCCCGATTTGGGTAGACCTGTCAGCCTAGGCCACATTCAGCGACAGGCAATGACACCATTCCAGATATAGATTTCCGTCCATTCGTCACTTCTGTATTGTCTATTTGAATTTATATACTATATTATTCTTTAAATGTTTCCCCATTCTTATTGTTTTATTACTATTAAGTTTATTATGAGGCACGCTCGAGGGGTTTTTTTTTGACGCACGCTGTAACGGTAGCCCGGCCCCTGAGCCCGAAAACCGGCCATTTCCACCCATTTCAGTTCCCCACCCATCACGCCTTATCTCGGCCATCGCCACCAACTCACCTACTCGTCCTTATTCTCTTCGTCTTGCCTCACTCCATCTCTTATCCTTTCCCCACCATCTCGTCCCTAAACTCGTCGTTCCTTGCCTCGTCGTATTCCTCTCTCCCCCACCCTCGTCGGACGCCCTTCGATCACCCATAGCTTACTCATGTCGGGTTAACCTCGTCTCGAACTGCGGCACTGACGGCCTCAAGTGTTCCACGCCTCCTTCACCCACTTTTCTTTCATCCTTTCAGTCTTCTCCAGTCCACCGCCCATGCCTTCACCCTCGGCCGATCGACTTCGTGTCGTCGTGCCTCAAGCCTCGTTCTTTGGATGGGTCCTTCTAGTTCGCGCTCTCTGTCTCGGGCACAGGCGCGCCCATTATTTCTTTGATCTTACTTACCACTTTCTGACCTCTTGCTTGTACTCGTAGTGCGCGTCGTTGTTATCGCCGGCGCTGTCGTTCGGCCATGCGCCCTTACTCACCGAACACCCTACTTTTACCTCGGACTCGTGTTACTTACCTCGCGTCGGCCTCGTGTTTTCACCCCTCGACTCCCTTCCTACCTACGACTCTTTGTTGACTTTCCCCCACTTCACATTTCGTCCCTCACAACTTTCGACTTAGCCGCGTTTGTTTCGTTTCGCCTTAGGTACTGATCGGATGTATAAAGGCTTCGGATTGCGCGCTCTCAATGTATTGTCGATTTCCCCTGTCTAACTCTCGCCCGCTCTCCCTCTCTTTTGTGTGATCCGACGGCTTTCGAGGTCAGGCCTAAGTAGCACGTTCAACGCTCAGTATTCGCGAAAATGAATAATCGTATTTGAGTGTTCAAACGTTCAAGTTCCGAGCTCTACTAGTAAATACTGACACTACTAACTAATCCCTCAGCTCCTCGAACAATCCTGTAACCAGCGAAGTGTTGACATCCGCCACGAAGAGGTGCATGGCGCGCACCTGGCGGACGCCCGGAGTGCCATTGCCCACCTGGCTTTACCACGGCATTTTAGAATTGATCGTGACACATTTGAAGGAGCACTTACCATCCACGACTGTAGATGCGCGCCCACAACGTCTCAAGCTTGGCACACAGGTATGAGTTGCTAAGAATCTTCTGTAGGTTGAGGTCCGCAATAGATGTGTATAGCGTCCTGTAGTTAGCGACCTCAAACTTGACTGGGACGAACACCCCAGTTGCCCATTCTTCTAGCGCACAGTGAAGCTGTAAAATGGTTAAGTTGATATGTAATGCGGGTAGCTGGGGCGTAGCACGTACCGCACACGACGCAAGGGCAAGGACGGGGGTACACACCGCACTGAACTTGTCCAAGTTGCGACATCCGATTGACTGCGATCTTGCGAAAATGGTCCGAACAATGACTTCTTCAATGGCGGGGTGTTCGAAATAATTCGGGATCGACTGTGAACAACTTAGATGCAAATGGCATGACACAGCGGCATGCGTTACTTACATTCGAGTCGCTTCCGTTGTGCATCCACGCGCCCGTTGTCTTGTCAAGCAGGGCACTCACCTTCTGGACAGTGTATTGCTCTCTCTGGTTTTGCGTGTGCGGAGGGAACAAAGAATAATAGTTTTCACGGGAGGCAACAACGTCTTGTGCAGCCTTCTTGAACTCATGGCGCAGATTGCTCCCATCGTGCATCACCTGGGGAAGAATAAGGTTAGGATAGATATAGATATATCGTCTCCGGGGCTCACCTTCCTAATGGACACTTTATCTATGGCGTCGCTGTCAATTTCCTGATCAGTCCAAGGCGTCATGTTTGCACGGTGCGAGGCCACTAGCTGATCCTTGGCCTGCACTCTCGCGGTGACATCCGGCCACATCGCATTGATGGTGAGGAGTTTCAGTCGAAAAAATTCCTTCGCACGAGCAATTATTTCTTGACTAGTATCTGGCTCACTACTTTTAGCACTTGCCGAAGTCCCCCGACCAGATCTTGAACTGCTGGCATTGGATGCGCATTGAACAATGGATGGGGCCGGGGAAGGAGGGAGCCGGTAAGGAGGACGCCTTGTATGGCGGTTCACCAGGACGTCGGTCGTCATTCCGGTACTCTGAAAAGATAGATAAAATAAAAACTTGGATCCAAAACCACACAACTTACCCGTATCACACCAGGGGGCCCTTGCGAGGTTGATGGGGCACGAGTTCTGTTTGCACTGGTTCTCCAAGTCGAAAGCGGTAAGGGTGGCGTGATACCACCGCGTGTCACTTCTCCAGGTCGGAGAGGCTGCTGTGGCACATAACGACTATTGGCTGCGGAGACAATAACATCGTAAATGTGGTTAGGGTTGTCAAAAGTAAAACTTACTATGTGCCGGATGAGGGCCAAAAGGCCCATCAAAAAAGGACGACCCACTATGGCCAGCGTTGACCAATGAAGCGGGGTTCGGGAAACTGACATCATGGAGCGAATTGACCATCGTGCTGGAGGATGGCCGATTGTTGCGATATGGAGCAACATGTGTATAGGATGCACCGGCACCATCACCGCCACCTTGGGTTGCTGTAAAATTATCTACAAGTGAAAAGTCAGTAGAGGATGTAGAGTCGGGGACCGAATCCACCGTTGAATTATATACACTCGAATAATTGGTAGAAAGTGAATCGTCATGAACCGAATCTGCCATAGAATTATGCACATTGAAAACATTAGGTGTAGGGTCGGGGTCCGTAAAATTATAAGATAGGTTAGTAGCGAGCGTAGGATTGGGAGATGATGTATCTGTACTGAGTGGGGGTATGAACTCCGAGGGACGATTGAGCTGAGAATCATATGGAATCCCCGACGGGTTCAACCCGGAATTTCTTGGTGGCCGTGGAATGGTATGCACCTAAGGAGTTGCTGCGTAAAAAAAAGTATGGTAGCCAATGACAGACTCACCTTTCCCCCCCGTCCTCGTCCTACTGGCCGAGGACGAGGACGGGCTCCACTAGTACCCGAGACTATGTCCGAAAGCTGTTGTCTTGTGGCCAGCGTGCTACGTTTTTCTCGTTGGCTCGGGGGACGACGTGCCACGGCTTCGTGCTCAGCCTGAGGTAAGTCACCATCTGGTGACACCGGCGCGTGTACTTCAAGTTGACTTGTGAGACAACTGTAGAACGGGTAAAGTAAGACGCACGTTCTGTGAGACCAAAGTCCAGCTGGTTGGACATTGCACGCTGTATCACGGATGGTGCATACGAAAAATTGGAATGAAGTTAGTAGTTGAACACCACGACGCGACAAGTCGGAGCCTCAAAGGCCTCAACATTCAGTAACCGCCGTTATCGCATTGCAAGAACTATCTACGAAAATTCCTTAAGTAACGTATGGTAGATTTCTTTGTCTGAAAAGCAGTTCAAATAAAATTCCGTGGGCAGATCCAGAGAGTTTTCGGCTGTGATTTCGGGATTCTTTTGAGCCCCATACACCGGTACAAGGTCCACAGTGTGTGCGATGTCGGTGAGTGGGATGATGTCCCCCATGCGCATTCTCGTACCATTCCCAAGTACCTGAGATCGGAATTGTCGCCGCAGTAAGTACATATCCACATCTTGTTCTTCCAATCGACTCCCGTCTTCGGCCCTCCTTCCCGCAAAGGAGAATTTCTCGATGTAACACAGAAATGGGTTATTTTGTCGTTCGTTCGAAATTGGCTGAAATAACATCCTGACTTGAGCAACTTGAGCAGCTGTCCGAGATTAGAATTTATGAATGATACCAGAGATTTTATAGACTTACCCTCACCCTGGACAGACTCGTCCCCGGAGTCCCCAGCGTCCCCAAGCCCATGGATCAAGACGGTGTCGCATAGCCCGTGTGGATGTTTCTGAGATGGCGGGAGGACTTGGACTGTTTGCGCTGGTAAAAGTACATGTTGGTCATGGACAGAGTGTAGTTGTATCCTGAATCGGAACCAAATACGAATGTCTTCGAATCCGACGTCGGGGCAGCCCCTAGATACCCTGCGGCCACGACGTTGCTGATGTGAAAGTCCGGACATGAAGTCACCCAGTGCTGGCCAAAAGTCCTGTAATGCATACAAATGAGTGGCCTCGCCAATGGAAATGGAGGCGATGTCGGGTGTTTTGTTGAGATGGAACGCGGCCAGGGAATTCGAGGATACTAAACCCTTCAAGAAGTAGTTCTGCATAGGGCGCTGAGACATGACAATCTCCTCACACGTGGCCACGGTCGGTGGAAGCACCGGGTGCAGGTCTTGTTGTGCGGTGAGAACTGCTTCAGTGACAACTGGATTTGAAGGTTTGAGGTCGCCATTTGCAAGAAATTTGCAGAAGAAATCGAATAACTTCACGCGCTCCAACCGGTCTAGGATTCTTGCGCACTGTTCTTCAAAATTGCGGTGGTTCGTTGCACGAAAGGGGTGCTTGACTTCGGTTATATGGAGGCGCTCTGTGACGTCGGCAGTCCATTGGATCGGAGCCCCCATCATCTTCGTCGAGCATGCAAAGTGTTGCCAGAGCTCGAGCTTTGGGATGTTGAAATGAGTGATTGGCCCTTTAGTGCCTATGCGTGCCCCAGCTGCAGTAATAGCCGCCTTTTCGTCGTGGAATTCTTTGAGAGAGTCAACGAAGCTGGAGATGGCAGACTCTGTAAGGAAAGGTGACTGAACTTGATAAATAAAGTCGATCAGAGCACGTATGGCACGCAAGAAACTAGGGGGAACGGCGCCAGCGATTACAGCAATGATAGAACGTTGAATATCACGATGCTCACGACCAGTCATTTGCTGGACACGCGCGACACCATTACCAAAATGGCGAAAGCCGACACGAGGGTGGAGACTTCGGAAGCGACTATCAAGTTCAAAAGCACCGACCGCATTGATGCACCATTGAAGGGGATGGTCAAAGAAGAACTTATGACAAGTGTGAAGTATCTCCGGCACGAGGAAATGAAAGGGATTGGCCAAATACCAGTCGCGCCAGAACGGTAAGTGTACCCCATTGAGACCGAGCTCCTTCGCTTTATCTTGGAATGCGCCAAGTTTCCAGGGATCGACACGAGAGGTAAGGTCTTGTATGAGCTTGATAGTTACTAGGCCATGACGTGGGGAGTGACAGTGCGCATCACCAAATTGATTGGTAACGGCAAGTGAATGTGGGGAGGTACTGTTTGCGACGGCAGAGATAAGATGTTGTTCTGGAAGGTCGGCAATCCAAGCGGCCAAGAGCGGGAATGACCAGCGAAGGCGACCGTGAGGATCAGCCACGAAGCAGCCAGTGATAGCGGCGTCCTTGCATCGCGCAAAGGCCTTGTCCATGCACGCATGCCATAAACGTGCTGATAGGATCGACTGGAAACTTGGGTGGACCCTGAATTTTACGATCGGAAGAAAACAAAAACACATCCAAGCGTGATTTGATGCCTTCATGCGTACTTCGGAGACAATGTTGGCGAGGCTGAGATATGCTGGATACATTTCTAGTCCTCCAGTCATCGCTGTGACGCAGGTTTTGTCGGACCCACCGACTACGGCTAGTTGAGTTGCACCGTCTGGGAGACTGTCCTTTTCGGAATGAGCCAGACTCGAGTTAGATATATATATAAGAGAGAACTGTACCTGAGATTGCCATGCGAAGTCTCCCGTCATATACTCCGAATAGATCCGTTCTGTCCTTGATGCGTCTGTCCAAAGCCTTTGAGGATCATACTGCATGTACGATGCGAAGACTGGATTTCCAAAAATATACTCAATCACACTTAGTGCATCGCGCCAGTAGAAATAAATTGGATGCTCCGTTTCGTATCCTTCTATAACCATCCGATCACAGTACCAACGCGGAGGGTCGGGTAGTGACTCTATCAACGATCGAAGCGCATGAGCCGAGGTGAACGTCGGGTTAAGGCGTTGGACCTACACATAACTATAAGTCAGATTCAGAGTAACGATTAGAAAGGCATTACCCATTCCAGCTTGAGGAACTCATCAATCTCCGACTGGGAAAGGGATGATCTCGCGAGAAAGCGGGCAAGCCCCCACTCTTCGCGTCCTTGAAAAGGATAGTAGGGGTTGTTCACCCGTCGGTGTGCGAAACGATCGCCAGCAATCCTCTCGAATGTATTTGCCTTTTGACCATAGATAAATGACGAGCAGGAATGATATTCAGTGGTAGTGGTGTTTACATGTGGAGGCGTTGGTGCTGGTGCTGGTGCTGGTGCTGGTGCTGGTGCTGGTGCTGGTGATGGTGCTGGTGATGGGACACGATTCCGGAATGTAGGGAGGGAACGTTCTTGGACAAATCGTGCACGCTGTTGTGTTTCTTCTTCAACAAATGCAGAGAGCGCATCATCGTCATCCAGGAAGTCATGGCAGGAAGATTTTTTGTGATTCAAATGCGCCAAGACACCTCGAGAGTTAGTGAAGCGTCGCCGACACTTTGGGCAGAGAAAATCTGTGTCTATATCCATTGGATTGATGAGAGTCGGAGTCGGAGATAGGTACGTGGGAAAGGAAAACCTTGCAAGCGAGACAACGTCGATCAACAAAGAGTCAACACCTGCCTACCGCACACCACACCCAACCATACACCACACCCATTCTGATGATGTACGCAGACTCGGTCCATTTCTCTTCATCCCCGGCACTCTTGCCACCATCATCACCATACACATCCCCATTGAGGGCTACCACCCCAAAGCGGCGTCTCCAGCGGTCTCCAGGCGCTGACACACCTCGTCGCTTTCGCCCCTTTCCAACGTTTCATAACAGCTCTGGGTTACCGTTACGCACTGAGTACAACATTGAGGATACGACTTGGGTAAGTGATCCTTTGGGAATAACCCGTATAGAGATAGATGTTTTTCTTTTGCTTTAGGAGCCCGAATTACGTGTTTCTACGAGAGAGTCTGCTCGGAATATTCGTCGCTCCTTTCACCTTACCCAATTGCAGCGTAGTTCCCTGCACCTTGAGAAACGCTTGGTCAGACAGAAGATTGAAGAGCATGAAATATCTCTTCAAGCACTCAAAGAGCGGATGGATGATATAGAGAACGACATAGCGAGCACCACCTATGCAGTTGGCACCTTGCACTGTTATATGGATCAAAATGGTATCCCCGTCCCTGATATGGCGGAGCACGTAGCCGCCTCCATTGTGTTTTCAGAGGTCGGTCTTAACCTCTTGCAAATATACGTCACTTAAGACGCGTTGACAGGATGAAGACGCTGGCGACTCACAGGATGGTGATGCTAGCGACTCGCAGAATGGCGACGCAAGCGACTCGCAGGATCAGACTTTAGAAGACGCAGCTACTTCCGAAACGGTCCCCCCGGTCGTAACTGTTGTAAACGGGTCTCCCTCTGTCTTTCCCACTGGCACTTATTTTATTTTTTAGGGAGAAATTATCGTGCTATAGTTGTTGATATGTATTTATCCCAGGTCATCACGTGATATCTTACCCCGTTTTGAATCTGAATCTGGATGATGCGCCACCAGCAAGATAGCAGAGATGTTAGGTCATATACCCAACGGGTGTCTTCGCGGTGAGCTCGGAATCGTGACTGTATTTATTAAATTGGTCGGAGGCCTGTCGGAGGTCTCGCTCGGTTGTTTCGCCCACTACCTAGCGCAAGGTATTGTCAATGTAAGTATTGCTCGCTGCGAGCACAGGATGGTCACTATTGGCACCGTCGTGGAAGACGGTGCTCGAAGGAAAGGATACAGTTACTACAGTTGCCGTGTTTACGTGGCGAACGGCGAGTTCTCGTCGAAAATCTTTAAACTTGGGTAAAATCATTGTTTTATTTACTAGGCGCCCTCTGATTATCCTCCTAGCGTCATTTCAGACCTGGTCTGCGCCTTCTACGCTTGGGGTCGCCTCGATGCCGCGAGACAACTCGAATCGAATCGGTTCAAACGACCGATCGACCACGTCGCGCCATCCATTCGCAATGTTCAGGTGGACCCTCACGTCCAGCCTGATACGCCATCCCGTCGCAGTTGTCTGTGGAAAGGGTAAGTCAGCGGTTTTGATAGCGCGAAGGGAGGTACTCACCCTAGCTACAAGCGACTCAATGGCCCCTTCAAGCCCTTCCACACCGCCTTGAGGAGCGCGCGCAAGAGCTTACGAGCAAGTCCGAATAACATTCTAAACGAGTGGTAAGTCGTTTGTTTGCGACAATGTGAGGGATGACTCACCTTTGGAATTGGTTTTGAGTAGGGATGATGCCGGTGGGGGGAGTCGACAGTGATGACGCGAGGAGGCAATCGAGCGCCGGCGCCGACGCGTACTGGGCGAACAAGCGCCGGCGTCGACCCGCCCGGAGAACGACTCGGAGCGACGGCACTGTTCTAGGCAAAATCGACTTGCAGGCTCGCGTTTCCACGCACTGGCGGCAGCCAGAGCTTGAAGGGCATTCAAGTTGAGGACTCGAGAGTTTTATTTTTTTTTCGCACCGTGTCACCGCCGACTTCATGTCAGGGCTGTACTATATATCGTGATTTCTGCAATATACTGTGAAATCCGAGTCGTTTACAAAAATTGGCGGCACATGGCACATGCACCGCCAGTCTTGAACGCGCCGTGCCCCCCCGACTTCGTATTAGCCTACGTAGGATACAGATATTACATTAAATATTAAGTATTAATATTGCACAACCATATCTATTGTACTTATTCTCGACAAATGCGAACTCCGAATTTCAAAAGACCCAATTTATATTTTTTATTCCTGTCTGGTGGTCCGGCAAGGTGGCACAACCGGGAACATGATCCGAATCTCGATTTAGCACGGAAACTAATTACTCGATCATTCGGGAAGCGTTCAGAGCAGTCAGAGCAGTGTCAGAGTGTCAAAACTGTTTGAGCTCGCTTAGGCCACACTCACATTTTACAGATGTTGGGACTGTGGGGAGAGGAGGACGTTTCATGTTTTTGCGTCGCCACACATGCCCACGCACTCCATCCCCCGTACCTGCTAACATCCCTGCAGAAGAGGACTATGCGTATACCAGCGACTAGTTGAAGTCGTGGCGACTTCAATTCTAACGGTGGGGTAATGTTACAACTTGCCCTGCTACTCTCTTCGTGTGCTTTCTAACTACTGTACTTCTACGACACGTTCCCATGACTCGCGCTTCTCGGCTTCCATTCTGCACCCCACGCCTCGGCGATAGGATGGCCAGTTTTATGCTCTGTTTCGCCTGCTGACCATTTCTGAGGCACGCGCCATTCCACGGGATTCCCTTGTACCACATATGACTATCCCCTTTGTTCCCCTTCTCGTACGATCGCATCAGACTCACGCCATATGTTTGTACCATACAAACATCCTGTATTAGTATATAAGTCACGCCCTACCTAGCTTGTACGGTAGACTTGACTTCTTGTGTAATACCACACTCGTCTTTGCCTCACGAAACGAACCTCGACTCGCCTTTGCGCTTGAGTCACCGCCTTTGCTCGCCTGTTGCGCTTGAGCCTCATCTTTCTACTATTATCCTCGGTTCCAGGGAAACTGAGTGATACTTGTGCATCATTGAACTGAGTCTTAACCAACTTACGCACTTCCGATCCCGATTGACTTAGCCCAGCACACGTCGTGCTTAACGTCCCTGTGGTGGCATTACAACCGGCCACCCGAATGACCGCTGACGATGCAGCCCTCATGAGAGCCGTCGGCCCAGATGAACCAGACCCACCCGGAGGAGGACCACGCAGAGGAGGAGGACCACACGGCGGAGGAGGACCCGCCCGGCGGTGGAGGACCACCTGGAGGGGGAGGACCACCCGGAGGAGGAGGACCCCCCAGCATAGGCCCCCTAGGCAACCAACCCCGAGCTTCAGACAGACTACAAGGCAACCCCCCTCAGATCTTCAACGGCGACCGCACCAAGGCCCTGCAATTCAGGGCACAGTGGAACCTCTACCAGGGGATGAACAGTACCAGTGACCTCATGCGCAACCACTACCGCCGATCACTCCTATTCCTTGGATACATCCAAGGAGAACAAGTTAACGAGTGGGTAATGTACATGACCAATTGGCTCATACGCCAGATAGACTCCGGCTTCCCCGAACACACTTGACGCCTCTGGGAGGAGACCCTCCGCGCCTTCACTAGGCGGTTCTCCAACACTATGGAAAAAGAGCAGGCGCAGATGGAACTACGAAAGGGCGTCCATATGAAGGACGGGGATATCAATAGCTACGTGGCAACCTTCAAACGATTGGCACGCCAAGCTGACTACCACCTTGATGCCCCCTCAAACGCTAGACCTATCACCGCCAAACTACCCAGGGCGCTATTCACCAAGGCTACGAGCAGTATGAACCCTCTACATTCGAGGCGTGGAAGCAAGCTGCGATGAAAGAAGCAACAGCAATACATGCACCTGCAGGCACGTCTTAACTCACTCAAACCGTCTACCCCGAAAACTACCCCACGCCCCCAGTCAGTGGGGGGCCCCTCAAAGCGGCTGGGCACCCAGGAATCTCCCTCAATACCGGGACCCAAACATGATGGACACCTCCGTGGACCGAGCACGGGCGAGAGGGGCGCAAGCAGAAGACTCCCAAGCAAGACTTGCAGGGGCAGAATTCATACTGGATAGACAAAGATCCCCGTAGCCGCCCGCGCGGAGGACCCAGAGGACGAGGCAGGGGAAGGGGACCCCCGAGGGACGCAAGGGAAGTGATCTGCCTACACCTGCAATCAGAAGGGACACTTCAGCCGTGATTGCCCACAGCACCGCTTACAACGCACCTGGAAGCAGCAGCAGGAGGTCCGACACTGCCTACTACGACCAGAACCGACGGTCCAAGCACGCGCCGTGGCCACCCCACAACAGCAAGCCAAGGATTGGCTGCAAGGAGTAGCGGGAGCACCGGATGAAGTAAAAGATCTGGTCCTTCAAGAACTGTGGGGAAGAGGAGGATTTCCAAACGCCTGAACCCATCGGCCTGGGTGAGGGCACTCCGTTGTAACTCTGTAATAATCACACACTACCGATCATTATGAATTCCAGTTTCCGTTCGAACAAGTTACAACATGGCCGGAGTAAAAGCATTAGTAGATTCTGGAGCCACGGACAGCTTCATCAAACCGACGTTCACGAAGCGAATGGGGATGGTCTAAAAGAGCTGGACACTCCAAAAAATGATAGGAACATTGATAAATCTGAGAACAAGGCAGGACTAAATCACACACTGCGCAGACCTCGACATACCAACCAAAGGAACTCGCAAGATCATGCGATTCCTGATCACCGACACCGGAGACGAGGGACATTGTCCTCGGGTACCCCTGGCTCGCCACCTACGAGCCACAAATCAGCTGGCAGCACCGGTCATCAGGGAACGACGCATACCTAGTAGTACTCCGAACCACACACCCCACAGACAGAGGAGTGACCATCGCGTTCGCACCTACCGAACCTACGGAGTTCACCGATGAAGAAAAGGCAGCAGGCGATCTACGAACTCTCTAAGGACTGGGAGGAGGTCAAGGCCTGCACCCTAGCCACTGACTTGGCTATACAGGCGCAGCAATATACCAGCAACAACGGAAATCCAGCAGAGTACGCCGACTTCGCCGAAGTTTTTAGCGAAAAAGATCACATCGTTTCCCGCCCTCGCAACCCTGGGACCACACCATTGACCTCACAAAGAACGCCCCATCGGTCCTCGAATGCAAAATCTACCCCATGTCACGCAACGAAGATGAGGCACTGCGGAAATTCTTGGACGAACAGCTACAGAAGGGGTACATCCACCCATCGAAATCCCCATACGCATTGTCCTTCTTCTTCGTTAAAAGAAAGACGGAAAGCTCAGACCGGTCCAAGACTACCAAAAGCTTAACTCGTATCACTGTGTGTTACGTTCGGCCCGGAAGTGGACACTGACGCTCGGGAATGACACCACGTCAGCAGTATATCGTCATGGACTTATGAGATCAGTCAGCCGGGTAAGCTCCGGCACATGTGATTGTGTACGATAAAGGATCGGATCATGACTTGAGTTGACTCATTCCTAGGATAGCGGTACTAGGGTTTGCTCTACTTACGCTATTGGCTAGGATAGTTTGGAGTGGCGCTTGAAAGCCCGCGAGTATCTGTATAAGTAGTAGTCGTAGAAGACCAGGATCGCCATCTTGGTCTTCTTCAATACCACCATCTTCGTTGTCTCCTTATCTCTGTCAGACTCTCCTCCGTTGAAGTGAGTCCTCTCCGGCATATCCCCTTAGACCAGGGATCCCCGTGAGCTTATCCCGAGTTCCCCATTGTGGGCAGTGGACGCATATCCTCTGGATCCGTATTCCATCGAGTCTTTCTCTACCACAACGAACGAGTCGTCCAAACCGTACGGCTATATCTATATCGTCGATCACCCATCTTGGAGAACTATCGTCCCTCTCAACAAACCACCCATCGACGTACCCCAGGAGGAAGACCTTCACGCGTTTTATCGCTTTGAACGGGGATCTCGCCCCTCATCCAGCTGAGTACCCAGACGTCATTACCAACCCCCTGTTCTATCGACCCCTTAGGATCGCCGCGACCAATGAAGCCTAAGTCAGGCAGACGTCCGTGGTAGACGTTACATCAAGACCAAGATCCACTGTGGCCAATCCTAAAACCAAAGACCTTTGGGTGCCCTTTCGCCCCTACTACATCGAACGACGAGGAGAACGCAACGTCCCCAAAAGATACCTTCAATCAGCCTTCTGGAAGGACGATGCAGAAATCCTGGATACGTCGCCTATTACATCGACCCGCAAAACCAACAACACATCATCCCAGTCGAGTTTAACTTCGATTTCACCTGTTGGACCGAGATCCGTTGGAGCGACCCCAACAACAAGTTTCAAGTTACCAAACCCGCATCCTCAGCACTCAATCTTGACATCCGCACTAGCGAACTAGTCACCCGCGATCAGTGGGGACCTATCGACGGAGAAACAGAAGAACCAGCTCGATCTCCCACTCCCAAAACTCCCGCACCGTCTCCATCACTCGCCAGCAACCCCGAAGAAATCCGTGTCATCAAGAACGAACAAGAGGAAATAGCCCTAGAGCTTATCGCTAAGTCCATCCCTACCACCATG
>JANSJP010000013.1:600000-815760 GCA_024734325.1 Lactarius hatsudake
AAAGGCAGCGCCCTTGGGTCGCATGAGGTCATGCGAGGAAGACCCCGACGACAGGATCACTGCCCTTCCCGCCGTTCCTCGGCGGACTCTACCCACGGGATACTCGCTTCGGTCCCAGAATCGGCACTCATCATACATGCCGTCATCGGAATCGGCGCCGGGGCCATTTCACATGCTAGAATGCATGCAGTCTGGGGGTTTCGCTACCGCTTGGGCCGCGCGCGATTTGAGCACGTCTCGCGTATTGTGTTTCAAGGTCACCTCTAAGAAAATTGTGTCCGAGTACAAGGCCTCGCGTCTGGCCCTCGAACGCGAGCTCGAAGCATACCAGCGCCTCGCCGCCTGCATCGAGACTTCGTACGTGATGCAGTTGCATGCCGTCTTTCAAGATCCTACCAGAGTGTATTTCGCTATGGTGAGTCACTACTGTACGCCGTCGATGGGACACGGTTTGTAACAATTTCCCCAGGATCTGATGGAGGGTGACCTATGGGAAGCCACTGCCAAGGGCGTATCCGCGGTGCAACTGCGACGGTGGACGGCCCAGATCGTGAGTCATCACACCCTATATGTGTCTCTTGCCTTACTTTTCCTCACCCTCCCTTTGTCATTAGGCACTCGGCCTCGACGCGCTCCACAACATGGGCATCATGCACCGCGACCTCAAGCCGGAGAATATCCTTCTTTCTCGCTCCGGTGACGTGCGGATTGCCGACTTGGGCGCGGCGTACGTACACGACGCCTCCCGCCTGACGCGTGGCCAGAGCTATGCTCGCGATGCCGTGTTCACGCCGGGCTATGCCGCTCCCGAGCTAGTCGGAAGTGCTCTACGCGACGACGGTGCGTGGATTGCGCCCGGCATGCGCTGTCCACGCTACGGCCTTGAGGTCGACTGGTGGGCGCTCGGGTGCATCATGTATATGATGATGGCGGGGAGCATGCTGTTTTCTGAGAAGACGGACCTACTCGAGTACGTCGAGAGGTACAAGGCCCATCGGGGAAGAGCCTGGCTTCGCTCGCGATGTTCCATGTCCGAGAACGAGGTGCGGGTACTCTACGGGGTGAGTTTCTCTCGTTTCTTCCATCGGAGCGTGGTGGGCTAAAATCCCTATCATTTACGCTACAGCTGCTCCATGTGTCGATTAGCAGGCGTTTCGCCTTCGAAGAGCTCGAGAGAGAACCATTCTTCGAGAACGAAGAGTGAGTGTTTCCCAATAGTTCGATCCCAACGCCGCTCACTGTGACCTAACAGAGGTGTGGACGAATTTACGTATCTCGAGCATCGTGCCCGCTCCCCCCTCAAGGGCCTCTATCGTCCCGAGAAGCCCAAGTACAGGATGGCACCTTCTGGCTCAACTGTCACACTGGACCTTGTTACCTCCACAGACGGAGCACCCTCAGAAGAAAGCGGGGACTGGAATTTCTGGCGCTGGTTCGCATGGCACAATCCGCAAGGTCTCTGGGCCGACTGGAAGGGCAAACGCCGGTGGTGGGCTCTTCACTGAATAACTCATATCAAAACTACAGTAACATAATTATCATTATTCACTCCTTCGTTTTTTTCCCCCCAAGTTATCACCATTGACAATCGCTGGCTCGTTCATAAGAAGGACTTTCTGCAGATATGTTTCTTCGAAGGTTCTGGCGCTGCGCCGCAATGACTTTGACTGATGCCCATACTGCATATTGTACCTAAGTAGGAATTTGTTCTCCTACGAGAAACTTCGAAAAGAAAATCTATTGTATCAATCGAAACGGAGGTGGATGGAGCATCACGCCCGGAAACTTGTGTCCCGAAACGAGACCCATTGATCTAGAAACGTCGAGACAATCGGTGGCCCTTCGCCCGTTCCTATCTGGTGTTAGCACGCCCGGAGTATCCACAGCTGATCGAGAGAGTCATCGATAGGGAAAAAAGACAATTACACCGCATCTTGTTCGTCCCGAAAAATCCACCAATAAATGTGTTTTCGGAACAATGCGGCGAACTAGCGCACGCAGATGGACCGAAGGTAAGCGAAAAGCCCCGGGAAATAGCACGTTAGGATCGGCGTTGGCTCGAGCAGTCGTCGCCAATGCAAGTGTGCAGTGAACTACCGAGGCTCCGTCAGCCTCGAGGGGCACTGCATTTGGGGCAACATGTTCGGTTATCTAACACCCCACACCCCAGGCACGCACTCGTGGCCTCCCACCAAACACAGCACCTTCAAAGGAAACACAATATAGAAAGAAGGAAAGACATCGCCGCTCGCTTATGACGCCCGGTGAAAAGTTCAGTCATCGCGTGATGCCTAGGAAGCCCCGCAGAAAGGCGAAAGAAAAAAAAAAAAGAAAAACCTATCTGTTCCGTTCCGGAAGGCGGTGGTCCGTCTTGTCATGTCTTTTTGTATATATGATTTCCTCCTAGCGAGATGAGATAGCGACTAGTATTAGGATCCGTAGGTGCATTTCCCCGGCGCATTGTGTGGCGGAGGCGAACGGTGGACGTGAGTGGGGACATCCAGCGGCGAGACGGAACGCGGACTAGTGCAAGTCTGAGTGAAGTATTCCACGTGCTCGGTCTCGAAGCCAAGCCTCTGGATGAAACGTAAGAAGCGCTGGAGAGAAAGAGAAGCCACAAAAAACCAAGGTTGCGGTCGTAACTGGGGATACCCGAACAGAACGTCGCCGCAAGACAGATAGTAGACAGGCCACGGTACGCTGTCTTGTGAGTCTGGGGGTCCTTCCATTCGATTTGGGGACAAAGAGCGTGGGTTAAGAGCTATTGTGAAGTCAAACGTTGACGCGCATACCAGCGTCAGAAGCGCCGAGAAGCCAGAGTAAGATGAACGCGAGCACATGACAGGGCAGAAAAATGATATTATTCGCACATCAAATCACAGGGTCGTGTGGCAAGAAGCCCCATCACCACCAGAATGTGCACTCGTAAGAAGGATCTCAGGGACAGAAGTAGAACAATTAAACGATTCAAGCTCGGGTGTTATCCATACAAAGCACATCGACACAAGGAACTCAAGGTACAGGTAAGCGATCGCAGGTGCTGGTTCCAGCGGCCAGGCGTCTTCTGGAGATGACCGTGACTGATTTCACCGTGACGTTAATTTCCTGGGGCGGAGTGCGTCCAGATTATGAGCTAGGTTCTGGGCAAGAATTGCCTAGAGGAGCTATGAGTGAGTCTAAGAATCAGACCTGTCAATGGCGTGACCTATTCGGGAGAAGAACAAGTGAATAGACAGAGAAGCCGATAGAGAGGAGAGCAAGCACCGCCCAGTAGGAATGTAGTCTGCACAAGTGAGGGGGGCAAGAGATGAGCATGTCTTGATGCGAGAGCTGAGAAGAGAAAAACTCGTGCTTTTGATGTTTTACGTGCGATAATATATAACGCTTCGTATTTCATCGAATTTCATCGTGGAAGCTTTGACTGGATGGCTCACTCTGTACAGATCCGAACGTAGCGGGGCGCCCGATGCTCGGTTCTTCTCGCAGCTTGAAGCTGAACAGTTTGATTGATAGACCAGAAGACGAAGGAAACTTGAAGAAGACACCGTAATGGGGCCCGAGATAGCTGACGCCATTTCGAGAACATGCGTCGACCACTGGCATGGATGTTAAACCATAATAATACTGGGATTTTCCTCATTCCACACTTCCATTGGTTGCAATAACACCACGGTGATTGCAACATACTCAAACTCGAACGAATGCTGGCGGCACGTAGTCAAGAATGCATTTCGGATGTGAGCATGTAATCAGGCGATTGTGCGGATCAGGGTCAACGTGATAAGGTGTTAACAACCCTGAAGACAGAAAGGGACCAAATATAGTAACATACACGATGATATTAGGCTAGATATCACGCCTGCAGAGTAGAGGAGTGATACTGTAGTGATTCAAGCAATGCAGAGCGAGTAACGAGACGAATGAATACCGAATTGGTGCAGACGAAGACGAGCAACTGCTGATGATTATTGAACCGGTTGCTGAGAAGGCCAAACCCCAATAGACTAACCTGATTAGAGTGTGGCAGGCGAATGACGACGGGTGCCAAAAATAATGCAAAAAAAAAAGGTGCGTTTAGAAAAATAGAGAATGTGAAGGGCTAAAAGATGGGCGGCGTGGTAAAATGGCCCGGTGGGTGAGGAAGAGACAAAGATTGATGAAGTAATTCGGTGCCCGGAACCGGGAGATCGGTAAGAGGATAGATCTGGGGGAATTCATTTCCGGTGCAAATAGGAGAAAACAAAAGATGCGACTAATACCGCCGCGCCGTATTCCGTAAGTGGAAGGGCAACAATGTGAGAGGCGCCCAGTGAACCTAGTTATGCCCAATGCGCATATACATACGACACTCCCCCGCGCATTGACTCCCTCCTTCGCTACCCATACATGGCCACCATCACCTCCCGTCCCTCTACCACTTCCGCCAGGATTCGTTCAAAGACATCCGAACTTTCCGATCTCTTTCGTGGCCGTCAACACTCCTCCATCCCTCCTCCCTCAACCGACCCCTCAAACAAGTCAAAGCGTAAGATCCCCCTCTTCAGTCTGCGGAAAAAGTCTCCCGTGGCTCCTCCCGGCCACCGCTCTCCCACACATACTCCCGCACCTACTCCCAGACCCTCTACGAATGCGTACGTCCTCCGTCTGTCGATCTTCTTCATCCTGACTTCTCAATTTCATTTTTTTCTTCTTTACGACGCACAGAACACCCTCGGGGCCAAACCCAGCCCGGTCACAGCTTCCGCAGCTCACGATCCCCTCAACATCCTTTCCTCCCTTACCTACATTTGAAGACGCGTCCTCGTCCAAACGCTCCTCAATTTCACCTACGAACTCCAGATCCACGCGGTCTACACCGCGTCCGCCTTCCTCCCTTTCGTCTATTGGTTTGAACAAGTCGCGTACCCCGACGCCAACATCCACCGTTGCATTGGGGGGCTCGTTCTCGGATTCAGAGCCTCCGCGTTCTGCCAGTGTTAGAACGCCGACGGTACTTCTCCGGTCCTACGCGTCAGATGACGAGGACCGCAAGTATCTAACTACTCGTATCCTCCCTCCTGCCAAACCTCCTCCGACCACCCCTTTACCACCACCCCCGGAAGATGACGCGTACTCTACAGAACTCGGCACTCCCACCTCACCGGGCAGTCCCCAAATCTTCTTTCCTGGCCATGCTGGACCCTATGAGGCCAAGTTATTATCTTCTCCCAACGGTCGCAGGCTTGCAATATCGACACCGCGATCACCATCGCATAAGTTTACGTCGGGCAGTGAAAGCGCGTCGGAATCCGCGCAAGGATACACAAGTGCTAGCGGATCCGAATCCGCTGCAACTGGTCTCGGCCTCGGTTTTAGGATTCGAACTAGGTCAGGAGTGGGGAGTGGCAATGATTCTAGCGCCACTTCGCGTGCTGCGTCTGTTCGCGTCGGCCTTCTCCGGACGCCCACTTCCTTGACAGGGTCGAGGAGCCTATCCCCACCCTCACCGAAGTCGCCGGTCGTTTCGTTGTCAAAGTCGTCACCCTGCTCTACTTCCAACGTCTGAGCGAACAACGTCGCCACGCCCATCTCACTCGTCAGCAAAGCGAGTAAGTCCCCCCATCCAAAGTGCGACTTTGAAACCTCCAGAACTGCCTGGCGGGAAACAGCAGGAGCCGGGAACGAAGCACGCGTCTTGGCTCGTAGTTCCAAAAGCCGCACACACATCGCCGGTTAATCCCCCAGGACAGGCTAGCGTCCAAGATTCAAAAGTCACCGTGAGTAGGCGTCCTGCTAAACGATGTCAACACTAAAGTATCGGTTTGGGCAGGTACCGTCCAAGCTGAGGGCCCGTGCGGCCTCAGACTCTCGTATGCTTACTTCTACTGGTCCGGCATCATCTATTGGCGCCAACTCACCGGCTTCTTCCGCTTTTGGCGCTTCTAGTCAATCGATTACGGCTCCGCGGTCGTCATCAGCCCCGACTCCAACGTCACCCTCAAACTTTTCCAAGTCGCCGTCGACAGCAGCCGCCTCTTCAACACTGACCAATCGGGTAGGGTCGGGCTCTACTTCCCCTCCACCGGCAGAACCACTGCCGAGTCTCCCCAGGTCTAGCCTCTCACGGGCATCCTCTGAAAGCTCGCGACAAGCTGGCGGCCGGTCTACAAGTTCGCCGTCGTCTAGTGAGTCCTCGACTCGTACGCTCATCGTACCTACCAGCCCGTCATCAGCGTCGAATGCGTTGTCCTGCTTCTGGGCACGGATTCCCTCAACTAATATCGTCTCGTCCACTTCTGGATCCACGGCGCCATCTGCATTCAGGTCTTCGCCCACAATCGTATCCACTGCCAAGTGTGCGGCGACCTAGAGATGAAAGGCCTGCAAATAAAGAAAAGAGCAAGGATTCTACGTGGCCTTTCCGGTCAGGGTCGAAACGGTCCTCACCGCCCGTCCCGTCCCCGCTTGTACAATCACACACATCATCTGAGTCTCCCCCGTACGCGCCCCCATCCTCCTTCTCTGCATCAACAATAGCCACGCAGCCATCTTCGTCCCCGCAACCACCGCCTTCCCGCGTGGTTGTGCCTATTCCGCCAACACCCGCGAATATCTTTGCGCTGCAAACCGAAAATGCCGACCTCCGTGCAGAGATCGCATCCTTACGTGGACAGCTAGACAACGTAGAGCGCGTTGTACGACGGCGTGAGCGCGAGATCCGTGGGCTTCGCTGGCTTGTCGTCAATTGGAGTGGAGAGAAAAAAGAGGAATTCGGCTTTACTGCATTCACAGAGCGTCGCCCGAGCGCCGAGACCACCGAATCTCAAGAAGAGGTTCAAGCGGCGGTACGTTACCTTCGCGCCGAGTCCGAGTCGGGGTACGGTTCGGGCAGCGTGTCTGGTTCCCAGTCGCGCCTGAGCCACTCGAGCGCTTACTCAAGCGTTTACCCGGCTGAGAGCATTTCTGATGGGAGTGGCAGTGAAGTTGGCACCGCTCAGCGCTTTGGTCCAGGCCCGAGTGCACGGGCGTCGGAGGACCAGGCACTGGATGCTATCCCCGAGCGCACAGTTATTGGAGGCGAGGACTCGGCGGAAGGAGAAGCAGAGCGCCGTTGGAAGGAAGAAAGGCGTGCGTCGCGTGCACTGAAGAGACTTTCAGCTTCGACAGCGGCGGATCTCTCTGGTGGGGGCCTCGATAGGGTCGTGGCTCAAGCTTTACAAACAAACAACACTGTGCCACATGGTCCTTCAATGAGCATCGAGCAGGTGATTGAGGGCGATCGCGCGCGTCGCGAGCGTGTCGGGCTAAAGGGCATGGACGAAGTACTCGATAAGCTGCGTGCTGCGGCTGGGGCGAAGCTGCCATAACGATACCATGAGCTCCGCGGGCGGTAGCTCGTCGATGACGACGATGACGCGTTACGCGTGGATGTGAACGGGCAAGGTGATGCGTTCATTTTATTTCGTTCTCATGGACATGTTTTGCAGATCCCGGCGTGGATTCTGTTCATGATGACACATTCGTTCATATTCAACTCTCAGTCTGGTCACCTCCTTTGCGGCACAACATTCGTTATCCAACCTTTTCGTTCTCGTACTCTGCATGCACTGTACATCTTTATCATCAGCATTGCATCGTCTTTCGTTCGTTTTCTGCTCAATACAATTAAAAGTATTTACACTGCTCCAGTCCGTCTCGATGAAGTCCGCTCTGATCCTAAGAAATACTTGTATAGTTAACCCGAAGTGTCGGTTCTACAAACAGATTTAGTGCCGAAGGCTGTGATCGATACTACCCTCAACTTACTGTGGTCGTCGTCTACATGTGAGAGCGTACACAGGAGGTCCGTCAAGGCCATGCCTTGAGGTACGTCGTCGAGTATGAGTAAACGTGATATCCGTCTGTGGCCAAGACCCTCCGTGCCGCCTGTGCTTGCCGCGGCCTGGTCTGCCCCTTGCGACGAAGGCAGTGCCGAAACCCGGGAGCCATCAAAGGTCGCCGCTATGACGCTTCCGCACTCCATGTCGTTATCGACATCGTAGAGTGTGGCGCTGCATGAGTTCTGCACAACAGTACCATTTTCTTGCGCAGCGGCCTCTCCATACAGTCCCTGCTCCCGCTCTTCGTCAGCACTGGACGGCTCCACGGACATCCACCCGCGCTCGGGCGTGGGAAATGGTGCGGATGGGGGCGGCGTGCAGAAGAGAGAGGCACTGAGATCTCGGCTAGTGCCGCCCCTGCGCCACGCCTGCCATCTCGCGACTGGCGGGTCGTCACGGACGAGGCGGCTGTACCCCTGGCTGATGCGGTTCCACAGGAACGCGTTGAGGCGGGTGCTGGCCGTCATTTCCCCGGCAATGAAGGCCCCCCAGTCTTGCAGCGACGGGGTGAACGAAGGGTAGGTGCAAAAAAAACTCGCCAAGTATATAGAACACGTACCCATGTCCGCGATGTCCGGCGTGGAGTATGGCACGCGACCCGCCTCGATCTCGTCCTTCCAGTACGTGTGGCGCTGGTACACGTCGTGGCCGTACCGCCTGTACGTCCGGTGCACGTACCCGTGGATCGTGTCGCACCGCCACCCCTCGTCCAGCTCCGGCTCGTGGTTCATGTCGAAAACGGCCTGCAGGAAGCGGCAGCGCAGCCGCCAGAGGTAGGTGTATTCTTTGAGCTCGCGCAGTCTGAGTCTGGTCGCCCCGCGGCTCCCACCCTCGAGTGGGAGAGGCGTGCCGTCGGGAGCGGACTGTGCCTCGAAGAACGCAAGCCGTTTGTTAATCAGTATCAGAGGGACGGCGTAATAGCACGGCATTGCGCATGTGTACTCTTCTACTTGGTTGTCGTCGATACGCATAACCTGCACCGTAGTCCAGGGGCCGTCATCGTGTGGGTCGAAGTCCACCCTGCAGCGGGGACCAGCTCCGTGCAGCGGTATGAGTAAGATCCCCTTTTTGGGATAGCGCGCCTCTAGTTTGTACCCTGTGCGGTAAGGGTACAGCCTTCTTTTTCGGTGACATCTAGAGGCTTTAGATGTCCGGATAGTCTGTAAGGATAATAGATGAGGAAAATGGTGTGCGAGATTCGAAAAAAAAGACGATTGGTGTCTGCCCTGATTAGTGCAATGAGGCTGCCTCGAGGGCTGCCTCATGGGGAACCGTAACTCTAAATCCGTCTTTTCTCTCATGGTCACGCCCTACTATCAATCTTCGCTACATACTTTAGAAGGTTCGAAGAACATCGATTCGTTTAGATGAAACACGTCAAGACAAGGAAACTTCTCTGCAGATGCTGCGCGCGAGACAGAAAACGAAAAGAAACAGGTACGATGCATGACCTACATAAAAGAGGAAGCAGGCAAAAGGAGTGCATAACCAAGCCCGCAGTCCAGACCACTCCTGAGCAAGGGCCGTGGCCTAGGCGGGCCTACATAGCCGTCGGACGCCAACATCTCTGCCTGAGGCACTCACCAGGTCGTCAACACGGAGCGTGCAAGCAGCGCACGGACATAATGGCCATGCCCCGTGCGATCGGAATGAAGACACTGTTCTTCTCCACTAATGAAGCTGCCCAAGGAACGCCCAATATCATCCAGCGTCTCCCCAGACGCCACTGGTGCGCTGTCGGCGCACATCTCCGTACTTTGAAAAGCCAAATAAGGCATCTGTGCCGTGGGATATAGGGTAGTTGCTCGGGCCGAGCGTTGCCATAGATTGATAGTGCGGTGGGTCAACTGCCGACGATAACACCATCGAATTGTTGAATGCACTTGATAGACTTTGTGGCGCGGAATACGTGCTCGAGGCATTTGCAGGTAGTGGAGCTTGGCGGGGACTAGAAGCATAAACAACGGAACCTTGGAATCCAGAGTCGGTATACCCATCGTTCAACCCAACGGAGGGGCTAGGAATACGCCTGTGGTTGCGTTCTATCAGTGTGGGAAATGTTGGAGGTGTATGGTGTGTGTGTGTTGGCAGCGTTTTCTCCATATGGTCATATGACGGCCACAATCCGTGTGCAGAAGGGGGTAAGACACTCGATGAGCTACCCAGATGCGGCGCACCAACATGAGTTGTGGAGGGTATGCCTGGTACAGCGGCCTGCAAGCTTGTATGTCCTAAAGGTACTAGCCCGGTAAGAGGCGAGGCGGGCAGGGTCACATGTGCTTGGTGGCGAGGACTAAGACCTAGGGCACTCTCACCAGGAGCAGCGGACCATATGGATGGCCCGGCTCCACCACCGAACAAGGTCTGGGGCTGTGAAGACGATGGTAGTCTCTGATGATGTCTAACCGGAGAGTGAATGGGTTGCTGCTGGGAAAGGTGCGGTGGAAATGAAGATTTTAGGTCGGTCTTATGTGCATGTGCAGGCCGCCCAAGACCCATGACGTTATTCAAAAGATCCTGTGCAGTCGTCTTTGAAGTACTTGAGGCCTGTCCAGTGGTGTTGAGTGGTTGCGTAAACACGTCGGAACCGCGTGGAGGTGACGTTGAACCAATGCCAATGCTTGGCCTCGTTGGACTGAGAGGGCTCATGCCACCGCCGGTACGACCATGCGGAGTAGACTTGTTTGACAGAACCGGCGTGACAGTGGGAGGAGACACGGCACTGTACGCCAGAGTGGCACCATTTAAATAAGATGTCGTACAAAAGGAGGCCGCAGTTGCGCACCGTGGATTCCAAACAATTTCGTCATCCTGCTCATCGTCTGAAGAAGATACGCCAAGTACCTCCCTAAACGCGTCGCCAACTGGGTCTGTCGTCTCTGTTCTGGCGTCTTCATCAAACTGTCGGTCATCCGCAGCTAAATGGGATCCGGTATCCAGGACAGTTGTGTTTCCTTCGGTAGCAGTCACTTCTTGAGCGACAACTGCTTCATCCTCTCGGACAGAATCGATCAACGAAAATTGAGCCCGAAAAGTCTCCATCTGGGTTCCTGGTATTTCTGCGATTAGACGCGCATCATGGCCGATGTCCCAGATACGCATGAGCTGTTCTTCGTTGGGATGAACTTGCTCCTGCGCGCGAAGATCTTGCCCTTCCGGTTCAGTCGAGGTGACTTCTTGTGCCAACAAGCCGCCCAATGGTAGATATCCGCGCGTGTCAAAATCTTCTTCTAGGGAACGCTTCAACTTTGGAAGACTTGTCGGCGGAAATACGAGAACGATGCGTGTAGCAAAAGAGGTGTATGCCTCCCAGAACTTGGAGATGTCGCCGATAATAGGGCCACGTTCTGCATTTGATATGTTCTTGCGAGTGTTTCCTAAGACGTAGTCCAAGTTGACTCGCAGCCACCTGCTAGCAATGCGTAAGGCTGGAAGTGTTCGACGGAAAGTTGCTGTTATTCGCATGGCGAGATCTTCCTCTACTATTTTCGCAGCCTCGTCGAGCTCCGTGATACCGCTTTGAAGCAGTGCGCGATGGAGCGCAAGAACGTGGCTGGCGATCCGAGACTCCATGGAAACGCTAGCCGAGGCGCTAACTTTGCGGTGCTTCCAAAGGGCGCCCTGTGCGGCAATAATGACCTTGGTGATTGTGTCGATCGAAAGAACTCGATCGGAGACAAGCTCCGAAAATTCCTTTACGACGGTGTCATCATGCTTCGGTGCAATAGAATCCATTCTGTTGAATTTTAATTACCACTTATTGCCAAAGCACGTAAGTTGACCCTGAAACACTCACTCTTCAACGTCTAATCTCCACAGTGCATGGAGAAGAATGACATTATCCTTGAAGGGCGGAGGGTTAGTCTTTGCCCGGTTGAGATCATCGGGTGGTGGTGGCGGTCCAGGTTTGCTCTTTCTTTTGCGCTTCCAAGCTTCCAGAAACTTTGACAGTACGTTACCCATATTTTCGGCGGCAGGGTCATACGCTGCGCGCACACACAGCGCCTTATAATATTGCACGAGGCTCTCGAATGTGTCCCCCTGATATGAAGCAAGAATAGCAAGTTGGTGCGACGCGTTTCCTTCGTCTGGCATAAGGTCCCGCGCGCACTCATAGCACGCACGGGCCTTATCATATGTCTTCGCACGAGGTTGGTCGGCCTGAGACCCTCGCCCGCGGGCGTTACGACCACCGCGCTCGGGTCCGCCACGGGATCGTGCGGCGCTCTCGTTATACTGCTCGCGGTAACGTGCGAGGTCGCCAAGAACAACTAGCGCCTTGCTTAGGGTAGCACGGCGGCTAGAACGCTGCACAGAAGTCAATGGTTGGAGTGATGAATTCGACGCAGGTTCGGGAGGAAAGCGGAAATGATCATGTTTCCCGGCATCAGCGCCATCAGAGTCAGGCTCCGCATCGGCGGTGATTGAGAGCGTGGCGAGGGCGGAACGTGCTTCGGAGAGAGCGAACTGGCGCTGAATGCGTACGACTAGCTGAGTCCAAAACTTCTCTTCGGTTGAGAGAAATTGTTTGAAGCGTTGCACAAGTTTGCGATGCTCAACCGGACCGGGGCGCTGTGCTCGGGGATGTTGGCGCTGTACTCCAGTCTCGCGAAGCGCATGCTCGAGCGCGGTTATTCGAGTCTTATAGATAGAAATAAGAGCGTAAGACGTCTGCATCCACATGTGTGTTTCTGCATCTTTGGATTCCCTGGCGTTCGGATGAGTCAGGAGGAGAAGAAGGTACTGTTTTTGGAGACTGCCTCTGTACTTAGAAGTGTTTGTGTTGTGGCGAGAAAACTACTCACTTTCTCCTCTGAAACTCAACCTCCTTATTCCATGGATCACGGTTTTTGAGGAGATCTTTGAGGCCCTGCTGGAGGGCCTTCGCTTCTCTGCATCGGATAGGTGAGTAGTGTGATCGTGGGGTGCAGGGATGACAGAGTCATACTTTGCAATAGCAAGAGGATCTTCAGACATCAGCGTATACCAACATGAGGCCTCGAGACCCAAAGACTGTTGGCGTGGACGAAGAAGCTATAAAAGCTGCGACCGTAGCCAAACCATCCCTGCGGTCCGGCCGAATGTGGGACCACGACACAAACAACTGACAACAATGAAATACCGAAAAAGGAAAAGCAGGGCGAGCACGTCCGATTTGTAATATTCTATTCAATTCTTCGCTAGCCTGAGTGCCAGTGGGAGCAATCAGTGACTCGGTGGCACCCCTGATCTTCAATCATGTGATCAATCATGTGACCGTTCTTGGGCGCGTTCGGACGCGCTACTTATAGCCTGAACGCGTCTTGCTTGACTTTACCCTTTCTCTTCAACACCAACCGAGATGGAAGATCTGTATGACCCTTTCTCCATCACCCCTTCTGATAATGACCGCCTTCTTTCATCTAGTCGCCGAAAACTTGCTCAGGACACTAGTCTCTATCCACGTTCGAGTAGCGGGGACAAGGCTCGGGCTATATCTCAACCGATAAGCGTTGGGAAAGAATCCCTTATTTTCTCTTCTTGACTCTGACACTTAGCTAGATCGCTTCTTCAACTACATCGGGCAGCCAACCAAAGAAGACCACAGTATACACTGTATCTGATTCATCTGGTGACGAACGGTACGTGAACCAATAATCTATAGCAGTGTGCAATGGCCTCATGTAAATCAATACCCAGGGTTGTCCCAAGTGCGGAGCCCAAACATCCGCGGCATCCAAATGATACTGCCCCCATTCCTCACACTCGTCCCGGCCCGGCCCAGCCAATCCGTATACCTAGTAATGGGGATTTCCCCCGTAATCACTATGTCAACAAAGCCGATCAGTGGGAAGGGATTCCGACACTCAATGGTCCTCTAGGATTTTCGTATGAGCCCCGAAAGACTTCCGCCGAAGCAGAGAAAGATCTCCAGGACCTTTTGCAGCAAAGTTTCGATGGGAAGGAAGACGGGCAGAGTGCTCATGATGATATAGACATGTCACAAGCCGTAGTTGACGGCTTTCGTGAGGGCATTCGTCTCCTGCCCCACCAGATAATTGGCCGAACTTGGATGGCAGAGAGGGAGAGTGGCAAGAAGCACGGTGGCATCCTCGCAGATGATATGGGCTTGGGGAAGACTATTCAAACCCTCACACGTATTGTTGATGGTCGTCCCCGCAAGTCCGATGGAGAAGACGGTTGGGCTGTGACCACTCTGTGAGTCTATCACCCCCCATGACATTCGTTCGTAACCTTTGACACTTTATCAGCGTCGTGTGCCCTGTCAGCTTGGTATCTCAATGGGCCTCTGAGATTTCGAAGATGGCGAAGAAATTAACTGTTATTGAACATCACGGTGCTTCTAGGGCAACCAGTGCGTACAGTGCGATGTGCGCGGCGCCGGACCCCAGCTTATATACCTTCCTAGATCCAGAGACCCTTAGACGCGCACACGTCGTGGTTACTAGCTATGCAATAGTTGCATCCGAATACGCTGCATTTCATCCCGAAGCCAAAGACGAATCTAAATCTAAGAAGACCAACAGCACCCAGAAGGACGAGTCGCGTTCTGGTTCCGGTTCCGAAGCCGAGCACTTTGGGAGAACGCTAGCAAGCAAAAAAAAGTCAACGTCTGCGAAAGGCAAGAAAAAGGATGCTTTGTTCAATGTGAAATGGTGGCGAATCGTGCTAGACGAAGCACACAACATCAAGAACCGCAGCACGAAGGCCGCCCAGGCATGCTGCGCTCTGGAAGGCAAATATCGGTGGTGCTTGACAGGAACGCCACTGTGAGTCAACTCATTTCTCGATGCAGATCGTGGCGATATTAATGCGCATGTCAGGCAAAATAACGTCGAAGAACTCTACTCCCTTCTCAAGTTCCTTCGTGTCAAACCGCTCAATGATTGGCAGACGTTCAACGAACAGATAAACAAACCTGTCAAGAGTGGTCGCTCAGTCATCGCGATGAAACGATTGCATGTGAGTGTCTCTCTTTGTCGTCATACCCCCGTCTCATCGTGGGGGTTCCGTCGAAGGTCGTCCTTCGTGCAGTCATGCTTCGGCGCCATAAGACCGACGTCCTGAATGGCAAGCCCTTGATCGAGCTCCCGGAACGCCATCTATCTATTGTGCCATGCGAGTTTGACGAAGACGAGCGTGAATTCTACTTCGCGCTTGAAAATAAAATCGATGAGGCCATGCAAAAATTCGTGAAGAATGACGAAGTGATGAAAAATTATACAAATGTTATGGTGTTACTACTTCGCCTGCGGCAAGGTACATCTGCGTCGATGATGATGACTCTTCCCCGCGCTGACAAATGTGGCCAGCTTGCAACCACCCGTCTCTCGTCTCGAAGGACTACAACACCGACCGTGAAGCTATTGAATCCCGTCCAGCCCCGAAAGATGGCGACGAAGATGAGGAACTCACGACGATGTTCCAGGAGCTCGGGGTTTCCAAGGGCAAGAAATGTCAGCTCTGCCAGGACGAGTACATATCCCGTTGCCTCATCGCTACGTAGCTTGCTGATGCTCATTGCGCTGCCACAAGATTGACTTCAGAGAACATTTCCAAGGACGGTCAACATTGCCAGGGCTGCGTAGACCTTACGCGGCGTGTCAATCGCAAGTCGCAGTCGAAAGAGAAGGACTCGAATTTGCCTCCAGACTCGGCCAAAATTCGCAAGTTGCTTGAGTTGCTTGAGGAGATCGATGCGCGTGAAGACGAGGATGGAGAACCGACGGAGGAAAAAACGATAGTGTTTTCCCAGTTCACGACTATGCTGGACCTCATCGAGCTATTCCTCAAAGATGCGGGAATCTCGTTCGCGCGATGTGAGTTCTTTTTTCTGCGCGTTACATCTCGTTCGCTGAGTGATCGCTGGTAAGATGACGGGTCCATGTCTAAGGACAAGCGCGAGGCCAGCCTCGACCAGATAAAGAACAACAAGCGTATCAAAGTCATCCTAATCTCGTTCAAAGCTGGCAGCACCGGTGACTGAATCTGGTCCTTTATAATTCACGAACGGTTTCGGACTGACGTGGCTTGCTTTAGGCCTCAACTTGACTGCATGCAATAACGTGGTTTTGGTCGACATGTGGTGGAACCCGGCACTAGAGGATCAAGCTTTCGACCGGGCCCATCGCTTGGGACAAACCCGCGACGTCCATATATACAAGCTGACGATAGAGAACACCGTAGAGCAGCGTATCCTTGCACTACAGGATGGCAAGCGCGCTTTGGCCACTGCCGCACTCAGCGGCGACAGGATTAAGAACCTCAAGCTTGGTCTGGACGACCTCATGGCACTGTTCCGACCTGGTAGGGAATACAACGACGACGAAGACGACGGTTGATGTATACCCAGTTCCTTGCACCTACTGATTACCATGCTTGCTACTACTCGATTAGACGTCACTAGTAAACCCTTGTATTTTGGATATCCTAGCGTTCGCACCCTTGTTCAGAACAAAAATCGAAGAAACAGTTATAGGCTGTTTAAACCCTACCCGCCATACACTAAATACTGTTTTTAAAGACGTTGTACGTTCGTTCGTGAGGGATCAGTCGGACTTGGCGGGTCGAATGACAAGCGGTAGTTGCGGGCCTCCATCGGGGTCAGAAGTGAGGAAAGGGCGCGTGACGATCATTGACCGCCGAGTAATATCACTTGGGGGAACGGCGAGCTCGAAATCAAACGCCCGTACAAAAGAGAATAAGAGTGCCTTCATCCTAATTTCGCGTGTTTGTTTGGCATGGCATCATCGGGCACCAATAACCATAAAGGGGACTCACTCGATGATGGAAAAGCGGTACCCGATACATGCATGGGCGCCGGCGATGAATGTGAGCAAGTTGCTGAAGACACCAGGGATAGATTTAACGGCTTCGGGAACTGGCCTCCCAACGTTCTGGCCTGCAGGAGCGGTGAGTTGGGATGCAGTAGATGGCACACGCACAAGTGGATGACGCTTACCTGAACTCGTCGGCGTCCTCGCCCCATATCGATTTCAATCTATGGACGGCGCGAATCGGGATGATGACTACATCACCTTTTCGCAGCCTGGGTGTGTAGGTCACTGTAAGCTCGTTGTATGCGACTCGGAAATTATACTACGCACCTAAATTCTTGTTGCTTGACCCCGTGTCTGTCGACAAAAGGCTCACCCAATCGAACAATCGTGTCATTCTCGGCGACTCGTTCTGTTTGTGGGACGGGAGCATGGAGGCGGAGAACCTCCCGAGTGAAATAGTCAAGATACGTCATCCCATTGAGTTCATCCATGGACGGGGCGTCCGTGTAAAATGCGCGAGCCTCTGCCTTCAACTTAGCATGCACTGCGGGGTTGGAGGCTAGGGCAAAGAGGCCCCAAGCGACGGATGTGCTAAAGGCCACGCATAAGTAGACGCATCAATTCTCACAACGAATTGCGGATACCTAGTCGTCTCGTGCCCAGCGATGAGGAATGTCGGGACCTCTTCGGAATCGATGTTCAAGTTGTCATCACTGCTAGATCAATTGACATAACGCGCAGACTCACGTGCCAAGATTTCTTCGTCACTCATCCGTGCGCTGTCCGGGATATCTGTAGCCATGTTCGCCTTGATGAGCAGGCTGAGCAAATCGCGGCCCTGAATGTTCCTTTTCTCGACGCCACCCTTTGCATCAACTTCGGCGCTAGCAAGTATTTCAGGACTTTTTCTGGGTGATCAGATCTTTTCCAAGAGCTCGAGTAGCTTTAATTGTGCCAGGAAAGTGCCCGGGAACGATCGGTAGGCTGACAACGCGTCAAAGAATGGTTCTATCGATTGAAGGAACAACATACGATATCCGGGCAGGTGGGAACAATGCCGGAATCATGAACCTGAAAGAGAATGGATTGAATGACATGGACTTGCGAAACCCCTCAGTGATTTCATGAGTCCCCTCCTGGTGAAGAGAGCCGAAAGAATGATTGAATCCTAGCGGGATGAATTTTACTTCCAGGAGGTTCGTAAACGGTGTCTCGAACCTGCGTGGCCTATAATATCTAGAGTAGCCTTATTCAACCAGAGAAATGCGTCCAATTTAAGCGATCCATCGGGTGAATTCGATCGAGTTGCTTCTGTTATCAGAGCATCCCGGAGCTGAAAAGGAAATTTGAACGACTTGGAAGGATATATTGGGAGAATAGAGAACCTCATTGGCCTTTTCAACAAAAAGTTGTGAGAACTCCTTGATCTGGGGAAGGCCAAATGCGGGGCTCTGTCACGACGGAATAAGCAAAGATATTTAAATCATTTTTGAAAAACAAACCATAATTTTGCGCTTTGGTTACGGGGTCAGTCTGATCGTATCAACTAGAGGCAAATCGAGCTACCTGTTGCCTGTGTTTTAGACCTGAGAAAGGCGATCGCCCGTCACCAACAATGACAGAGTATATGGTCGTACAACGATACCTTCGACAAATAACAATCCTATCATAACGATGGGATATGAATTACTTAAAATAAAAAAAAAGCCGAATATAAGCCAACCTCTTCCGAGGACGTCTCCCAAGAAAAAACGGGCGTCGTCTGTCTTCTCGAACTCAGGAGCATTGAGAATGTAATTCAAGGCTTGAAGGTCCGATGTATAGACTCGACCCAACTGCTACGCATGAGAGGACGCTGCTAGTGTTGGCGTTGGTGACGTACATTGAACCACCCAAAGTACCTGAAGACAGGCCCATATTGACGAGTCCACTCCAACTGATATTCCTGGGAATCTGGCTCCCAGATGTGCCTTGGAAGGCACCCGGTTAACCAATTGACTGACGGGGGACCAGGGAGGTCTCTAATAGGGGAGGAGAGGTAAGCCCGAACTTTGCCCACGATAACGTAGAGGAAGTAGACTCCGGTCGAGATTGCCATGGCAGCAACAGTAAAGCGATCCCCGCGAAAATAGTCGAAAAATGAAGCCATTGTTCCAGAAATGCCTTATGGTAGCAAGGAGCGTGGAGGTTTTAAGGAAGATGATGGTCAGGAGAAAACAAGTATCTGGTTCCTCAAGCCGCAGCTTCCGTCGGAATCACTTAAAGACGCGTGGTATTGAAGTAGCCGCCCAGCCTCACAGGGCATTCCCAGTGTCGCCCGTCGCCCTAATATCACTGATCCAAAGGCGACGGCGACAAGGTCCGAGGAGACATAAACGGGTTGCTTTAAGGAGACTCTAGTTACCGGAGCCGGAGACACATGTTACAACGGATGACTCATTATGTACACGAGAAGTGCCGATTTCGGCTTGCTGATAACGCTCTGACGTCATTCTGCTTGTGAAGCGACCTCCCAGGGTTTCTTGCGCTGCGGTGCGCTTGATTGACTGGGAACAGCATCCTACAGAGAACGTCCTCACCAAGCTACCGAGTAAGAAGTCAAACCTACGTTGAGAGCATCGGGTATGTGCTTGTTGTTAGGAATTTCGTCTGTCTTTCCCTGATCGATGAGGGCCTGGAGTTCCGCAAACGTGAGAGTTCGAGCCGCCTGTGCGGTCGGGACCTCTGAAGTAGAACGACGGCCTATGAAGACGAGACCATATCAGTGATCTGCCAAGGCGTTCTATTAACACCAGCACCTTCTACTTCGAGTTGTTTGGCATCGGACTCGGATATGTTACACCCATGAGCTCTGATGGGAGTGAATTTTCCGAATGCAGAGTCAGGGCTAGCCAAGGAAGTGCGCACTGGTTGAAGTAAAATACTCGTGACTTTCTAAGAAGATCTTCCTTCGTTTCGTCGGATAAACCGTCCAGAGCACCACTGGCGTACAGCGTGGATAGACCTGCCTTGCTTAGGCAGCGTTTCCAGTCGGATCAAGATTGAATATTGAATAAGGGGACGGGCTCACCTGATAAGACTGGTCGTCTGCAAATGAGTACCCTGCGTATATGGCCAGGGGTTCAGCCTTGGATTCGTCCGTGGCCATGAGCGAGAGTTGCCGTTAGTGTCGCCGCACTCGAGCTCAGGAAAGGGGTAAGGAACAGAAAGTTTCGTCACATTACTAACTTGTAACTCGCAACATTTCGTACGTCGACCCACAACAACGGCCACACTCAACCCTCTAATTTACATGTTTCACTTTCCAGCATCCTCCACCATGTCTGGGGCTGTGAGCAAGATTGCGGCAGAGCGGAATCAGAAGGCTATTTTAGAACTTGCGATGAAACCGGGTAATGGTAAGCGTCATTTCTATTGTCCCTGCTCTGCCTCTCGACCATCCTGCGTCGCGATGCCAAGTGAATATAGAGACGATGAGGCTTATTTGGTAGGCCGCCGCTGCCGAGCCAAGACCCGCGGATCTCCAAGCCATACCAGAACCCACTCACTGACGTTGTGCTTCTCCGTCCCCCTGTAGATTCATGTGCGGACTGTAAGACAAGGAATCCGCGATGGGCTTCGCACAACCTCGGGATATTCATTTGGTATGAGGCTCTCTTGTAATCATCGAGCGCTACTCATCTCCTTCAGTGTAAACTGTGCCAGCATTCACCGCAAGATCGGGACACACGTCTCAAAGGTGTACGTTTAAACTTCTGTCGACACGTGTCAACTCGTTTGAACTCGAAATTCACAGAAAAAGCCTGACGATGGACGTGTGGACGAAGGAGCAAGTGGAGGTGCGCATATCCCATCTAGATTAAAAGGTTTAGATGTGGACTTTTGTCTCTGCAGAACATGCGGCAGGCGGGGAATATCAAATCCAACCAACAATACAATCCAGATGAGGTTCGTAACCCTCCGCCCACAAATATGATAGATGCGGAGCGCGACAGCGAATTGGAGAAGTTTATTCGTGGTATGTAGCACTGTCTGCCCGCAAAGCCGAGCTGACACGGACAATATTAACAGACAAGTACGAGTTCAAACGCTTCGTTGGTCGAGTGGATCGATCTGCGGTTGTTGCTGCTCATCTCGGGCCTTCCCGGTCTGCCGCATCTGTCAAATCCTCAGCATCTTCCTCGTCATTCTCGAATCCATTACGGTCCCAGACGCTACCGCCAGCTAAGCCTTCTCTTCCATCTGCTACCTCGGCGCCGCCTTCACCTGCTCGGGCACCGACATTGCCGCCAAGTGTCCCTGCAAGCACTGCGATGAGTCGCTCGGTGTCCCAGCCGATATCACACCAAGCCCGTCTACAGCCACCTGCAACCTCCGGCCGGCCTGTGGTCCGATCTTGCTTCACTACAGAGTTCCACGGGAACATCTACTTTACCACTGCAATATCTGCCACCTTCAACATCCTCTTCCCTACTCGCCCCGAGTTCGAGCTCGCACTCCAACTTTAACCCTGCTGCAGGGCCTAGTAGTCTGAGTGCCAACTTCACCCAAGGCGTATCTCCCGGCCATGGGCCGGCCTCTCAAGGCCTAGGCTTTGGTGTCGGCGCTTCTCCAGTATCAGGTTTGAGCGTTGCTACGCAGTCATTACACCCCTCGTTTGCTTCGGGCGCAACCGCAATCAATCCATTTGCGCAAATGGTAGCTCAACAGCAGTCACAAGCCCAGGCCCAGCCAAATCACTTCCCGACCACTTCACCCTTTGGTTCTTTGCCTTCCCAACAGCCTTATTTTTCCCCACAGGGACAGGTTCCGCAAATCCAGCAGCCCACATTCTCCCAGCCGGGGACGAACCCGTTTTTCAATGGAAGTGCGCAGTCTCAACACATGTTATCTCCTCAACCCCAGGCACAAATTATGTCAACTACTCCGTCACCTATCCCTTACACGGGATCACCATTCCAGCAACCAACTCAATCCCCGTTCCAGCAGCAGCCTTCATTTCATCCAGGGGTCCAGGCTCAGTTTCAGCCACAACCCCAGCAATTTGGCAATGTGCAGCCAAGTAGTGCCACTTTTGCGGCGACAGGAAACCCTTTCACTAGCTGGTTGACGCAACAGCCGAATAGCTACGCGAGTGCGCATGCAGGACAGGGGAGTGGGCAATGGGGTGTGATGTGAGAGTGTGATTGGTTTATTCCTTTTTGCTTGGATAGTGTCGCGTTGTAATCTCGGTTGTGGATTCTTGGGAATATGACTCGTGATGACTAAGCGATAATCCAATCCATGTCGTGTTTCGACGCGTTCCTTGCGCGTTCCACTAAGTTCCACCATTCCACATTGGGCTCGCCGCACACCCGCCTCTTTTTCCCCTTCCACGACCACACCGCCTATGATCAACAATGTCCGCAGAACCTTCAAGACCACCTTCTCCTGTATCCCATCCGGATTCCCCACATCTCTTTCCAATGGGCTACCTGGGCTCTCTCTCTTTTGATCGCCTCGTTCGTGATGAAGGCTCTGAGTACGCCAATGCCTTTACATTGCTGGGTACGCACAGTCATAGTATCCCCCGGCTGCTACGGGGCCTCCTCTCTCTTACGCCTGACCCGGCTTTGTAGATACATTGGAGACATATTGGGACGCACGTATAGACCTCCTGCAACGCAATATATCGAGCCGCAAGGATAAACTCAAGATGCGCGCAGAAGTGGCTCTCAATGAGATCTTCAAGGGAAAACCCCCGAGCCCCGATGCACTCGCAGAGAACTTCGAGCGTGAGGTCGCCAAGTTAAAGTTCAAGGTATGTAGGATCCTAGGAATGGTCTAGCCAGCTGCAGACCTTCCGCAGGTTTCGAAACGCATGGCGTCTCTTGGCACGGCGTGGCAGTCTGCCAAAGTAGTCCGAACGCGTGAGAAGATCAGTTTTTTCTTTGGCGTCATGTCATTGGTCTTTTCCGCATTACTCTTTGGTCTGGCCCCACAGTAAGTCCATAGCTCGCCTTTTATGGATCTGATCCTGACTCCTTCAGATATGTTCACATATCATATACCCTCCAGTCACTCTACCTCCTACCATATCGTTACTATAGCTACAAGAAGCTGCAATGGCACTACTTCCTGTTCGACCTATGTTACTACGTCAACATTCTCAACTTTGTATTCCTCTGGATATTCCCGCAGTCCCCTTCTCTTTTCGTCGCATGTTTTACTCTCAGCCATGGGGTTGTCGCAAGCGCCGTTATAACGTGGCGGAATAGTCTCGTTTTTCACGATGCAGACAAAGTGACCAGTCTGTTCATACATGTATACCCGCCTTTCACGTTCACGGTGATCCGGTGCGTCATGCTGCTGTTCCCTGTGGACTTTCCTGATCTTGGTTGATTAGGCATTTCTACCCAGGCGCCGAGGAACGGTTTCCTGCATTGAAAGAACCTCCAATCGATCCTTGGCAGGCGCTTCTATTAAGCAGCGTAATCTGTGAGTGTGGACTCGTTGCCGACCTTGTGATTCTATCTTAACCTTTCGTGTCAGACCTTGTGTGGCAACTTTTGTACTGGAAGGTTCGATCCCCTTAAGTCTCATCTCATTTTATCGACGCTCATCGTAACTACAGTTCGTGTATGTCGACCGTCGCAAACAAGTGGAATCTGGGCAACGCGCCACGTCATTGTACTACATGATTAGCAAGCCTGGCCTGATCGGGGGTATTCTCAACAAGGTTCGGCCGGAATACAGGACGTTATACTTTATGTTGGGGCAGTTTGGTAAGTGCAATTACCATCTCAAATACGACATCTTAGCTCACCATATCCAAGTTTATTCTGTTCTCACCGATGTTCCTCCCGTCTTTGTTCTCTATTACTCGCCTTTCTGGTCAGGCGCATACATCTTGTTCATACTGAGTGTGAGCGTGTGGAACGGAGGAGGGTTTTACATCGAGGTCTTCGGACGAAAGTACGTTCATAGGGATCGTGCACCGATAGTCTCTGACGATGATCAGGTTCGAACGTGAGCTGGAAGCCCTACGTAAGGAGCTTGCAGAAGCGCAAAGCAAATCCCAGCACTCGAGTCCAACATTGACCCCATCCGAGGCCGAATCGGAGCCCGTATCGCCACTTCTTGGCATCAAGTCGCTCGCAGGCGAGGAGAAGCTCGAGATACCGACATCGGCCGACGTAAACTTTTCCCTCCATTTAGAGGAGACGAAGAAGGAAAAGTGAACACAGACTCGGGCTAACGCATTTAATGACATATAATGGATAATGGCCACGAACATCATGCTAATTTGTGTTTTTTTTTTGGTGTCATGTCTCAGATGTCCTCGATAGTCCTCGTAGCGTAAAGTTATATTACAGTGGTGGTATATGTATGAGAAAACAAGGTGTCCCGAGTCACACAAACATAGACAGACAAGCGCGTCGAGCGCTGAACTAAGTAGTAACATATGTTCTCTTCCTATTCACTGTGGAGGCAGCAACGTAGCGAACCCTCGGGCATCTCAAACTTTGACCTTGTCCACCATGAACAAGCCTACGATTACTGTTCATGCAATGTTTCCAACAGCCTACCATCAGACACATCCCTCTCAAGCAGCCTCTCACATACACAATGCAGATACTCTCCTTGCCCGAGGTCGCACAATCGCTCGTGCTGGATGCGGATTGTCCGGGTGGCGCACGCGTGACACCATAAGTACAAGAGGTTGTGAGTACTCTGACCCTTGAGCTCCTCGTGCCAGATTCATTGGATGCACATCCTGCTAGGTTTTCTCAGGAATGCCTTCATATACGTGTTCCCACCCCCGCTGGTGCCGACCACAGCTGATGTCCCGTCCCGTGCTGTGAAGGAGTGGAACACTCGTCCCTCTGAATCGGAAATATTTTCTATCGCCGGTCTCCGACCTTTCGAAAGTACGCTCGTCAGCCCCCCACCTGGCCATCCAGCTGTTCCGGTACACGATCAAAAGTTGGACGACCCTCCTCGATCCCCGAAGAAGTGCGTGAAGGTAAATGTAGACGTGGGGCCTCTTGACGAGCTCATACCCCTGGTACACGATCCGTCTAGCGACCGTTCTCACTTTGCTCACGACAATCCATCAAGCCTCATTACATTCCCGCCCCTCTCGACGTACGGACCCCATTGCCTCGTTCTCCACTTGATATCCATCCTACTTTCGCACCTATTCCGCCCCAGACAACGGTCCTCCGTCGGGGACCTGCTCTCATCCATTTATGCTCGTGTCGCTTGGCTGATTCCCGTGCGTGGGGTGCCACCTTGGAATGACGTCTCCAGGGCCAGCGTTACCTTGGGACATTTCTCAGCGCTGGGACCCGGACATCTACCCGCCAGCGACATCGTCTGGACTCACGATGCACTTCGACAGTTTTGGACTTTTCTGTGTTCGTGTTCGGAAACGCTGGACTCCGTGACTGGACCGTTATCGCTCTCCTTTCACACCGCTCCACGATCGTCCTCGATGCGATCGCAGCAAGTGACAACGTCACCCGGGGCATCTCCGTGTCACCTTGCGAACAAAGAGTCCGAAATGACATCCTTTGACCCTGAACCTCTAATGCCCATCGTTAGGGCGCTCACGGACATAGACTACGTGAAAGTGTACTGCGATGCCCCCTGGGCAATGCCAGTCCGCCGGGCGCTGGCCCAGTGGACGTACGAAGAAGATGGAGCGGAAGGTGCCAGGGCTTTGGGAGGGATTCAGTTTCTGGAATTTGCGAAGTTGGTTCTGGTTAATGAGACGGGGGAAGGAGTGCTAGTCTCGTAATTTCTTGTGTATAGGATACGATATGCAATAGAAGTATGCTACCACTACCATTATGCCTAGTCAAACAAGGTTTTCGGGTCTAAAGGGTTAGAATATACTGTACGCACTAGTAAATGCGCGACTAGATATCAGATGACGCGCCGTTGAAATCCGCACCATACCGACAACGTGTTTCATCTCCCGCTTTGTCGCAGTCACAGAACAGGGGGTTCAGGGCAGATACTCACTAACTTGTCCTCTATTTCGTAAAAAGGTGGTCGCTCTAGACCTACTTACTGGCTTTCCACCCAACGAAGGCTACAACCAGCTCGTAGCCAGCGATGTCATCACTATCCTTCGCAGTCGGTGAGCGCGCGCTCTGCTATCACGGACCTCTCATCTACGAGTCCAAAATCCTCAAAGGCGAGGTTTGGGACGAAGCGAACACGAAGCTGGAAACAGTTGGGCCGCATTACCTTGTGCACTACAAAGGCTGGAAGCAGACGTGCGTTCCCACTCTTATACACACATTTCCGATTTCACAAAAATTTTTTTTTGGCAGTTGGGACGAATGGGTCCCCACCGCGCGTCTCCTCAAATTCAACGAAGCCAACCTGGCCCTTCAGAAGGACCTCGCCCGGGCGCAAGCTGCTGCCACATCTACCAGTGCCTCCGCCTCCAAAACATCGAATGCGGCTCGCGGTGCACAGCCAGGAGCAGGGCGACGTAAGGAGGGCGGGCGCGGTACGAAAAGGGGCCGGGATGACGACGACGGCACTCGAAGGCCTGAGATGAGGTTGGTCGTGCCAGACACGCTGAAGGTGCTCCTCGTGGATGACTGGGAGGCAGTCACGAAAAATAACCAGGTGTGTCCATTGCTCGCTTCTTCTACAGTTCTACCTACGCTGAGCGGCGGCACCTCGGTGTGTTCTCCCTTCTAGTTGGTCACGCTCCCCAGGAGTCCGACTGTCGCAGAGATACTGGAGGAATTCAAGCAACATATTCTAGACTCTCCCCCACCTAAGTATGCCCTCGTTTCCTTGAGTGTCTACACATTACTGACCCCGCAGTATTCGCTTGCTCCCCTCCAGTCTCCGTGACCCACAAGTGGTGCTCCCTACGATCGTGTCGGGCCTGCAGGTGTATTTTGACAAGGCATTGGGATCCAATCTCCTCTATCGGTTTGAGCGACCGCAATATGCAGACATACGCAAGCGGTACGTAACAGGTCCGACCGTGCAGGTCAGCCAGGAGCGCGAGATGAGCGCCATTTACGGCGCCGAGCACCTGTTGCGCATGATAGGTTCGTTACCCCATTCGGAGTAGGAGCCGACTGCTAACTGCGGTGATAGTGAGCTTACCAGCGATGGTGGCAGGGTCTACCATGGACCCAGAGAGTGTGGGTTTGGTTAGAGATTATGTGACCGAGCTCATGACGTGAGTGCTATTTCTGTTTTCACGGGTGGGGGATCTGACATCCTTTAGCTATATGATGGATCAGAGAGCGCGCTTGTTTCAGAGAGAATACGATTCCGCATCATTGCAGTACCAAAACATATCTCGTTCATGACGTTTGGTATGACTTGTTTACTTGGACTTCACACCCAGATCCCGGCGACACTCCTAATAAAATTTGAGTCCTTCAAGCCAATACGTTGGAGAATAAAAACAGGGACTCCTATGACAATTTTAGAGTCACCAAACTGATGCGATTGACTCGTTTGGGAGGAAAATACACAAAAAGAGCACCTGAGGACGAGGGGGTGACGGAATTCAAACTCCTTTTGAAAATTCATCGGCATTCACCGATATTCGCCACTTGCCTGCCAAGGATCCGAAACGCCGTCTGCTTACCAACGGGGTGACAAAGTGCAAATAAAATAGAAACAAATACTTAAAAATCATCAGAGGACCGGAAATGCAGTTTGTAGTGCATCGTTGAGGCTCCGGAGGTCATTTAGTGATTTTTTTGCAATAGCCCGTACGTGATAGTATTTTTCTACTTTTCTTAGGGGGGACAGGCTGATTACAAATTTCGGGTACTGCAGCGCAAATAATTATCATAGAAACGCCACCAGTTTACACACGACATCGACCATCCTCCTCTTTCTACGTCTTACTGTAATGGCAGATTCAAATTATGCACTCTGGTATCTCATTGAAGGAGATAGCTTCATTTCGAGGGTTATCATCCCCAAAAACAAGTTGGCTGTCGATTTGATAAAGGAGATTCATGGACAGTCCAGTTTCCGCTATCACAGGGGTATACGCGCCAATCAACTAGTCCTCCTTAAGGTCTGTCATAAGACATTGAGACAACACTCGGACTGAATCCTGTTAGGTTGAAATAGATCTTACACAACATCTGGGCAACATTTGCGAGTTGCGGGCACCAGAAAATGCTACCAAGATCAGTCCGATAAAACAGATAAAATAATTATGGCCAGACGAGCCAAATCGTCATTACGTTTATGTATGCGTGAGGTTACCAGGTACGTCTGACCCACTAGCACAGCGCTGTAAGTCCTAGTTCTTTCACTCACCGCCTGAAGTCCCAGAAGCGAAGCGGCCCCAAGAAGATGATAGTACAGAAGAAGAGGAAGATCTAAACGGACCCTCGGGCCTCAGCAACGAAGGCACTTTCTGAGGTTCGCTACGCACAGTGAAGTACGCAAGATGCAGATGGGGTAGGGTGGTAGACCTCAATGAGACGGTTGTAACCTTTCCTGTGCCTGTGATGGACAAATAATATAAACGTCAACTGGCGCAGCAGTGAACGGACAGGTACCGGGTGCCTTTCGATCCGGATCGAGCTTCGATGCACTTCTCTTGATTGGAGGGGGGAAGTGGACGTCCACACCCTCACTTCTGTTGTATTCGACGCATAAGGCCACTGGCCTCATCACGGACTACGTCGCAATTCTCTCTCTCGGCCAGCCCTCGATCGCCCAGTCTAGCGCATGGCGACCACTACTATCCGGACTGGAAGCACGCAAAAATCCGCGCGTGCTTGGGATACGCTCGTTTCTATCTGACTTGACTTGCAAGGTGAATGAGAACATAGAGGCTACTGGGTTCTCGGACAATATTTTCGACGTATACTCTGCATTCGGACCAGCTGCAGTAAGTCGGGGACTTGTGGCGGAGGCAGCATGCCAGAAGTTGAGGGGCCGAGGGACTAGCTGTGGTAAGTGGAGAATTCGGTGTACTGACGGAGTGGAGATGCTATGGGAAGGATGGGGACTTGTGGCACCGGCGGGATTGGTGAGGGTTGAAACAATGGGAGATTGGCGGAGAACTCGCAGAGCGGACGACATACAGTAGGGGCTGTTGAGACGGCAAGGCTATCGGGTCAGGTGGGTTACCCATTCTTGAGGCCTTGACTCGGGGATCGAGCTCAACCACGTCCCCAGCCTCAAGAGACGCCTGAATCGCCCTTGGCGAGTGCCGATATCTCCCTTCAGCCTCCACTAACGATGTACAACCCGTCAAGCACGAGTCCTAGTCCATCCCCCCTCGTCAAAAGAACAAACGCTTTCATCCTATAAGGATGAAGTGGAGGAGGTAAGGGAAGACGCAACCAACGACAAGCCTCCGCCGTCCAATCTCATCTTCAACGAGCGCATCTTCACCGTCATCAGGAAGTCGGTCGACCCTCCCTTTGCAGCCGAGTTGCCTTCTCATCCCTACCTACCTCTGCCTCTACTTCTGCCACCGCTCCCAACGCCCAAGGGGCCGTGCCTTCCTCCGGTACGACACATGTACCCGCTCTATCGCACATATTTACATGTTGCAGGAGCTGAGCGGGGCTTCGACCCTTCCCTCGCGCACCTCTCGATCCAACCCTTGCTTGGCCGTCCGCTCCAGGCAGCGCATATGACATCTCTGCAAGGTTCAACACGCATACGGGCGCATTTACGGGACCTAACGGATACAAACTTTCCCATCTATTGGAGTACGAACGCATGAAACGCATGTGTACTTTAGCATGAAACAGTAGGAACATGAGGTTGCGCAGAGAAGCAAACGAGAAGAGGGAGACGAGGCAAGCGGGGAGAAATGTGCTAGATAAAGGCGTTTACCTAGGTTCACCCAAGAACACGCGATACGTGGGACATGGAACTTCACCAGAGCCATGTTCTCCTGAACCAGCAATACCTTCGATTTCCGAGAAGCTCGGGATCCCTTCGGTCTACACCACCCGCACACTATCTTTCGTACGGAATGCGGACGCGGGCTCGATCTTTACCCGCGCATGTGTAGGGGATAACTTTGAATGGGATTCCTCGAGCCAAGGTTACAAAACGCTTCCAATCCTTGGATCTATATGACACATGTGCTGGGTGACGCATGACTAAGAGCGAAGACACGCATCCACTAGCAAATTTGGGCGTGTCTTCTATTCCTAACTTAGGCAAAGAGTTTCCCATTTCGGATTTCACATCTCGACCAAGATGTACTATAGAATGAATGAAGCCCACATGAACTACGTCACCTTGACCCCCAGGGCCCCAGATCTGGGGTATATTGGGCGATCCGACTTGCACTTTCATATTTTCTCCCTTCCTCCTAGTTTTTGATGACAGATATCGCATTATGGTACTTCGTGCAGGGAAAAGAGGATGTTTCCAAGATTATTATCTCCAAGAACAAGCTTGTTGTTGATTTGATCAAGGCAATTCACGACCAGTCCGGCATCCATTTCAAAGATGTCATTGCCACGGAACTAGTTCTCGTTAAGGTATGTCCTCCTGTTCCAGCCAGACTCGGACTGAAAATTTTAGATTGTTTTTAGGTCAACATAGACCTTACACAATATCCGGGTGCTGTCCGTGACCTGGTCCCAGAAATTGCCACAAAGATCAATTCGACAAGTCAGATAGGACAATTGTGGCCAGATGCGCCAACTCCATTTTGCTTAAGTATATGTGTGAGGCCACCCGGTGCGTCTCTTTTTTTTTTTGGAATAGCGATATATTAGGTAGCGAAGGATAGTAACTAGGTTACCTAACAATCCTACCTAACGCGCTGATGCGAACCTCGGAGGCTCGAAAACGGGGAAAAATGCATTGACGCACACCCAGAGTGGGTAGTGTGGGACTCAAGTGCTTCAGATCTATCTGGTAGAACCTACTACCCACTAAAAAACCACGTTTCGATTCGTCCAGACAGCTGGTTGGTCGCGGTGCCTCTTACTATATTCAAGTCACGTGTTTGCCCGGTTTATGTCTTGGTTTATGTAATACGCTTTCTGTTGACTCGGGTTACTTGGAGCCATATTTGCTCTGTTTCTCTTTCCGTGTGTATTTTGCCACGGAGATTTCTTTCACATTTCAATGTCTAAATCAGGTACACTGATTCAGTGATAATGATTTTGAGCAGACGTGGATGCTCTGGGTCGAACCATGTTTGTGGGGGCTGCGTTGACGTTGGAGCGGGCCGGGAGGCCGGTTGGGGTGAAAAAAAAAAAAAAAAAAGAAAAAAAAAATTCCTTGGGGCGGACGCTGCCCAAGTTTTGGGGTGCTCCCACCCACTAGAGAGTCGAGACAGTCTACGTGTCCAGAGGTTCATAGTATTTTGATTAGCAGACTATATGTTTTATTTTGAGGGGGTCACCCTCTCTATAGAGTATTCGCAGGGGAGTAGATGTGTGCTCGGGTATGCGTGGGGTGGTGGTCCCCTGGTAGGTATGCGTGAAGGCGGCGCCCTCTAGGTAACTGTGAGGAATATCCTCTGGGTATGCGTGAGGTGGTATTCCTCGTGGTATATGCAGGGTATGCGTGAGGTGGTATTCCTCGTGGTATGCAGGGGGGGCGCCTGGTGTGGGAAAACCCAACCATGGTGGTGGTTGCGGTTCAACCCCCCCACCCGGTGCGTCTCACTTACTAGTACTAGCGACTGCGGACCGGCCCGAAGGGCCGGTCTGTGTGCTTCGAGTTTTCGATTTCTATCAAACGTGTCCGTAAATAAATAGTAAGGAAGCATAAGCAGAGCTCGCTCAGAATTCTAACAGAAAAGGCGGTCACAGAAAGCTGGCATTAATGTCGCAGCAGAGGTGAAGCGGGGAACACAACACGGGAAGGACAAATAGGGGCACACTTCCGAGACACATACGATTGGTCATATTTCTATGTGTCAGCAATAGGGGCAGACACCCGACACAATACACATACGATTGGTCAGAATTCTATGTGTCAGCAAACTAAAAATGTGTGTCAGCAAATCCTTCGTCTATGCTTTATATATTGATGATACTACAAGACTGATTCTTTTGCTCACTGCCAGAAGTCTCACGGAAGCGACGGAAGGTCGATACAGAAGAACCAGAAGATTACATAAGTGGACCGTTAGCAGCAAAGGCGCCCTCTGCTGTTGCTATGCACAGTGAAGTATAAAAGATGCAGTTGAAGCAAGAAAGACGTGTCGCAAATGACCGTCCATATTTGGACACCAATCATTTGCCAATCGCACTTTATATAAAGGATTTGGTCATTTTTTAGACGTTGCAGCTGGTGCCTCAACAGATCCTGCGCTCGACATCAACCAACGACAATTTGAACTTAACGTTGACAGATTTATGATGTCGATGAACGCATATTATCCCACTGAGGACGAACGTAACGACGAAGCATTGAACTTTCTGAACAAAATTTTTCAATGTTGTCTCGGAGAACACACACAGAAACTCCTCCCTGGGATTGTCCACAAAGGTCGCTGCTCCGATGGCCATGCCCTTGGACCAGCAGACACAATAGAAGTCGTACTGGAAGTGAAGAACGAGCTTGGTTCAGGCCATGCGGATCCAACAATCGAACTTACTGCATACTATATGCAGTCACTCAAGTGTCTCACAACGAACGTTCGATCGCGTTTCTTCTTCCCTGCTCTGGGGATAGTGGTCGTCGGTTAGTGTTAGAGTGGCCTCAATTATTTGTGGCCCCCTTCAAGTTGTTTATAGGTTCACATATCGACTTCTATGCCCTCGCATATCCAAACTTTTCAGCCCGGCTTGTCGCGTTGACACCACTTCTTCCCACGATGGCTGAGAGCGGCAACAACTGGGTCAGGCCTGCACTCCTGAACGCATTCAGGGCTGCTTGTGTGCTTCGTCATCACATTTATGAGGACACAAAAGCAAGCGCAGAAGTTTCCATTACTCAAATGGCACCGTTCTCTCAATTGCCATATGTCGACCAAGTTGCTGCGTATTCCACCCCTGGGATCATCCGCTTCCACATTCAAGTTGAGGCATATCAAGGAGAACCACGATACCAAAACCGCTTCATATACCTTGCCACTCTGGATGGCACCGAGGTCACAGTCGTTGTTAAGTTTACCCGACAATACTTCCCACAACTACATTATTTCTGTGCCAGTCAGGGCCATGCGCCTCAACTACTGGGCTATGGCGACATCCCTGGTGGCTGGCACATTGTGGTAATGGAGTGGATCAACCACGAGGATACCAATCTGAAATCTTTTGCGCCTGAACATCTCCATAGGTGGTCTAAAGACCTCAAATCCACCGTGAAGGCTTTTCACCACAAGGGGTGGGTGCACGGTGACCCCCGTGTCGCAAACTTAATTGTAGGCAATCAAGAGCCTGAGCGCGTGTTGCTGGTCGACTTTAATTGGGGGGGGCGATACCACCACTGGACCAGTATATTTTCCGGCCACCCTTGTGAACAAGGAATTGATACCTGGACACCTGGGCAGCTCCCAGATCACAAAGGAGCACGATGACCATGTTCTTGCGTCTACGTTGGAGAAGTTGGCAGGTTCAGAAAACTCACTTTAGGACTCTGAGAGTCACAGATCCGGAATTATTGTGCATGCACTGTTTGTAGTCACCACGTATAGCATTATCGTCATATCAGCAATACGATATAAAACGCGCGACAGGAGCGAGACTTTGTCGACGAGAGAAGTGAGGGCCCTCGAATTTGTGGTCATGTGACGTGTTAGGGTCAGTGGCTGGCACGAATGCTCGCTAGCGCTCACTCCCGAGCGATATGAGTTCGAGTGCGACCTCGTTGTATCCTGCGGGTACTGCCCCGATCAAGGCAGAGTACGCTAGCCTTATTGAAGCCCGCTTTCGCCTGTTCAAGCCCTCCATCTACTTAGATTCCTCACTTCAACGGCGGAAAGTTTGCAACCCCAGGTCGATGACGCTTCGACTGAAGAGGGAACCAACCGCTCTGCGCAGAAACGTAGGCAAGAGGACGACCCCAATGACGCTGACTCTCCCAAAAAACCGAAGCTGACTGCCGCCGAGAGGCGGAAGCTTTCCAAGGAGGAGAAAAAGGCGCAGCGCGGTTCTAATAAAGGGAGGCGCTGGGCGAAAATGCGAGACGAGGTTGAACTCTGCTGGAGGTTCGCTGGTTCCGGGAAATGTGATTTTGGCTCAGAGTGCGTCTTTCGCGCGTTTCCTGTTGTCCACGCGAGCACGATACCTTGTTGACTCGGTCACCCTCAAGATGCCGCCTCTCTCACGATATCCAAGCCTACCTTGATGCGAAACCGAGAGACATCATCTTTCCTTCTGCGTCTATGTTGAGCAACGAGCCTCCGTTCGTATCCTTACCAGGTACCAGTACCGGCGCAAACGGAACCGAAAGGTCAGAAGAATCTTCCGTCGATCCTACCTCCCGATGCCCTGTTTTCGAGGCGACGGGCTCTTGTCGACTGGGTTTGAAGTGCAGGTTCTTGGGCGGTCACGTATGCAAAGCCGAAGACGGAACGGTCGCATTGGTTGAAGACGAAGCCAAGAAGGCGCTTGCTCTGACCGCAAATACCGAGCTCAACTTCGTCTCCCCGGCGACGTTGAAACTTCTCAGGTCGAAAAAGGTAGGGTCATTCCCCAGATGTACTCGGAAGTATGCAATGAGACAACGCAGTACCCCGCTCCAGTTTCTGATGATTACCTTCGAGAGCTGAAAGCCATGGCCGAAGGGTGGGAGGGCAAAGATATTTCAACCGGGACGCAAATAGCTACCGCCATCGTGGCGACCCCTGACGCAGGACTCGAGCCAAGCGTCGAGGGTTCGAACATATCCGACTCGGTACGGCCTCATACAGCAGCGCTGCCAGGCGTTGCCACTGAGGCTGCGCCGACCAAGTTGTCCCTCGATGAGTCTCGTGCCCAAGCCGATCTTCCGGACGTCCCTTTCCGATTTTCCGAGAAGAGGCGGTTCAATTGGTCAAACAAAACCTGTATGTGGTGGTTTTCGCCCTGACAAGTCTGCTCGAGATAACAAGTACCATTAGATTTAGGACCGTTGACTACTGTAGGAAACCTTGTGAGTGCTACGCGATGCATCACCCCTCGGCATTCTCCCGATCCAACTTCCAGCCATTCAGGCGACTTTGCGTTTCGTTTGGTGCTGACATTACGTGCGGTGAAAGTGAGTGTTTCGTCGTGCCATCTACTCTCCAAGGGCTCAAAGAAATGGATCAGTGGGCCTGGCGACCTCTTTCCTTTCCGGTTCTAAGGAAGAATGGTCTTTAGTCCGACGACATCCATCCGAGACTATGTTCGGGGTACAGGTCGCGGGAAACAAGCCTACTTCACTCGTGCCCACAGCCGAGGTGTTAGCGAAGGAGTGCAACGGCGGCATTGACTTCGTGGATCTAAACTGCGGGTGTCCGATAGACCTCGTATTTCGAACAGGCAGTGGTTCAGGCTTGTGCGTCCTTTTCTCTGCCCATATCTAAAATAAGGCGTTGACAATGTACTGTCCAACATGTCACTTACAGTGCTAGATGCCGCAGGAAAGCTGGGGAAGATCCTGGTAGGGATGAACCGCGCACTCGGGGAAATTCCTTTGACCATCAAGATGCGAACTGGCGTCAAGGAGGGCCGTAACAACGCGCACAAATTGATGCCCAGAATCAGCGCAGAATGGAATGTCGCCGCCATGACGGTGAGCTATTCATAGCATATCTCTCAGCGAGCGGAAGAAATAAATAGTCCGAACGCAGTTACACGGGCGGACACGACAGCAGCGATACACAAAGTTAGCAGATTGGGAGTACATCAAAGAATGTGTCCAAGCCGTTCGCGCACGCGAAGCCGACGAAGACTGTTCGTGACTCTTTACTAGTCTTCCGTGTGCTATTAATGACAGCAGCCGCTTCAAAGTGCCACGAATCCCCATCTTCGGTGGTGGCGATGCCTTCTCCGCCCAAGATTACTGGTCCAAGGTGGAAAGCAGCGGCGTCGACGGCGTTATGATCGCTCGTGGCGCACTCATCAAACCCTGGATCTTCACGGAGATCAAGGAACGAAGAGAGTGGGACATCAGCTCCAGGGAACGGTTGGAGCTGATAAGAAAGGTTGGACTTTCCCCTCCGCCGTTAGTTGGTGCTCTTGCTCATATTATCTCTCAGTACGCAGAGTTCGGACTAGAGTGCGTCGACATGCACCCCTTTTCAATAATTTATTGATTACAATACACCCAACTCACCACAGCCACTTTGGCACCGACACGGCCGGTGTCAATACCACACGCCGCTACCTCTGCGAAGCGTTGTCTTTCCAGTATCGCTACATCCCGATCGGGCTCCTTGAACATCTTCCGCCTCGGATCAATGACCGTGCACCTCTCTTCCGCGGGCGCGATCAGCTCGGTGAGTGCGACACTCTCCCTGAAAGTTCAGGTCTCTGACTCTCGCGCGGAAGAAACCCTCCTCTCAAGCGGCGATAGCCGCGACTGGGTAAAAATCTCTGAGATGTTCCTTGGTCCTGCACCAGAGTCGTGGACATTCACTCCTAAGCACAAGAGCAACGCTGTCGGCGGCGATGAAGGACAGGGCTAACCGACCCCTCAAGTTGTCGAGCATCGAGACACTCACTACCCAAAAGAAGTTCATTCTCTGTCCAATTGTAAAAGAGCGATGTACTAGATAATAACAAAGAAATAACAATGTAGACGTTGTCCCCCAATGGGTGCCACGAATTTCCTTATTTTAGGCTTTGACCTCAGTTGCTCACGTCCATGCGCTCGCCTGGAGTGATGGGAGCTTCTAGCGGCGTATTGAACCCGGATGCGGAAGTGGACGACGGAATGGATACTTGAATGATCTGGTTTGCCGCTTCTGACTCTACGGATTTAAGAAATATTTCATTGTGCCGCTCGATATCGTTCTGAAAAACGTGTATGGTTGTGTATGCACAATGGAAATGAGAGTATAATCGTGCACGTACCACAACATTTTCTGGCCATGGCAACGGTCCTTGGTCCCCTTCCGAGACGGCCCGACTGTAGATGAGCATGTACGGCCCTGCACCGAGGTGGAACCCCGTCTGATCGGTTAAAACGGTCTCTTCCGAAACCTATGGTAGAAGTACATTGAATAATTGAATACATGAACTCTGAATCGAGGGACTAGTGGCTTACCTCTGTAACGGCCCAATCAACGGTCTTCCACCACGTGCCATTATCGTTGACATATGAGTAGAGGTGGCTGCGTCCATACAGACCATCATGCACGAGGACGACGCGAAGATCGTACTACGTATAAAAGTGTAAGTTGGGTTGAGGGTACGGATGTAGGATGGGGTACTCTGTGCTCTCTCAGTTCTGGGCCTTCGAATATCTGCGAAAGCTGATCCTTTAAACTACCTTTCTGGGTTTGGATAGCTGAGGACAGAAAATGAGCCTATTTAACGAAACAAGCCCCCGGGACTCACTCTCGAGCTCGTTCTCGATCCTGGTGAGTATTTTTCGCAGCTTTTGGGTCTGAGTAACGATCATGGCCGCCCGCTCTGGTGTTTCCTTGTTTGCTACGTGTTCATAGTAATGAAGTGCAGACCGGAGAGATTTGAGGACATCTACGTTCTAATGCACGAGCTCATGAGATGAACCAATGAGAAGGACGATGGGCGCTCACCTGATGCCGTTTGAGAGAATTCTCACGTAGCGTAAGTCCCTGAATCTTCTCGCCGATCTCCTTTTGTTCTTTCCATTTGGCGGCAGATATTTCGACGTTCTCCTTCATGTACTGGTCAAGATATATGTGCTTCGGATACTGGAATGGTTTTTTCGGCAGAACCGGAGTCCGGGAATAAGATGGAAGCGTATCGTGTCGCACAAGCTGGAAAGTCACGACGTCGGAGGGCTCGAATATGACTTGCTGCTTCGACGGGATCTCGCTGTGCGCCATCCTGGCAGACAATGCGGACGCTAAATTTGCTGACTGATCGTCATCGCGGATGTCGACCTTCACGATAGCCATGTCTTGCCGTTGATCGAATGGAGACGTGTCTGGCTGCGCGTCCGCGGGCCCGTAGCGGAAGTAGAAAAGTCTGGATGGAACCAGTCAGAGGCATTTTGTCGAGCGAAGTACTGTGCATTGCCTTGGCCACTTGTGCGTCTGCGTTGCGATTTCTTTGTGTATCGACGTTTCGATCGTGAAAGTCAACTTCTGCAAGAGATCTACCTAGTAATCAACATACGGCGAGAGGTGCACGGGGGTGTCTACCGTAGGAAAGCTCGGCAGGGCTGGTTGTCGAATAGGCAGGGGGATTGAGCTCCAGCGCAGCAAAACACGAATCCATGTTGAGCTCGCTGATTACAGCGAGGTCCATGTGAGTATAGATTTCGAGCAACGTCCACATGAGTGGGTCTTGGCGAAAGTGAGTGTATGTCCAGCTGGCACGAAGAGGAAAGCGAGCAGACCTTCACCACTGGTTGGCGGAAGGACGAACTCAGCATCTGGAGTTTTCAGGGTTGGGCGCCAACTGGCGATGCTCCTCCGCACTTGGGGGACGTAATATAATCCTTGGAAAAGGAGAGCGGCATACACTAGTGGGCCTTGGCTAGGTCTGATCACAACTGGACTTGTTTGTAAGACAGGTCAGAAGAGACATGACTCCGAGTCGAGAGAAACCGAACAGACCGGTTGTCTTTCCTGGCGAGTTGCTCGACAGTCAAGGGCGTGAACTTGTCCTGGTCGTTGTACGTATCGCGCATGCTCTCTTGAATCGCTCGGCTCAGGTGCTGATCATCCTGCGAGACCCCAGAGGGTTGCTCTACCTGTACCCGATAATCGTAAGTTCACTACCCCTCGGCGGAGCCAGCTAAAGCACACGTTCGACGGGACCATGGCCCAGTTGGGGTCTGGCGCTCGCTCGCTGGGGCGGAGCTGAGACGTGGATGGACCATAAGCTGACGGGGACAAAGACGCTTCCAGCGCGCGCCTGAGTTCAGAGCTCTCGTCATCACCCGTGAGGTCTATAACCGACTTGTCTCTCTCGGGTTTGGAAGCTATGAGCGCTTGTGAGAGTTCGAACAGGAGGGAGGACGTCGCTCTGCTTACGAGGGGGGGTGGTCGGGTTAGCGACTGAATTCGGAACCTCTATCAAATTTTCGAAATCCGCAGGCCACGAATCCTCGGCCCCAGTGTCCCCTTCCAAGATGGAGGTGGCGGCCTTCTGCACATCTCCGTTGTGTTTTCTGAGGACTCGCCTTGCGATCTCCGGGTCACCATTTCCCATCATGGAGGTGAGAAAGGTAACATTTTCATCCTCGCTGACGTCCATGGTGATACTATGAGGTGGCGAACTTTGGGATTCGAACGAGGGAGAAGAAAAGTCGTATTGGTTGTGTGAGGTCACGGTGGTGGCCGGGCCCGCACAGCCGAAGCTGGAGACTCGAGACTAAGATTAGATAAGACTAGTCGTACAGTATGGTTGTATTCTACTACAGGATTGGTCTACTATTCTTGCCTATCCAAGAAGCCAACACCGCCGGCCCTAGCCTTCGCCAGGAAACTCTCGTACCATCTCGCGATCAAACCCACTGGAACCATGCTATCCGGAGAAAGAGAGGTTCCGCTACCCGACACGAAGCTGGAGACATAATTGAACAAGTGCTTGACAATCTTCTCAGCAAATACCGTCGCGTCGGACAAGGCGGGTGCGGGTTTGGGCGCGGCAGTGGGTAAAACGCTAACTTGCTCCAAGACTTGTGGGAGGGGCTCGATGGAGATGCCGAGCACCGCGGTCACGCCAATACCAGTCGTAGGCTGCGCTGAATTTGAGAAGGCCGCTTGCGAGGACGATGATTGAGACACGAAGCTCCCACGCAGACGAAAGATCGCGGAGGGCTTTTCGTTTGAAAGCCTGTTCCGGGTCGAGTCGTGGACTCATGAGGAAAAGTAAACAGGACTAACATGCCAAGCAATTGGAAACCCTTCCCCGGCCAGAAAAAATGGACGGTTGCTCCATATCCTTCTGGAAATGGTACTTGCAACGAATATTGGTGTCAATACTGAAACTGAAGAAACGAGATGTGCGCACGGACCTGTACCAAGTAGGAAGACACAGACGTGGTTGATAGATTCGGCCGCAGGAAGCTCGAAGGCGGCCTTAGTTTCGTCAATCTGCTGGAGATTTGTCTGTAGGAGCCTGCCCGCTACACAGCAACCAAACATCGCTTCAGACTCGGAGTTGGAAGAGTTCGCAGTTCGCCGTTCACACGATGTTCAAGAAATGTACGTTCACCGGGCCGTGCTTACAGTACTGACTGTAGCTCACCTCAAACGTGTCCACATCTTCCTAAAGTCCGCAATCGTGTCACCGCAACGTAATCAATCATAACGAACGGGTCCGGGATAAACGTGGTCCGGTCACAAACATTGTATAAACGTACGAACATCATACTGTAAACGCTTACCAGGGATGTGTTCTCTGAGATCTCAGGCTTACGTCTTTGATGCTAGACCACATCACCCGTTACTCGTTCCCAGTGAAGCGCTATTGGGTCCCCGAATTCGAGTCGACCGATCCCCGATGCCATTACGTTGATTCTCGCCCACTGCTCTAAGTTTTACTAAAGAGCACTGGGAGCCACTCTTAGAAGACCTGTACGGTCAACTGGCAATCATCTTCGAGGAACAGCTCGCCCATACCGAAAATCCGTGACGTATGGGCCATCGAGTGTCCAAATCATGGTGAAGGCGCCGTGTTGAACGAGGAGGCCTTGTTGGATGGATATACCCCTACCTGTAAGTGTCTGTGCAGGCTTTTGCAACTGACCACACTCAGCCTAATTGCGGAAACTCACCCAGTTTCGTGGGAGGAATATGCAAGAGCTGTGCATTTGGTTTTGAATGGTCTAGGCAAGGTATAAATGTCGACTTCAAGTCTCGCAACCTGGTTGGGGTGGGCCACTCTATGGGGGCATCGGCAATGTCAGTTTCCCGCTGATTCATTTTCGTGATTTACTGTTGACCCACTTTCCACCGCCGCAGTGTTCTAACCAGGACGATATACCCGTTTGTCTCATGGTCAACGACGATCCTCGTTGAGCCAACGATTGTTCATCGCGATCATTTTACTGGAGGGAATAAATTTCTGCCAAAGGCGCCCTCAAGCGTAGTGACGTGTGGCCTAGTCGAGAGGAAGCTTACAAGCTTTTACGAGAACGCTCCCTCAAATCATGGGATCCTCGTGTCGTTGACATATTCGTCGTATGTATACATTTCTACACCTGATCGTCTGGGCTCTGATTGGGGCAGAAATACGGTCTACGAGAACTCCCCACGTTGACACATCCCGACAAGACACAAGGGGTTACTCTTAGCTGTACGAAAGCTCAGGAATTTGTGGGTCACTGCGTCGTGCGCCGTTCGCGTTGATCCCATATCCTATAGGCTACATATGGTGAAAACATCGGGCGTCTCAAAGCGCAATGGTTCCTGGCAACTTTCTGCAAAGACGTCCCGACGCACGTCGTCTTTGGGGAAATTGCCGATATGAAGTGCGCTTTGACCTGTTTTGGATTGCGAGTTCGTCGCCGCTGATAGATTGTGCGACGCCTCCATAAGACCAGCTAGGAACCACGAATTTGTGAAGCAAGTTTCCGGTGACGGCTTCCGGACGACTTCCTTTGTCAAGAACGCGGGGCATCTCGTCAGTCTGCCGATGACAATTGTTAACTGTCTCATTTTTCTGAGAACGTCCCCGACAGGCCGTGTATCATAACCCGGCAGGTGTGGCCGATGCCATTTTGAACGTGTTACGAGGTTTGCGGGTTGTCCCGTCTAAGTTGTGACAAGTATACTTTGGATAACTGCGACGCGAGTGCTGTAGCTAGATGAGGAGTACGGTAGGTATCAAAGGAAGCGATGCGTGTGCTATGGAACACGTGCGTGGGTTCTAGGCTCAGAGAGGATATGAGAATGTATGTGATAGATCAGCAGCCAAGGTCCTTGAAAGGATGAGCAAGAAACGAAATAGGTAAGGCTGGCAAGCGATCGAGGAATGAGACTGGCGCTGGGAATGAGGAGTAAGGCAAGACAACAATTTCCGGACTTCAGTACGAAAAGCTTGTGCTGGCACGGATGATGAAGCGAGACGACTAGCTCAAGCGAAGGGCGGGAGCGTGAAGTGACGAAAGTGGAGACCGAGCCACGGCGCGAACGTGGTAGTAAGGCGTGAAACTCGTGCGAGGGCGGAGACGTGGGTTAGTAGAAATGGCGAAAAGATGGCGTGACCAGTAGGGGGTGGAACCAAAGCGTTGACCTGGCGAAGTGCAAAGGTGATGAGGCGAAAAGGGAGTCGCTCACTGTGTTTGTTTGTGACATTTTCGCTTGCATTTTCGGTCATGAGTCCTGTAACCATTTGCTCGATAATTGGCAGTGGTGCAAACTCTTAGTGAAACATAACTTCATGAAGGAGTTTTGGCAATGACGATCGCTTGTACTAACCAAGGGATTGTATTACACTGCCGAGTTTAGGGACTACAGTGACACAGGGTAACGAGAACAGGACTTACTGGAATGGTTTCCTGTGATCCTGGGGATCCATTCGCCAGCATCTTGTACTTCGATGTCGTCTCGATGTCGTCGGAAAGAGAAAATGCTGACAACTAAGTATGATGCGGCCGAGGAATCGACAAGCAGATTGTGAGGGTAGGAGGTGCTTATGATCCCATGGACGAGATGTATGGGGGAATACGGTAGGAGAACAACTTAACCTTGACAATGGTTGGAATCGGTGATGCACGCGGGGGCTGTACTGTCACTGGTACACTGGGAGACTTGCGGGCAGATATGCGGATAGCGCGTTTACACGTTCGACGCATACTCTCCCTCTACTATATAACACCCAAGATATTAGAATCACCAACACTAGAGACGGTACCATTAGTAGCTCATGCTGCCATGGCTCGGTTCAATATGTCTGAGCCAGCTGAGCTACATAAGCCGACCTGAGATAAACAAAACTGGCTTGGCTGTTCAGTTCGTGAACACACGAGCCAGTGAGCTGGGTTGGGCAAGTTGGCACAAGAGTCTGTACCCACTCAGCGGGTACTGTATACAATAAACCTACCTAATACTCCTCTTCACACAGCTGCAGCAATCGGCGGCGGGGCCGAGAAAAAGGGCCTTAGCCCGACCCATACAGAAAACAAAGATGGAACGAGAACGAGTAGTTGCAGCTATGGCACCAAGAGAATGGCGGAACAGCTGACTCGGAACACATACGAAAAAAATCTACGGACGAGGCGGAGGAGGTGAAGGGCGCCATCGGGAATGAGCCAGTAACTGAGTCGGAACACATGCGTATGAAAAAACTACGGAGGAGGCCAGGAGGAAACGGAGAAGGACGCCATCGTATGGCAAGCAAGAGTGAGCAACCTCATTTCCGACTGCGCACTACTTAGCCGACCACCTGAGCCGCACTTCCGGTTCCCCAACACAGTTCGCTTATTTCCGCAGTCTCTCCGCGAGACTGCGGAGAGACTGCGGAACTGTGTTGGAGAACCGGAAGTGCGGCTCAGGTGGTCGGCTAAGTAGTGCGCAGTCGGAAATGAGGTTGCTCACTCTTGCTTGCCATACGATGGCGTCCTTCTCCGTTTCCTCCTGGCCTCCTCCGTAGCCTTTTCATACGCACGTGTTCAGAGTCAGCTGTTCCGCCATTCTCTTGGTGCCATAGCTGCAACTTCTCGTTCTCGTTCCCTCTTTTGTTGTTTGTATGGGTCGGGCTAAGACCCTTTTTCTCGGCCCCGCCACTGGTTGTTGCAGCTGTGTGAAGAGGAGTAGGTTTATTGTATCTGAGTCGGATTCCTGGGCCCTTTCTAGCTTGGTTCAATGGTTTCAGTGTAGGTGCTTTCTCTCGCTGAGTGAGTACCAACTCCTGTGCCGACTTGCCCAATCCCAACTCACTGGCTCGTGTCGTGAACTGAACAGCCAAGCCAGTTTTTTTATCTCAGGTCGGCTTATGTAGCTCAGCTCAGCGGCTCAGACATATTGAACCGAGCCGCGGCAACATAGACCAACAATAGTACCGTCGTTAGTGCTGCTACGCCTACCCGACGCACTTCCACCAGAATTACTCAGGTCGAGCGTATAAAGAGAAGTCGAGGAGGAAGAGGACAATAACGAAGGTCGCAGCGACATCCGCCATGAAATCTACTCTCATCCTCACCGCGACCTCTCTTCTCGCCGCCGCTGTACATGGTAGTGTGGTCGAGCTCGAGTCTAGAGCGACAGATGGCTACGTGCAGAACCCCTCGGGCACTGCGTCTTTCACTTTTAGTGCGAGCTGCGCCGCTCCCGGTAAGCAGCGCGAGTCGCGCTCCACAAGGGTACACACGCTGAGTATAATGTCCCCGCAGCGTGCGGCAAGAACGTCACTGGCTTCGCGACTTCGATAAGCCAGCTCGCCTTCGGTTCGGAGACGGGCCTCGGTGCCGGGGACGCGTGCGGACGCTGCTTCTTTCTGAATGGGAATAAGGACCCGTACTGCACCGGACTACACGGGCCCGTTCTTCGGCATCATCGTAAAAGCCACTGGTATGTGTTCCTCCACGGGCAACGAGAAATGGTGCGGCCAGACGACTTCCCAGCCAACCAATTCGTTCGGCATGTCGGTGCAGTGCGTGATTCCCCTTTGTTATCTGTCGTCAAAGCTGGCGCGCTTAGATAAATTGCGTCGTAGCTTTGACCTGTGCGGGGACACCGGCGCTGCCGATATTTTCTTCCCGCCGGGGAAAGGTGCTCTAACGGGCACGTACAGGGAGGTATCGTGTAGTAAGTGGACCGGCAAAGACGGCCTGAGTCAGTGGGACGGCGCGTGCCTCGATGGCGAAAGCGCTGATAATTGGCCCGCAGTGGCTTGTGGCAATAAAGGTGCGGAGCTTCTCCCCTTGTCTATGCCACGAAAGGCTTTTGTTCATGGATACTGTAGGCACCGCACCCGCCTGAGGAAGTGGAGTTGTTACGTTCCAATACGTATGACCTTGCGTATGACTCTGTTTTCGTCTCTTCCCTCTTCTCCAACGTTCGCGTGACTTGGCCCAACATGTTGACTCGACGCTTTGTATGACTCGGCCATTCTCGTACTCTAAGCTAGATTATGACCTTGCTTGGTGGGAGCGTTGCGTGGGAAACTGTATCTATTTTGGTAGGGTTCTTCAACACTCTGCGTCACTGAGCCAGGCTTGCTCAAACATAAGCCTGGCTCAAGGGGGGGCCGGGATGCTTAAAATTTAAGCTTAAAATTAACGGGGCCGGAAAATGTTTTTCAGGGGCCAAGCTCCCGGTATCCCCCCGAAAAGGAAATTCTATCCGAATATAGAAAATTCATAAAGAGCAATAAATAAATAAAAACATAAGATTGGCGCTGTACTACTGTTACTGCCCAAGGTACTGCCAGTGTACTCATGACCGCTGTCGTCGTCGCCCCATGGTAATTATGCTCATCGCCATCGTGATTGCCTCGTGGTCGCCATTGCCGATGTTGTCGTGATCACCTCGATGCCATTGCCGAGGTCGTTGTAGTCGCTTCAGCGATCGCTGTCACCGAGATTGTTGCGGTTCCATTGTCGAGGTCACCGTGGTCCCGTTGTAGTCGCCTTGTCGCCGGCGAAGTGTCTTACCTGGTTTCAAGGAATGGCCGCATGGGTGACAGACGTCGTGTTCACCGCGGTTGTTGTAGTCGTGGTCGCTAGTCACCTCACCTGTGTGCCACGGATATGGCGGGCTGCTGCTCTCGATAACGATGGCTACTCATTTCTTTGTTCTGTTTGGTCCTCCAGTTTTCGACGTTTTTTGTTACGGGCCACTTGTTCCAGAACTGCCTGGTGATCATCGGTTAGTTGAGACATAGCATCAAGTCGTTTCCATCGCCTGGAAATCTAATGGAAAATAAAAATAAAAATGCGGCTTACAGTAAGCAGGGATGGGTGGTTTCTTACCGTTTCGGAACATCCATGGGTCGACGCCCGCCTGAGGGAAGACGTGCTTGCCTTCACGGTAGCCCGTGCGCGTTGTCCCCGTCATCAAAATTGACACGGCACCTCCCCCGCAGCTGGTCGACTCAGGCAGCGGGTCCGCCTGACGTTGCCCTCGGCGCCGAACCGGAAGACCCATGGGACGTCAGCTGCAGTCACTCAGCTACAGTCGATATACATCATGGACGGCTGCGAGGCCCACGCTGCGTCTTCCTTGCACCCGACCCTGCCACAGTTGCGGCGGGCGCGGTCTCCAGTCATGCAGATGTGGGGACGTCATTTCTAAATGTCCTGCATCTCGAGCGTTGGCGATGGCCTATTTCCGTACACCTCGAGGTCCTAGTCCTTCCCCTCCGCCTCAGCACGTGGCGCTCCATACTGGATCAGCGGGAACGTGCGCATGTGAGCATGCCGCCGCGTTCCTGGTGGTGCTGGTCCACCCACGCCTCCCGAGCCGGCAGGAGCGCGGTAGTGTTCACCGTTTCGACCATGAAACTGCGGCCCAGGGCCCCAGGTCTTTGATGCCGTTTCCATATTCTATCAATGCCTCTGTTACAAGGATCGAATTTCTCTGTCCTTTTCTCACCACTGGTGGTATCTCACTAGACTGACGCACTGTGCCGTGGATGGGCTTAACTCGCTTATTCCTATAGGCCGATAAACGCGGCGTGAAACCTCTGACGAGTTATCACGCTGACACACCCCTGATCACCACGGAAGCACGTCTCACTGCACTCGTGACGATGAGAACCGTCATTGTCTCCCTCGGCGTGTACGGATAAATGTGGTTCGTTGCTTTCTAAGTTGTTGATCTGGTTATTTCTTCTCATGGACATAGTTTCTACCTGTCGACATCAGCGAGGACGGACCGGCCTCTCAGTTCTTTTGACAAGATGTCGTCATCTCCATGCGGTTTCTGTGCCGACCTTCATCTCGAGCGCGGGAGAGCACGGCGCTTGGGCAGATGTCGCTTACCTTTTGACTTATCTCTATTTCCTCTTTCCCACTCTGGATACTGACAATAATCGGCAACCCAAGCGACCTACCGCGACCCTCGCCCAACGATGTGCCAAACTCAAAGCTGCCAGCAACACCCCATACCAGGTTTTTGCACCAATTCTCACCTCGAGCATGGGATGCCGCACTCGGGCAGGTATCGCTCGCCTTTCAAGTTGGACTGAATCTATTGCTTCCCATCCCAGATACAGACAATACCTCGGCAACCCAAGCGACACCGCCGCCACCCTTACTCAACCATGCGTCAAACTCTAAGCCACCAGCAACATGACATATCGGGCGTCTCCGCCGACCCTCACATCGTGTACGGGCCCGAGACCGCGGTACTTGAGCCAGTGTCGGTTCGCTCGGGGAGGTCACAGACTCACGGGGTGCGATGATGGCGTCCTGATTTGGTAGCCCCCGTCTTTCACTTGAAGTTTAAAAGACTCTTAGAAGATATCGTGCGGCATAACATAGAAAGTACTCGCTCTAATATCAAATGCGTGGATTACCTGTGTACATTACTACTGCACTGAAAATTTGGTGTAAGGCGATTTTCTGGCGACTGACATTTGACGACCGACAGAAAAAAAGTGTATCATTAAACTGTGAGAAGGGGATTGCGAGAATAGAAATTCGGAGGGCCCTCCGAATCTCTAGTCTATAGAAGACCTCGTATAGCTTGTGTGGCCCTTGAAAAGTAAAAGCCTGAACTTGACCGGTTTGACCGGACCGAGAATGCTCATGTGACTATCCTGGGCTCTCCAGCAACAGCCAATTGATTGTCATAGCTATCCCGTTCGACATGTCTCTCAGAACAGCCACCAGCGCCGTCAGGCGCGTGCAAGTTTCACCTCGACGAATTAATTCGGGACTTTCGCTTTCCGCGGCGCGAGTTGGCACGTATGTTACTGCAGCCAGCAACAGAATACCAGTGAGGATCGTCGAAGTAGGCCCTCGGGATGGTCTTCAAAACGAGAAGACGATTATCCCCCCACAAGTCAAAGTCGAACTCATCAACCGGCTTGGGCGTGCAGGTTCGACGGTCATCGAAGCTGGGAGCTTTGTCAGTCCAAAGTGGGTGCCACAGGTGTGTGCGGCGCATCCATTCGGTACCCCCTCGTGCGCTTATATCGTGCAGATGGCCGGCACGGCCGAGATAGTAACATCCATGGAGAAACTCCCTGGCGTCACATACCAGGTTCTCGTACCAAATGAGAAGGGCTTGGAAAACGTCGTCAACCTTCTCAATGCCCATCCCGGCAAGCCCCCGATCGACGAGATTGCCGTGTTCACTGCCGCTACGGACGCGTTCTCGCGCGCCAACACGAACGTCACAGTGGCCGAATCGTTGAAGCGCATAGCGCGCGTTGTCCAGGGTGCTCTTGACAAGGGCATTAGGGTACGTGGGTATGTCAGCGTGGTGATTGCGTGCCCGTACAGTGGCAAGGTAAACTACAAAAAGGTGCGGGATGTGACGAAGGAGCTACTCGACATGGGATGCTATGAAGTGAGTTTGGGCGATACCACCGGGATGGGCAACCCAATGAGTGTATACGAGATGCTCAACGTAACGCTCGGCGCGAATCCAGTAGAAAAGCTGGCCGGTCACGTACGCAGCATTCCACATCGCGCGATTCTTCCTTCTCACCAACTGCTCGCCTAGTTTCACGACACCTTTGGCATGGGAGTCGCCAACTCTATTACTGCACTCCACGCGGGTATTCGCACCCTGGACAGTTCCATCGGTGGCCTCGGTGGCTGCCCATACTCGCCGGGGGCAACCGGAAATGTGGCTACAGAAGACATTCTGTACGCTTTGCAGGATTCTGCGTACACTGCGCCGGGCGACCTTGAAGCTCTGGTGGACATAGGTTTTTGGATATCAGAACAGTTGGGGCGTGACAACTCCAGTCGAGTAGGGAAGGCTATTCGCGCACGTAGAGAGCAAAGAGAACGGAAAAATGATGTTTTGTGACTTTGTCGGACTGAGGATATGGAAGGCGGGCCGAGGAATAGCCAATCCTGGCATTTTCCGATGATAATTTCTCTCCTCTCTCACAAAACGCGAGCGCCAACGCGCGCACCGAGTCGCTCGACTCGAATCGCAACACTGGTAGCAAGTACAAGTAACGCAGCGCTATGCCAGACTCATTTTTCTCCTCCAAAAAAACGCGGAAGCGGAAACGCGGACCTTTCAAGGACTCGGGCCCATCCTCCAGCAAAAAAATATTGCGAACGAGCAATGGTCGCGTATCGGCGAAGGGGAAAGGGAAGAACCACACGGCCGATGAGGACTTGCGCTCTGGTGGAAGCGGATCCGAAGCCCTGGATGACATGGACCTGAGAGCGGATGAGGTTGACCCCAACGAAAGCGGGGAGGAAGACGCGGATGAGACACCAGCCGAGAAAAGGCTCCGCCTGGCGAAGCTGTATCTCGAATCTATCAAAGAGGGCCTAGGTGCGAAATCTTCCCTGTCCTTGCTGCTCCGTAGTTCTCATACTGGTTCGTTGGTGTGCTCAGCTGATGGAGAGGTCGACTGCTGCCGAAATTGACAAAGAGCTGATCTCTGCTCGCTTGAAGCAAGATGTCCTTGAGCACGCGGGAAAGCTACACTCATACGTAGCCGACTCTGTAAGTACTATCGTGGCTTGGGATTGCGTCCACGGCGCCTCATCTTTTACAGTTCGACTTTGTGCAACCTCCACCCACGCTTCGGACACGGGGACACAGATTTTCTGTCACCTCTGCCGTCGCTTCCAGTGACGCGCGCTTCCTATTCACGTCCGGAAAAGATGGATGTATCATCAAGTGGGATTTACATAGCGGCACCAAACTCGCTACCTTCCGCAAACTACGTCCTGGCGGCAAGGGCAAGGAGAAGGCGGCTGTTGAGACACCTGGGCATACCGACGCGGTGCTCGCTCTCGCTCTGAGCGATGACGGGAGATACCTTGCCAGTGCTGGAAAGGATCGCCGGTTGGGTGTATGGGACGTTGAGAAAGGCGAATGGGTGAGAGGCTTTGGCGGCCACCGCGACACCATATCTGTACGTAACTCTTTCCTTCCACTGGCGCAACACTTTTCATGGCGTGGTCTACCTTTCAGGCTGTGGTGTTTCGAAAAGGCACTCAGCAACTATACACCGCCTCGTACGATCGTACGATAAAATTATTTGATTTGGCCGTGATGGGCTATGTGGAAACGCTATATGGCCACCAAGATTGCATTCTCAGCCTCGACGCGCTGCGCGCGGAAACGGCAGTGAGCGTTGGGGGGAGAGATAAAACCGTCCGCTTTTGGAAGATCGTTGACGAAACACAGCTCGTATTTCGCGGAGGCGGACGGAGCTCTGCAAGAGAGCTGTTAGAAGGCGGAGGCCTAGCAGATTTCGAGGAAGAAGAGCGGGACGGCGGGAAGAGAGGGGGTCGGACGGAGATGAAATACGTCGAGGGCAGCCTGGACTGCGTTGCTATGATTGATGAGTTGACGTTCCTCAGCGGTGGTGATAGCGGGTGAGTCCATATCGGAAAAATATCGGACACTGGTTCATGCCCTCCACATAGGTCAATATGCTTGTGGACGACCCAAAGAAAAAAACCCGTATTTACGCAAGCCGTTGCGCATGGTTTGAGCGAAACAGTATCCGAAACGGAGGGCGTCATTCGTACGCCACGTTGGATCACATCTCTGGGAACACTGCACTATTCAGATCTCTTTGCTTCTGGTGAGCCCACTTTTGGATATGTACCTAAAGTGAACGCATACCTAACCGCGGAGGCGTGTAGGGTCCTGGGACGGACACTATTCGGATTGTGGAAGGTCGATCCGAAAATGAAGTCCTTTTCTGCCATAGGAAATTTCCTCGTTCCGGGCGTCATCAACTCGTTACAGTTCGTATCACCGCGGAGGGGGGCATTGGATGATGCCTCGTGGGTTCAGTCAGAACCTCGGGCTGATGCATCCCGTTTTGTGAGCGAGGCGTCTCCGAAGAAGTCAGGGTCAGTGCTATTGGTGGTGGGGACTGGGCAAGAGATGCGACTGGGTCGATGGGTGACGGTGAAGGGGGATGGTGCACGCAATGGCGCACTTGTGATGGCTTTGCATCCTCGGACGTCAACTTGATCGACTACAAAGTTGTGTTTTTCCGTATCGCATCTTATCTATCCACCACGGGCATCGCCTTCATCGTCGACCGAGATGTGCTTGCCCTCTTAGCCCTAACTCTTAACTACGTATTCAAAGTTACGCCCCCCACGATGTTTTTTCGCGGTATAACCGGGCGGCCCTCCGTGCCTCGTGGCTTTACGATAATATCTCCTCTCCCACTTACAACTCAGTCGCAGCCACGGAAAAAGCATGCATACGCTCACTGTCGATGCCCTGAACCCCGCTTTCCTCAACGTCCAGTATGCTGTGCGTGGTGAGCTGGCCATTAGGGCCGAGGAGTACCGCGTACAACTCAAGACGGCGGGGGACAATCACGGCTTGCCATTCAACAGGGTCATCTCGTCGAACATAGGGAATCCGCAACAGACGGGGCTTGATCAGCCCCCGATTACATTCGTCCGACAAGTGGGTAGTTCATTGACGCTCGATGTGCTGGCCCTCTCTCACCAACATCTGATCAATGTGTGGCACAGGTAGCGGCGTTGATGGAATGGCCTGCGCTTGCTGAGCTGGCAAAAGATGTCTTCCCTGCAGATGTCATCGCCCGTGCCAAGGAACTCCAGGCTGAGATTGGCTCCGTTGGGGCCTACTCTCACAGTCAGGGTGTCCCGTTCATCCGGAAAAATGTCGCCAACTTTATCCAAGGTCGGTCCCCTCATCTTTCACGATCATGCCGTGATCTTCCCCCCAACCTGACTGACTGACCCACCCAGAGCGCGATGGCTATCCTTCCAATCCGAACCACATTTTCCTGACCGCCGGCGCATCCGCGGGCGTGACGTTACTCATCTCGATGCTTATCTCCAACCCCCGCTCTGGGATCCTCATCCCGATCCCGCAGTACCCGCTGTACACGGCGACCCTCGCGGCGAATTCCGGCGTGGGAATACCGTACCACCTCGACGAGGACGCCGAATGGGCGACGTCCGCGCCGGACATCGAGGCCGCGATCGAGGGCGCCGTCCGGGAGGGCATCACGCCCAAGGCGCTCGTCGTCATCAACCCAGGCAACCCTACCGGTGCGCTGCTCGACGAAGCGACGATGCAGAACGTCGTGCGGCTCTGCGAGCGCTACGGCCTCGTGCTCCTCGCGGACGAGGTCTACCAGACGAACCTGCACTCGCGCAGCACGCACCCCTTCACGTCCTTCAAGAAGGTCGTGCGCGCGCTCGGCTCGTCCCTGCCCCTCGTCTCCTTCCACTCCATCTCCAAGGGCGTCATGGGCGAGTGCGGTCGCCGCGGCGGATACTTCGAGTGCACGAACGTCAGCGACGACATCATCGCGCTCATATACAAGCTCGTCTCCGTCTTGCTCTGCCCCCCGCTCAGCGGCCAGATCGGCGTCGACTCCATGGTCCGCCCCCCGCGCCAGGGAGACCCGAGCTATGCACTCTGGAAACAGGAGACCGACACGACCCACGCCGCGCTCGCGCAGCGCACCAAGACGATGTCCGCGCGGCTCAACGAGCTCCCCGGCGTGTCCTGCGTTGACTCACCCGGCGCACTCTACCTGTACCCGCGGATACGGTTGCCTGACGCCGCGATCGAGGCGGCGCGCAAAGCGGGTAAGGAGCCCGATACGTTCTACGCTCTCGGTCTGCTGGAGGACACCGGTATCTGCGTCATTCCTGGAAGCGGGTTTGGGCAAAAAGAGGGGCAGTATCACTATCGCCTTACGTGCCTTTGTCCCGGTGTGGATGAGTACGTTGGGGCGTTGGAGCGCTTCCACCGCAAATTTGTCGAGCGCTATGGAGGCTTGTGACTTGGGAAGAATATATAAATAGACGGGATTTTATGGATGTACCATCACTCTTCTTCACACTTCTAGGACTGAGACCGCCGTTTATAGAAGACCATGATGCAAGTGCCGTTATTACGCCCCTTCGCCCCCTTGGGTTACGTTGTTGAACCCTAAATGCATGTATTATGTGTGAAAACTACGTGGTAATCGTACAACTGCCTATAGTGCGTACATGCCTCAGAATTGCAAGCAACACACGTGAACAAGAATGATGATCAAGCAGTAATGATATGATCAAAATAACATAGAAGATATAGGGTCGGCATAAGAACTGTCATAAGTATCCGATGATGACTGCGCAAGGTCGGAAGCAGACGAATGGAAAGACAATGCATAAGCCGGACCTGCGCCGTTACCCACCAGAGGCGAAGTGATGTCCGAGGCCATTCGGCGAACACGTGTCAACGAAGGGAGGAGCGATACCGCTGCACCGGCATTTGTGTCCTCTATTGAATTTGGATAGAGACTGGAGAGGTCACTTGCGATGGATGACGTCGATGATGCTCTACTCCTCGGAGGAGGGACGGTCAACATGGGAATACTAGAGGGAATGCAACAGGTGCGGTCTTCAGGATAGGAGTTTGAGAGTAGATCGGATTGATCCCCTCCGGGTTCGTGATCATCGCAACGGCGTTGACAGCGTACGCAATAGTTACCGATCCGCATCCGTTGGTCGCCAACGCAAATGCACTGAGACGTCGGTTCGTGGAAGACGTCGGGTAGACTTTCGAGGGTAATGGGCATAGGTTCGACTATACGGGGGAGGTCGAACATAGGATAATGGACCGTGTCCCCTTTGGAAACGTCTTCGAAGGGAGATGAAGGGGGAATCATCGGGATGCTCTCGATCCACTCTTCTAATGGTTCAAATTGGTGCGGTATCCGCCCATCTTGGGGAGTGGTCGGAGGTGTCGGAGCAGGATGAGGAGCAGCGTCGGAAGTACGCAAGCAGCCGTTACAAGAACCAGGATTGGGACAGTCTTCACGACTTGACCAGGCGATCGGTCCTCTGTGTTGTAAGCAAGTCTGACAGGCACACGTTTCCCCACAGGTACAGAAGCCCCGGTATCCGGCTGGGTACTCCGGGGAATCCAACCCATCTCGTAACTCCGGAAAAGAAGGCGGATAAGTCTTCTGGGGAATTGAATGCCCCGAACTGTCACTGGACCACGCCATCAAATCGGACGACCGATGCGTTGCCAGACAATTCTCGGCAAAACCGTCAGTATGGCCGTCTTCGGAAGAATAATGGTGCTCCTCGTAAGCACGACCATAAGGGCTGAAAAACGCGGATCCGTGGGAGAAGCGGTGGTTGTGAGGATGAGCGAGGTCACTACAAGATTGTTGCAGCGGCGGACGGGGGAGAACAGGACGCAATGCGTGTATGCTGAGGGGAACGGAAGCGCTCGTGGCGCTCGTCGGAGAGACAGGTGGAAAGGCCCCGGGGTCCCTCATTTTAGGGCGACCAGGTTTCTTGGCCGTAGGGCAGTGACAATCTACGCCATCCTTACACCGGCAAACACGGGCTGGCGAGAAATGGATCAATCTTGAGGAATGCAGATAAGGAAGAACCACTGGGCGGCACCAACCTGCAGGCTCCATAGAGGAAGGGGGTTCGAGCGCATGTGGGACGACCGACGCCCCGAGGACCTGAGGTAATCCATCGGGGAACGCGGCGCTCGCTAAAACCCTCGCCAAATTGCCTGGGTGAGAGGCAAAATCCCTTACGGGTTACAATTCCTGTGATATCGATGTCTAATAGACAGGCTCACCTTTCTTACGGGTAGGGGCGGGCTCTTTATCTAGTATGTGATCTTTAGCTTCGCACATGCACTTGACGTGGACTTGCTTTGTCTTGCGGAGTTCGCGACAGTGCTCGCATTGGGTGATGGGACGGCCCTTCTTCTTAATCTCAAAGAGGGGGCGGTCGGTGTGTTTGCAGGCAGAGGAGCGATGGCCTTTGATACATGCTTCGCTACGAGTGGATATGAGTGAAAGGGGCGGGGAAGTTGGGGGGTGAAACGTAGACATACCAGGCGTATTTTTTATCGCTGATGAGAACCTAGAAAAAGGGAGAGAGTAAGGACAAGCGAAGTCGGTTGACTGGGACGGGGGGACAAAACATACCATTGTGTGTAAAATCGAAGAGATTTAGAGTGAAAGCAGAGGGAGAGATCGCCTGGGACAAAAGTCAGGACGACTTTGTCCACTAACGCTCAGAGAGCGGGTGTTATTGGGACTGAAAGACGGACTGATGACGGCTGTTGTTGTGACGGATAATACACATCAGCAAGGCAGACTAGGCAATCGGTTGATTGGGACAGCACGTTGGTCTAAATACTCAAGGGCGACCAAACAGGACACAATAGCATTAGTCCCTCATTCCGAATAAGGAAATTTGTTCACAAGAGCGTCCCGTTTTCTAGTTGTGTTTTCTAGAGCGTTTTCGGGGCTGTAGCTATGCAAGACGGTCGTGTCCCCCGGTAGGTTTCCCTTCCAGTTCCTATCAGGTGAATCGATCGTCCCTTAATCTACTCCACAGCGTCAAAAATAGGGCCCCAGCTGCCATCCAGGTCTGTTTCTCTTTCCCTCACCTCCTTATATGCTCTCCTCATCTTCTTAGATCACTGCAGAACAACTCCTCAGAGAGGTATCCCATTCATCTATTCCCAATGCATCTCCCCCTCCCTAACACCCCCGCTTTTCAAGGCTCAAGAAAGACAAGAATCACAATTTCGTGCCCCCAGACAACGCGTAGAAGACTTCGAGGAGCTACATGAATACCGCGGTCGTAAACGCAAGGAATTTGAAGAGCGCATCCGTCGCACACGAGGCAGCATGTATGTTCTCGTTCATTTCATCCTCGGCTTGGCAGACACTCATATTGTCCTAGAAAGGAATGGCTGCAGTATGCCAGCTGGGAGGCTTCACAGAACGAGTTTGCACGTGCTCGCTCAGTATTTGAACGCGCACTCGACGTCGACCCCCGGAGCGTGCCCCTCTGGCTCACTTATACTGAAACCGAGCTCAAATCTCGCAATGTTCAACACGCGCGCAACCTCTTTGATCGTGCCGTCACCCTACTTCCCCGAGTGGACCAGCTCTGGTACAAGTACGTTTATCTAGAAGAACTACTCCAAAATATCGCAGGCGCCCGCCAGGTCTTTGAGCGATGGATGGCATGGGAGCCTGATGACAAGGCGTGGCAAGCCTACATCAAACTCGAGATCCGTTATAACGAACTTGACCGTGCCAGTGCTATTTACGAGCGCTGGGTCGCTGTTCGACCCGAACCACGTGTTTGGGTCAAATGGGGCAAGTTCGAGGAGGAACGCGGCAAAGTCGACAAGGCGCGTGACGTGTTCCAGAGCGCGCTCGAGTTCTTTGGAGATGAGGAAGAACAAGTGGAGAAGGCCCAGGCAGTCTTTGGCGCCTTTGCCAGAACAGAGACCCGTCTAAAAGAGTACGAGCGCGCGAGGGTGATCTACAAGGTAATTGTCTTGCCCAGTGCCTTTCGTTTTTTTTTTCTGAGCGCGTGTTTACAGTTCGCCTTGGAGCGCCTCCCACGCTCAAAATCAGCCCACTTGTATGCCGCATACACAAAATTTGAAAAACAGCACGGCACGCGTACGACTCTAGAATCCACGGTGCTCGGCAAGCGGCGTATTCAGTACGAAGAGGAGCTTTCGCATGACGGCAGAAATTACGACGTTTGGTTCGATTTTGCTCGTCTCGAGGAGGGGGCCTACCGTCAATTACGAGAAGAAGGAGCAACCGCGGAGGAGGAAGAGCAAGCTGTCACCCGCGTACGTGAGGTGTACGAACGGGCCGTCGCGCAGGTGCCACCTGGCAGTGAGAAGCGACATTGGCGCCGGTATATATTCTTATGGCTCGACTATGCACTATTCGAAGAGATCGAGACCAAGGTACTGATTCTACCTCTGCAACGTGTCTATTACTTAAGCCGCGTTTAGGACTTCACTCGGACGAGAGAAATTTACCAGACAGCCACACAACTCGTGCCACATAAACAGTTTACATTTGCCAAGCTATGGCTAACATTTGCGCGGTTTGAGGTCCGTCGTCTCAACCTGCCCGCCGCTCGGAAAATTCTGGGTACGGCCATCGGGATGTGCCCCAAGGAAGCCTTATTCAAGGGTTACATCCAGCTGGAATTCGATGTATGAAACCCATTTCTCCAATCTTATCCGATGGAGCTGACCGGATCTTCCTTCCCAGCTCCGAGAATTTGACCGCGTCCGAACACTCTATGAGAAGTATATCGAGGTATGACCCCCCATTCTCACCTTCCTTTTTTCCCATTAACGCTCCTCCGCAGTTCGACCCTACAAACTCCGCGGCTTGGATCAAGTATGCCGAATTGGAAACACAACTCGCGGACTACAGCCGAGCGCGAGGAATATTCGAGCTCGGCGTCTCGCAATCACCGCTTTCGATGCCGGAACTCCTCTGGAAGGCGTACATCGATTTTGAGGTGGAGGAGGGCGAGCGGTCGCGTGCACGTGCGCTATACGAGCGGTTGACTTCGACAAGTGGACACTGGAAGGTGTGGGTCGCGTATGCGATGTTTGAAGCGCAGCCGATCCAGCCGCCCCGGGACGAGCGCGAGGAGGATGAGGACGAAGGGGGATGACGAGAAAGAGCCAAAGATGGTCGAAGGCGACTTGGAGCTGGCGCGACAGGTGTTCCAGAGAGGATACAAGGACCTCAAGACCAAAGGCCTGAAGAATGAGGTAAGCAGGGCTGTTTCCCCTCAGGAAAGGGTTTCTGATATCTTGGACCTTGGCATCACAGCGTGTCGCTTTGTTGCAAGTATGGAAGTCCTTTGAAGAGCAACGCGGCACAGCAGATGATGTTGCCAAGGTGGAAGGCATGATGCCTGTGCAGGGCAAGCGGCGATACGTCGACGAGGAGACCGGACAGCTCGTCGAGGGTATGTTCTCTTTTTTGACGAGAAGAATAAAACTAATTATTATTCTTGCGCAGACTACGACTACATTTTTGCAGACGACGAGCGCGAGGCGAACCCGACCTCGTATAAATTCTTACAAATGGCGCACGCGTGGGCCGCTGCCAAAAAGGCTGGTGGTGGTAGCGGTCCGGGAGCGGATGGTGCACAATCTCGGTTCACCGCGGCCCTTGCCAATGACGATGACCCAGATGGCCGGGCCGAGTCGGACGGTGATGGTGGTGCAGGTGAGCAGATGGACGAAGACGAGGCGAGCGTGGCAAGCTCCCAGGGTGACTCGTGAATAGATGTATACGGACTGCCATATCAGTTTAGTATAATGCATGTACCGCAGCACTTGTGCGACGTGTGCCACATACCAACTGTGAGATTCAGGAACATGAGACGTTCGTTCTGGGCACTTGTCAACGTCAATTACAGCCGGTTGGGGTAATGTGAAGGTTGGCGTGTCAGAGAAGAGAAGAGAGAATATGGTTTGGACTGTTGTAATTGCACCCGCCCTGATACCGTCAATGTGCCAGTTGGCGGTGTACTGTAAGGTGCACGTCACGTCAGGAACATAATCAGCGCTGATCGGACCTGCTGTACATAGGAGAGAAGCATAAGTACTTGTCACCACTGTACGGGAAGACGAGTCGGAAATGGGGCGGGACAATGGAGAAAGAGAACGATTGCCGCGGGGCGTGGAGATGTGCCATCAGCATCTGAGTTGTCACTGTAACTTACATGTATCGCTGGGCCATGGGCCAAACGCCAAAGCTGCCACGTTCGGAACTACGTTAGTCCGCGGTGCGGGGACGTGATTTAGTACGTGATCGTGCTCTCCCGCGACAAACCTGCCACAAAGCCGTGAGCCGCGCATCGTAGCGCCTCTTTTCTTGTCGGGGTTGTGCGCGCGGGCTCCAGGCATGGCACTTGTTTAGGCCGGGCAGATTGATTGTTGGGAGTGACAATGATTTCCGGGATCGGGCGTGTGAGTCTTGCGAGGGGAGACGTCCCCTGAATTATCGGTTTCTCCCTCGCGGGTGACTCGGTTTTGCCCCTGCTCCGTCAAGTCATTCGCCTGTTTGACAGCAGAGCGAGCACGCGGGAGAAATACACAACCTATTGTCGGACTCGGACCTGTCACAGTTTGGGCTGATGCGATTTCTGCCGTATAATAGTGCTCCATGCACCAAACGCGGGTCAAGAGGTGGGGAGTGGTCACGCGATTGTTTTCTAACTTACAAGTAGCCCCGAACAAAACAAGAGCAGCACCCTAGAAGGTGGAACACATATTCCACAAAGCCACTTGTCTCTGCGAACTGTCCAAGAGGCTCAAATGGAAAGGAGCAAGCCGACACGGGCTGGGTTCGATTGGGCGTCGGAGAGGGAGAAAAAGGAAAGGTCCCATGGAAACAAGATCCTAGACGTTAATAGAGCTGGAGTGGGTTGCTTGAAGGCGGTAATGCTTCTATGGATTCTTCTGATCCTCATGAAAGCCAAGACTAATATAGCAAGTCCTGGTGCAAAGCTGGACTTATAACGAATCACATGATAGTCACGAGAAATGTTGGAAAAATCCACGGAAGAACGGCTCGTGGCAGCTGGCATGCATTCTCTACGGTTTCATGTCCAACCACCGCTCTCCTCGTTTTCCCCGAGATTGGGGTCCCTGTCCGTACACCGTGCATCGGAGAATACCACGATCAGCGTCTCTACGCCGGGTCTGATTACCTCGACGTCCCGAGGTGTTGTCCCCCACCTTTCTAGCGATCATACCAGAGTTTCAGACGCGATCCGATGGGTGCACGTCCCTTTTGAATCCTTGTGAGTGCGTACCGCCAAACAGCCACGCTAGACGCGACCAGTGATTGCCGATCGGCAGCTTGGAGCTTTCCCCTCCAGTTCCAACCCTCCATCCCGGCCCGTATCCGTTGCATGCATGCCTCGGTTTTCGCCCGAATCGACACGTACTCACCCTCTTGCTGAGAGATCCGGCGGACGATAGGGACATGCCCCCGAATGGCAATTCCTTTATCTCCGCTCTTTGTCTCCGCGGCGTACGCAAGGTCTGCATCCCCGTTAAATCTCCCTTTGTTACCCACACGACTCATCTATAGGCAACGCCTGATGAATGGAGGGAGCACGTTTTGTCGGTACAGCCCGACCTTGTCGTGGCACTCTCCGACATCCCTTTCACGCCCGGGTCACACTCACAAAGGCGGATAACCAAAAGCCTCGAGCGTTCCGCATCGTGGCTGGCAAACATCCTCCGACCTCTCCCTGGTCAGCATGTTTCCGCCGGCGCCGGCCCCCACCTTCTAAATGTCCTTGTTCATATGGCTGGCGGTACTTCCCCTGCCGCGAGGCAGGCCTTCTCTCAATCTTTGCTAGAACCTCTCTTCGACAAGGAGGCAGAAGCCATCAAACCTCTGAACAGCTTAGATGAAGGCGTGGTGGGCTACACCTTCGATCTCGCACCTCTACACAAATTGCTTTCTTCTTCGGACCACCCTCCCCCCCGCGGCACAACAATAAAGAATCCGTTCAGTGGAGGCAGCCGACCTCTTCTCCACTCGGCCCAACCCCTTTGCGACGGCGCAGATTATCTCGTTGATTCGCACGTCTCTCGGGCCGCTTCCCGCGACCAAGCCACGCATCGTGCACTCTGCGGGCTCTCCGCATGAGATCCTAGTGCTAATTCGGGACGTGGGAGTCGACCTCTTCGACGGTCATTGGGCGCAACGCGCCGCTGACGTTGGCGTGGCGCTAGATTTCGTTTTTCCAGTACCACCCGTGACCGCGGCCAGCGACGCGGTACCGCCGCTTCCTCGCGAGATTGGACATAACCTATACGACAAGCGCTATTCTCACGACTTTTCTCCGTTTGCCGATGCCTTGCGCAGCTGTGCCGCTGCGAATCGGGGTGACACGCGGCCGTCGTGTCCCTGTATGGCCTGCTCCCCATCGCGACCAAGTGAGCCCCTAAAACATAGCAGCGTGGACGAGGCACTTCCCGTGCATACACCCATGCCCTACACGCGCGCATATGTGCACCACCTTCTCCACACACACGAAATGTCAGCGCATACACTTCTCGCACTGCACAACCTCGCGGTACTCGACACGTTTTTAGCGGGCGTGCGACGCGTCCTCTCTGAGCGGCCTGAGCAATTTTCAGAAGAGATCACGCTGTTCGAGCAAGCTTACGATGAGAAGCTTGGTGTGCTTGCGGAATCTAGGAAGGATTGGAACGAGGTTACACTTGCGCGCGGGAGAGGCAGGCTGTTGCGGGAGAGGGAAAAGCAGAAAGCAGGATGCACTAGAGACAGCAGTGGAACTAGAATAAACGTATACAGTGTTGGAAAAACAAATTCTAATGATCTTTCAGCTTTTCCCCAGGGTACCAACAAAAGCGATAAAGACGAAGATTCCGACGAGTTGCGCTGCCCTTCCAAGCCCAGAGACGCGGTTGACGCGATCCAACTCTGTCTCCTTCCAGCCGGTACGTGGGGGGTGGTAACGGAATCCGGCTGTTCGGTGGACGTGGGGGTCACCAGAAGGCTGAGACCGCTGTGCGGAAGAAGGATGTGTATAGCCGGGGGGAGGTCGATGTCTGCGCTCCCAGGCATAGTTTGCGCTCCGGCGACGGACCTCGTTCGTGGTCGCCTGATACGAGTAATAGCCAGGCTGACTTGTATCTGACACAACGCCGTTTGTAGAGGCGAGCGAACGGTCATACGACCGTCTGTTTGCTCGCGCGTGAGTAGTGAAGGAAGGAAACAGACTTGTGGAACTACCGTTGTCGGTCATCTCCAAGGACCGCATAGGCCTCGCTAAACACGACGAACTTCTCTCTCGCTTGTGGGTCTTTGTTCACGTCCGGGTGGAACTGCTTGCTCAACTGAAAAGGAAGGGTTGGCTAAATTATCGTATCGTGTGTGCCCTCGAGCAATAAGGGAAGACATGCCTTGTAGAAGGCGGACTAAATAGGGCGCGCACATGAGGCACAGACTGCTTTTGAGTGAGGCGGTGAGAGGCTGACCTTGATCTGGCCCTTGCTCGCGTTTCTCGAGATGGACAGGGTGTCATAGTGAGTCGGTGTTGCTGGCCGCGCGAGGGTTACCGAGAAGGGCCGTCGAGGGCATTGTAGTGCTAGAGACCAGGAAGCGGTGACAGCTGAAGGGTTTCTGAGAACAGGATGCAACAACGTGAGTCGACGGTGCTGCTGCATCTCATAAGCCTCCTCATAAGCCTCGAATGTTGTTCGGGGATGCCCGTTTTGTGATGACAGAGAAAACGTGGCACCTTCCTTTTTGAGGACCTGATTCCCTGCGAAAAAAATGGCCACTCTCCGAATTGAGGTCCGAGTCGGCCCAGCTTGCGGCCCAGTGTCGGCCTTTGTCGTGTGCGATAAATGTATGGTTCGGACACATAATTGGCGATCACTCAATATTGTCATCCAGTCATACTTTATGTCATCCCCCAAAGAAGAAGATAAAGAAAATAACTGTCCGTAGACTGTGCTATCCGAGTCACGTGTCTTTGAGAACGAGGTGGGCCTTGGCGAAGGTGTGAATGATTCGACCAAGAGGAATGAGGTATCGTTAGACCATGCTGGGATCTTGTTGGGTGTCAGAATCCCTAGTTATTGGGGATGTGGCGCCGCGGCCTTCGTAGAGAGTACGGTGACGTCTGGCGCACGCAGAGAACTGTGCTGGGCGATGAGACTGTCAAGTTGGAGATCTGTCAACGAAGGGTTCCGAATGCGCCAGTCCTCGCGCCGGGTGTCAGGGTGCTTCTTCCTGAGGTGTTTTTGGAATAGATCCTTGCGTCCCGCCTTGTACTCGAAGTTTCCGCAATATGAGCACCAGATTCGATATGCGTGCTCATCTATGAGGTGACGATTGAGTCCTTTCTGCTCTCCGAAACTAGCGTAACAGATGTGGCACTGATTAAATGGCACATTAACTTGTACGGGGTGGCCTGAGCGCGATCGTAAGGTAATGAACGATAGTAGACCGTCATATGACAGTTCATTCATCGCCCTAGGGTTATCTATATGAATGTGACGCAGGTTAGGGAGCACAGTTGTCTGCCCCCCCCCTCGACTAGACCCAGAGCACACAAGATGGCGGTCGTAAGTTCGTCAGCTACCGGAATGTCTGTTGCGCCGCCGAATGTGCGGATAAGTTCCAGCCATTGTTCACTAATCACGTCATCTTGCCCACTTGGCGATTGGGTCATATTGATGCGCGGATTGTTCACACGGAATAGGAATGGGGAAAATTGGTCACAAACTTGGGCCATCGAGAAAAGCTGCCAGTCTAATCGCTTGCACGATATTTGTAATCGAAGGGGCGCAGAAGTGCCCGAGCTGGTAAACAAGATGGAAATGGCATGTTCGGAAGTTTGAACCTCTGCTTGACTGAGCAGCGTCTGTAGTCCTGTCCGCTCGATGAATCGCCCAAGTTGCGAGGCGTCCATCGTGGGTTGGCTAAAGAATGTGATATCAATATCTCCGAGGGCAGGAGCATCGATTCTGGCCACGAGACTGTCCAAGTACTTGCTGGTTCCTCAATATTCGAGGGATGTGAGAGCGGGGAGAACAACGCGTTCACCTGACAGTGGAGGCAAGCCGAGGTAGTTTCGGCGGGGTGGGAGGGAAAGGAAACGGAGTGAAAGTGTTCGAAGATTGGTCATCCCGGACAAGGTATTCGCGAATGCCCCTGGTGAAAAATACCCAGCACTAGGAATTTCGTGGAGCTGGATATCTACGAGGTCGTGGGAGGGGGAAAGTAGTTGCGGCAATGAGGGAAAGGCAATCCTGGTAGAGTGGAGAGTACGGAGGCGAGGACCCCACCGAAAAGTGCTGGAGAGGGTCATCTGCACGTTAACTCTGGACAGAAGAACAAGGTCTTCTAGTTCCGAAAATGGCTCAGAAATTGCGGAAAGTTTTCCAAGAAGTGAGCTGGTGACGGTGAGGCCAATGGCACAAACACGACCAGATTGTTTCAGTGCGGCAATAATATTCTCATCATCCTCGGGAGCCGGCGGATCGAGATTCGGAAACCCGCCGTACCGTACCATGATAGGCAGGGCTAGCCAACAATCTAGAGCATTCAAACGGGTGTTCCTGGCGTAAAGTAAAGTCGAAGATTTAGATCCAGAGGTGAGGTATGTACGATTTGTCGCCATCTTTGGCATATATACGTGAGCGTCGGCCAAGCTCGCGGAGCGGCATCCAGGTGACAACGAAATATGTTCAGAAAGATGTCGTCGGAGAGGCATCTCGATCGTCACCTGCTGGGAAAGATATCCTACTTCAAATGAGTCAGCAAGTAGTGGTGGTGGTACTGATATATACAATGTCGTACCTGTCACACGTGGTTCATCGATGTGGCATAGTCGTTCATATTCCACCCCTATTGGACGGCCTGAGAGCCGGCGTGAAACCATGAATGAAACTACGGCCTCCCTCAAAGGCGCATGACGTGGCCAAGGCTGCGCTATGTAGAGCGCGTGCAGGGAAGGTAGCACCCGCCTGTCCGATAGTTGCAGATCACGCACGATGCTTGTCGGGTGATCCCAATCGAGATGAAACCATTTTACTCCTGTGAATGAGTTGAGAAGGTCTCGCCATCCATTATAATGACTATCCACCCGTCCAGATGGTCGCGTCGTACTGATGCGTAGATCCTCCACATTGGAAAGGAAAGCGGATAAATGAATGCAGATGTTTGCCATGAATAATAGCTGCTCGCTCAATGGCTCGCAGAATAATTGCAGTTTAAGGCAAGCGGGAGCTCCTGGCTGCATCAAGGAGATGAAGATGGCGCTCTCAGAAGATAGGATGTGCGCTTGAGAGTGTAACTTGTGCATTTCTATCCGATCGATGAATTCGCGAAGTGTTGGAAAGCCGATAGTGGTTTCATTTAAGAATGTGAGCTCGATATCTTCGAGGCGAGGAGCATCGATTCTGGCCACAAGGCGTTCCAAGTACAGGGGCAATCCCTCGAATATCAAGGCGGGTAAGATTAGGAAGAACAGCACGTCTCCAGGACTGCGGGGAATCGGGGATGGTAATTAGTAGCAGAGAGGAAATGGAGCGAAAGTGATTGAAGCTGGGCCATCCCGAATAAGGCATTTGTGAGCGCTTCTGGTGGGAACTGCCAAGAATCGAAAACTTCGTGAAGCTGAAGGTCCACGAGATTCGTGGAAGAACAAAGACACTGAGGGAGTGCGGGAATCGCGATCCTAATCGAATGGAGACGACGAAGGCGTGGACCCCACTGAAAAGCGCTGGGTAAGGTTAGCCGCACGCCATCCCGAGACAGAAGAACGAGGTCTTCCAGTTCATGGAGCGGCCACCAGATTGAGGACAACTTGTTCAGGAGCGACTTTGTGGCGGTGAGGACTGATAGAACTAACCCGACCAGACCGTACAAGTGCAGCCACGATATTGTCCTCATCCTTGGGCTAAGCTCTAGAGATCCTCCGTACTGCACGACGATAGGCATGTCGGGCCAGTAGCGTAGAGCCTTCAATACATGCGTCTCGTGGGTACAGAAAATTCGAAGGCGTTGTCGAGTCTGCTGAGATTCTAAAACGAGATTTCGCCATCTGTAACATATGCGGACAAACCTAGGCCAATGTTGTAGGAGAGACATCAAAATAATAACGTAATATGTCCCGAAGCACATCTCTAGGAAGATACCCGATCGTGACTTGTCGTAAAAATGACAAAGTCAGCTAGAGGCACACCTATTGGCAGAAGGAGTACCTCTCCGAATTCCAGGGAATTCGCTCGGTGTGGTAACGGGTTGGGGGTGATGCATATCGGCCATGCCTATTGAAAATCTGCGACATTGACTGTCACGCAGAGCGTGAAGAGATTAGATTACTTACGGCATGAGGGGAGAACGAACAGGGGGGCTATTGTTACGCGCAGTAAGGCGCAGTATATAAGGCGTATCCTTAACAAAAGAAGTGCTCTGCCAAATAAAGACTAAGTAGCGTCATTCTCCGCTCATTCCGAAGACAAACGCTTTTGCTTTAGTATTGTAGATGATGGTTACTTCCCGTGCACACACCCATGCCCTATACTGCACGCATATGTGCACCACCTTCCCCCCACACACGAAATGTCATATACGTCTCGCCCTGCACAACCTTGCGGTACTCGACACGTTTTTTTGCGGGCGTGAGGCGCGTCCTCTCTGAACGGCCTGAGCAGTTTTCAGAAGAGATCACGCGGTTCGAGCAAGCCTACGATGAGAAGCTTGGGGTGCTTGCAGAATCCAGGAAGGATTGGAACGAGGTTACACTTGCGCGCGGGAGAGGGAAAAGCCAAAACAGGATGTACTAGAGACAGCAGTGGATCTAGAATAAGCGTAAAAAACAACAGATTCAATGGTCTTTCAGCTTTTCCCCAAGATACCAACAAAAGCGATAAAGACGAAGATTCCGACGAATTGCGCTGCCCTTCCAAGCCCAGAGACGCGATTGACGCTGTCTCCTTCCAGCCGGTGGGTAGGGGATGATAACGGAACCCACTGGCAGTTGTCCGGTGAACATGGGGGTCGCCCGACGGCTGAGACCGCTGTACGGAAGAAGGACCGTGTATAGCCGAAAGGAGGTCGATGTCTACGCTCCCAACATAGTTCGCGCCGGTCTTCAAAACAGACGATCACGTGATTCACTCGGCTGACCAATCGTGGTCAGCGTCAGGCAGAAAAAGCGCTGCCCAGACTCATCATCCTTCGCTTCGCCCGTTACCCCCATGGTCAGTTCACTCACCCTCAATGATTTCCCCGCTGATTCATATCGCAGTCCACCAACTGTAGGAGACGTCTTATCCGTGATTTCAAGCGGCTGTCGAGCGACCCACCTGGTGGTATCTCTGGCAGCCCATGTCCCGATAATATCATGCTATGGAACGCAGTCATCTTCGGACCTGGTGCGTCCTTCACACGTATCGGCCCCTCCCTGTCCTTCTTACGCCGCTTCCCGTGCAGCGGACACACCGTTCGAGGACGGCACTTTCAAACTTCTATTAACTTTTGACGAGTCCTACCCCAACAAGCCGCCAACCGTAAAGTTTCTCTCGCGGATGTTTCACCCAAATGTGTACGCCAATGGAGAGCTCTGTTTGGATATCCTCCAAAATCGGTGGTCACCCACGTACGACGTCGCGGCCATTCTCACCTCCATCCAAAGCCTCCTCCATGACCCGAATCCTAACAGCCCCGCTAACGCATGAGGCGGCACAGCTCTATCGCGAGAATATGAAGGAGTACGTACGCCGGGTCCGGGCTACCGTGGAGGATAGCTGGCTGGAGGACGACGAGAAGGCTGCCGTCGGAGAGGGTGGGGCCCAGTGAGGACGTACTTTCCCTGGGTCCTCTCCCCAATCTGGAGAGATTCGATTTCGTGGAAAGTTGTACGAAGCTTTTGACTAGATGTGGACTGTGGCGGGGCGCAGAAACTGTCATGTTTTCTTTTCATCATTTGTTGTCGTTATAATCTATTCAATAAATCACCTTGCTTGCCAAGGTAATATGGCAGGTCGATATTCCGTGCAAATCGCAAATAACTGTGCCTCGCTCGAACCCCGCTTTCTCGCGACTTCATCCGCCGCCGGACCGCCGGACACACTGTTACAGTAGTTCCCGACGAACCCCACTCCCCCTCTTCCTCCGCCGCCTTGGAAAAATCGGTCATTCCAAGGGTTTTAAAGTGTACAGAAATGGCCTCCTTGGGGAAGGGTTTTCCCGCGCCGAACTCTCTAAGGACCCAGGGTTTTTGCCCTAGTCGCTTTCTAAGCGCTACTCTCTCGCTTTCCCGCGCTCTCTGAATGCTCGGTTCCTCTCTCACTCTGGACTCTTCTTCCCTTCGCGTTTTAGCATCCCCCTTTCCCCTGTTATCTATTGCACCCTTTCCCCCACTCTTCCCTGGTATAGCCCATGTATTTACCACATTTACACCCCAAATTTGAATACAGACTCCTCTCAGGCTTCAGGGCTCAGTGTAGTTCGTCCCTCGCGTTCTCCAATGTGCCGCACTGGCGCGCGGCCTTAGCAACTCCAGCGCGACACAATCCCGACCCAAATGGCCACCTATGCGAAGTTTCGCACCATGCCAATGCGTGCACGACCACTTCCGACCACCTGCGACCAACCAATCCCATTTCCATTCCTGATCCTCGCTGCACTCGCGCGCGGCTCTAGCCCTTCAATACCGACGTGTCCCCAATTGTCGCGTACCCATATTCGACAACTCGTGCCCCGCGAAGGCCTGCGCGATACCGACGATTGGGTGTCTTCTCGTTTTTTTGGATCTTTACTCATTTTTTTTGTCACCTACACTCCTATTTGCTACCTCAATAATAATTATGTTGGCCTCTACTGATGACGGGCTCCCCTCTTCGCGCAGAACATCCGCGGCAGCACCTGTACGCGCGCAGCGACCTTTGCCGCTCTGTCAACTTGGTCTTGCTCAGTCTTGTTCGGTCACGTGCACCCACTCGGTCAATTCGGTCAGTTCGGTCAACTCGGTCAACTCGATCATCCTTGGTATGACGGAGCTGCCTGCTTGCTCCCATCCGCTCCGCCACGTGACGCTATACATTGTGGGCACGCTGTATGACAGCCTTCGCCCCGCGGCCCTGTTTAGTGCTCTCAGCGGCGCGCTGAAAGAGCTCGGACTCGTTCTTGCGCCCGACGTGGATGTGCACACGCGTGGGCGGTTATTGGGCGTGTTGGGAAATACAGGTGCAGGACTGGAGGTACAGTCAACTCTCTGATAATCCATAGCCCCCAATAACCCATAATCTGAGTAACCCATACCTTTTTCGATATCCCGAGTTGGTATGCAGGGATTTTGTACCCATAACCCATACACCTCAAAACACAATAACCCATGCCCTTTTGAGGGTTAATAACCCATAAGTATTGGGCGCCTAATGACAAAAGTCAACTAAAATAGGATATTTTGTCGAGCGTTTGAGCAGATTTTCCATATCCAGCATCCACACATTGCTCTGAGTGCAGCCACGGCAGTCTCAGAGCTTCGACCATCAGATGAGGCTCACTTTCTCGGAAAGACAAACTTTTCATCATAGTCATAGAGGCCAGATAGGCATGAGAAAGCATGAGAAAGCATGATGGAGGACACCCCAGTGGATGCAATCACAACTCCTAATGGCATTACGTCTTAACCATTACACAATGGACACAGACGACCCTTTCCTACAGAAGATGGACTCAGTGCTGGTATAGTTGATGGCGGGCTGGAGGCGTGCAAACTGGAGACAAATATGAGGCCGCATCTTATTTCGAAATACATTTTCTGGTCGTGATGTTTTTCCCACACATGACCTTTTCCTGGTCTCTGCGGAACCCCATACACCTCAATAACCCATATCCCTGGGCCTATCCCGAGGGGGTATGGGCTATCAGAGAGTTGACTGTACTCGAGCTTAGTCTCGACGGCACTTCAGATGAGGTACGCGTCGGCTGTCCCCTCTCGGCTCTTTCTCTGACTGATCAGTACTAGGTCTCACTTCAAGCGCTGTACAAGCAAGTCGGTTCCCTATTACCGAACGTGCAGGCACTCCATACGCTCCGCCTGTGGACTTCTTTGCCGACCGAGGCTGCGAAGGCGGAAGAAGGCCCATCACATCTCACAGTATGGACACGACCTCCAGTAGGATCAGGATTACGCTGTGTCGTCTTCCCTTCAGGGGCGCATTGGGAACTTGAGCGGGGGGAGTGGGTACACGTGAACTGAACTGATGCATGGCCATTTTTCTTCTCTCGTTTTTGGATGTTTCCTTTGCGCGCATGTCTTTCCCATTTGATAGTCACACTCATTACGACTTTACCTTTTTTCTATGGTGAAAAGGTCCAGGTCCCCATCCAGATGGCCACACCCTCTTTTTTGTTGATCCTGCACGATCGCTACCCGGTATCCACGCATTATAGCTGTTTATAGTTCCGTCGTAAAGCTCATATTCATAGAGTGTACGTCCGGTCGGCCATTGGGCCTGGTGACGCCGCTGGTGATGGGCTGGTGACGCCCTGGTCACGTCACCAGCGCACTTCCCGAAATATACGTGCCCCCAAGCCTCCGGATGACTCATAGTGTCCTTAGTGCGCTTCGGACGTTTTGCGCGTTTCGTTTGTTTCGCATGTTTCGTATGTTTCGAACGCTTTCCGCTTTCGGTCGTGAGCATCCTTAGGGCACTTTGTATGTTTCGCACATTTTCCTTTTTCGTCCTTAGGGTGCTTTGCGCATTTCGCACATTTCGACTTTTTCCCTGGTTCCCCAGGGTGCCGCACCTCCGCGCGGCCTTAGTGGCTCAAGCACGATGCGCCGCCGGCCATGGCGGCCACCCCTGCAAATTTTCGTGTCGCGCGGAAGCGTGCGCGACCGTTTGCGATTACCCACGACCACCCAAACCACAGGGCTCCATGCGACCCACTGTCCCCATTCCCGACCCCGCTGCATCTGAGCGCGGCCTTATTAACTCAAGAGCAACGTGTCCCCGACCAAGCTGGCCACCTCTGAGAGGTCTCGCGTTGCGCGGAAGCGTGCGCGACCGTTTTCGATCGCCCACGACCACCCAGACCAGCAGGGCTCCATGCGGCCCACTGTCCTCATTCCCGACCCCGCTGCATCTGAGCGCGGCCTTAGTAACTCGATAGCAACGCGTCACCGACCAAGATGGCCACCTCTGAGAAGTCTCGCGTCGCGCGGAAGCGTGCGCGACTGTCTGCGATCACCTGCGACCACCCGACCCAGCAGGGGCTCAGTGTACACCACTGTTCCCTTCCCTGACCGCGCCGCACTTGCGCGCAGCCTTAGCTATTCGACAGAGACTTGACCGCGACCGCCACGGACCTACCTACGACACCTCGCGCCCCGCGAGGGCCTGCGCGCTCACTCGCGTCGCTTCACACTCCCAAATCCCGTGCATCTTAGTATTTTTGGGCCACTTTGAGCATTTCAGACAGATTTTGACTCTTCTTAGACCTTTTTACCATAGCATTTTTAGGCCAACTTCGAACATTTTGGTCTCATGTGGACCCCCTATCCAAAACGGTTGCACGCCATACCCGTGTACTCCACCCAGCGGACGGCGTCACCACAAATATATTTGACGCCCCTCTACGGTGCGTCACGACATTACCGGTCACGATCACCAGCGTCACCGTGGTGATCACCGCGACGCAGGGACATAGGAGTATACGCTCTACTCCAGACACTCACATCCTCGCTCTCCTCACATGCGCTGCTAGCTGCACGTAATCTTAACACATTTTACAAAGAGTCTGTGATACAACGGCCTGCCCCATCATGCCGGGGATATGGCTAGAAGGAGGTACGTCACCAGTCACCAGCATGAGGTCTTTCCAACAATTAGAAAGAGACAGATGGAACACACCGATCTTGTAGAGGAATACGACCCCCTTGGGCTGCCTTACTTCCAGCCTGCCAGTTCCCTTTTCCCACCTACGACTTCCCCCTCTCCCTTACACAATATAGACCTTTATACGCAGGTTCAAGCGATCTCAAAATATCCCTACGCCGGCGGATGACCACCATTACTTCCATGTTACACTTCTGCAGGGGATGGGGACGCTCCGAGGGTGCCACTTCCCACATCTCCAGTGTCTCGTGACGTCGCTCTCCTGGCCGCTCGCCACCGCCTCCATCTCGTCCTCCCATCAGCTTCGGACGACGCCCCAGCATTATCTCCGAGCTTGACATGGCCTGCATCGATTCGCCCATCTCACCGTCTTTTCCACACATGTCTGAGATGTTCCCCAGTGCACCAACACATAGCACCCCACCCAGCGCACGGTCCTCCTTCCAAACACACCCGTGCCTGTACACGTAGCGTTCCTGCACTCCCCAACCGAATCCGCACCTGCACCTGCACCGCCGCCGCAGCGCATCATAGTGTCCACCCCACAGACGCTCGACCTGCGCAGCCCACAGCTCGTCCGACAGCAGGCGCCCCAATGCCCTCTGATTCCACTCTCATTCGTCTTGGTGCACATCCTGCACTGCCCACCCTCACCCACATTTCGACGTGCTTCAGTGCCGCCGCCTAAGTCGCGCTCTACCACACGCTCAAGCTACATGCTGACGACGTCGATGCGCATGTCGCACGGCTTCCATATCTCTCGCAGTGCTCGTGACGATTGCTTGCCTACTTGCCGGCGCAGGGTTCATCCTTCGTACTTGCGCTGGAACTGGTATTCCACTCTATGCACGCGCTGTCGGTGCTGCGGAGCTGCTCTCCATGGCGCCGGTCACGGTCATGCGGCTGGCCAAAATGCGTTCCTCGACGACATTCTCACTGCGCCCGCGCGTGTCACCCATCGTGCTACCCACGCTACCCCACTTCGTCGACGTGCCCCCTGCAGCTCCGCCGTGCCTCACTGCTCACAGCAGCCCCAGCCTCGCGGCCGTGCTCACTCCTGGCCATCCGCGGCGCCGCATTACGCTGCACATCGCCAGACGGCCTGCGCCCCGTGGCCCTGTTTGGCAGCGCACTGAAGGACTTTGTGCTCGTTCTCGCGCCTGACGTGGATGTGCACACGTGCGGGCAGTTATTGGGCGTGCTGGGAAATATGGGCGTGGGGATCGAGGCGCTCGGGAATCGTTATTTGCTTACTGCCATTCCAGTGGACTTGGGGGCCGATTGGACAATCGCGCAGGCCATACCGCAGCGATTGAGCGATGCTGTCATTGAGATGCTCCGAGACATCGTGTACACCTATGGGTCGCCATGACTATTCTCACCGGTAACGGAGGGGAGTTCTTGTTGTATGATATGCAGAACATCATGAACATGCTCCGTCAGCTCGGAACCCAGCATTCCCGTACCGCGGTGTACCACCCCTAAACTAACGGAAGACTTGAATGATTCAGTTTGACACAGATGCCAGCCAAGATGGCGCACCTCCTTCCAATGCGTTTCTCGCTCACCGAGCGCATACTAGTTCGTCCATGGGTATGTCACCATCCTTCCTAATGTATGGAAGGGAAGCACACTCACCGAGTGAAAGGATCTACGAGGTGTTCAAACGTAATCCAACGGACGAAGAAATTGAGCTCCTCCAACAGCGAAGGTTGGAGCATGTTCAAGATCTGGCTCGATTCCAACGAGAGGCCAGTGATCGAGCAACGTCGCGATTGGAAAAGGAAGCATTCCAGCGTGAAAAAATAATACTGAGAGAAAGGCCTTCGTATTGGATATATGGTAAAACGGCGACATGAAGCCGGATCAAAACACCCTCAGTGCTGGAATGGTCCCTTCATTATTCAAGATGTCATTGAATTATTCAAGTCTTCCGTTAGTCTGGGGGTGGTACGGCGTGGTACGGGAATGCTGGATTCCGAGCTGACTCGAGCTGAGTCTTGACGGTACTTCAGATGTATGTATCAACTGCCCACGTCGGCTCTGGCTCTAACTGATCGGCACTAGGTCTCGCTGCAAGCGTTGTACAAGCAGGTTGGCTCATTATTGCCGAACGTGCAGGCTCTTTCGCACGCACCGCCTGCGGGCTACTCTGGCAACCAAGGCTTCCAAGGCGGAAGAAGGCCTGTCGCATCTCGCGCTGTCGACACGACCTCCCCTGGGATTCACATTACGCTGCATCATGTTTAGCTCGAGGACACACTGGGAACCTGAGTGGGGTGAGTGGGTAGGCGTAAACTGAACCCACGTGCGGTCCTTTTTCTTATTTTTTTGTTTTTTATCTTTGCGCACATACCTTTCTCATTCGATAGCCACACTCATCATGCATCATGACTTGACCTTTTTTCATTGAAGGGTGAGTCTTCATCCAGACGGCCACTCTCTCCTTTTTGTTGATCCTGCACGATGGCTACCCAATATCCTCGTATTATGGCCGTCTATAATTCCATCGTAAAGCTCGTATACATCATGTTATTCTCACTGTACATAACACAACGCGTACTCAAAAGCACTTTCTTTTGCTTCTATACCGTCACCTCTATCTTGACCTACTTAGCACGCTCTCTGGACCACGAATATGCATTGATGATGCCGCGGCTTCTATGCCTTGAGAAGGAGAAGGAGGACGCCGCTGCAGTGCCAAAGGAGAGGTTAGTGCGCTGGTGGGAGCTCACGGAGCAGAAGGGCATCGTCAGGGCGGGGGTACCACAGCAGATGCCTGAGCGCTCTCGCGGGGCACCAAGTCTATCCAATAAATTTGGAGTGCAGATGGGTGGAGACAGGCGACTACGCACCAATAATGTTGAACACGAACACGTGCCGCTTATCCTCTGCCTTGCGTCTGCACACTTCCTCCTCGACCAGCTGGTTGTAGCTCCGCTGGGTCGTGCACATCGAGTACGAGCAGTAAAACGTCAGGCTCGTCGACGACCTTGGGTAGCGTGCGGATGCAGTGCTCTCTCATATTGCCGCCCCAGGTAGAGGCTTGCTCCGACACAGCGGACGGGATGTCGTGCGTGTATGGTGGTGGACGCTGTCGACAACGCGAGCGACGAAAGCATCGGCTCAGACGTCATCATCGCGTCTTCGTGCCGTGGGTCGTGCGGCGAAAACTAGGCGGGACGGATCGGTAGCCAGGTCAGCGAGTAAGATGGACGCGGATGGACACGGAGCATCTGCGTTGCGGACTTTGTGATGAGGCAGCACGCCCGTATCGTTTTTGAGTTCTGCGCCAGCACATGGTTAGTTGCATTGTCTCGCGCGACAAAAATCTTCACTTGAGAGGTAGATTTGGTTTATTTTGGGTGCGATAAGGCCGATAGAGGAAGGTGCGGTCGAGCTGACTGTTCCTTCCCATTAGGGTAGGGATGGCGTTGACCGTATTTGTGAGCGTCGGCAAAGTGGTCGACTACTCGATGTCATTGGGTGGGACAAGAGACGTAAGTTGGAGGTGCAGGATGCCGTCATCAATGAGAACTTGAAGCCGCAGAGGCTCGAACCGACATTTTCGGACCCATCGACTCTCTCAGTGATTCAGATCTATATTCATGCTATCACAACTACTTAATAGTACTCGTAACATTGGTGTGTAGTAAAGCCCCCAAACCATCCCTTCCGAAATACTGTGGTGGCACGTGTCAGTCCCACTGCCGCTTTACGCCCGCGCAGGCGCGATGACGACACGCCGGACGACCTCATCTTCGGCGGACAACGCGGCGACCTTGTCGAGATCGTGTCCCACTGTTGGCACACCCTCTCCTTGTGCCAGCGCTTGGATGACACATCGCCATGCGCCGCCGTTGATCAGGAGAGAGCTGGGAGCACATCGCCAGCCATGCCGGCCACGCGAACGCGTCCTTCGGCCTGACGACCCAAATACGAGGAGGCACGTATCAGCCTGTGCGATCTTCGTGGAGCTCTGTAACACTTCCAGTCAGAAAAAAGGGTCGGGAGAAGGTGGCCAAGTGCACGCACGCCAAATGACGCACGAAGTGTCTCGGCGTCCGTCCTGTTCACGCGCGGAATGCCCGTGAGAGTCGTGCGTAGAAGCGCATCTGGGGCCTCATTCAAGCTCTCGTAGATTAGCGTGAGCGTGCGGCGCTCGGACTGTCTATAGGCCGTGAGATACTGGCCTGCTTCGTCTGCTCTATATGCGCGGGGGTATAACGCGGGATGTTGTTCGATTGTTTGGTGAAAAGCTGCTTACGACAATGACACGATGACGCATTGACGGCGATGTCGTCGAGTAGGCAGACTGAGCGGGGTGCGGAGAGTAAGCGCTACTAAGCACTGGACGGATACCAAACCTAAAAATGTAGACCTAAAAATGTAAGGCGACCGTCTGCGCCCCCTGCTCGACTTGTACACTTTGAGAAGGCGGAGGAGAGCAGCGGTGTAGTAGCAAAGGTAATCCGTGCGCTGGTACCAGACCGAGGAGCGAGAGCGTAACGTAGGGTCATGGGGGGGAGGTGCTTGGGCGGAGATGCTTCAGTAATGTGTAGGCATTTTCGCGTAGTACCAGCTCTATCCGGAGAAGGGGGTATGGAGACAAAAGGCACGTACCAAGCTTGTGGAGCGTCAACACGAGCCCCCCAGGACCGCTTGCCCTCCGCCTCGCGCCCGCGTACGTCCTTCTCGGCCGGTTGACTGCGGCACCCAGCCGGGTAGTGCGCATCAAGCACGAGAAATATGGTGGCAAGGTTACTGGACGTAAAGTTGCCACGGATGCTCCTTTGTCTTTCCGCCCCTGGCTGGTGCCTACTTCACCGCAGCAGGTGGGGCGTCGCACATAGCGACGGAAGCTACGCGAACGACGAGAGTCGGGGCAAAGACACCATTGTCACGCCTTCGTGACGTGGGTGACGTGGTGGAGACTGGGTGGAACGGATCAATGGCCAGGTCGTTGGCGGGCAAGATGGAGGGGTCCGATGCTGACTTTGAGATCGGGTAGGCGGTGACCTGGATCCTTTTTGAGTTCTGAGCCAGACCAATATCAGACGCATTGACCTGAGCTAGGATAATCGAGTGCGTACTTCATTTGAGGGTTAGACTTTTTGCATTTGCTAAGAAGCTATAAGAATGAGGGTGACGTTGTCGAGCTGACTGTGTCTTGCCATGATAAATGAGAGAGATGAGAAAGGTCAGGGCATCAGCCCTAGGATATTTGAGGGACCACAAGTCGAGCCAAACGGCGTAGTCGACTACGTGTCATCGATGTCACCGAAGAGTTGAAGACAAGAGACGGGAGTCGGCGGTTCCAGGCTAGGTGGTGCTAGGTGGTGCACGTGGCAGTGGCAGTGACGGTGCCATGACGCTTCAAGAGAGCTCGGAGGTCGTGCAAGCAGAACCCATTGTGGGCCATCTGTTAGCAATATTTACTGTTTATAAAGTATAGTGTATTTACTATTTAGTACTTTTCCACCATCGTCTTAGTGCTCGAAACGATTTGTTGTTTCCTCGACCATTTCCGCACAAGGTTTCCGCAACCTTTACATATGCCCGCTCATCGGGAAGCTGGGGCTTGCGAAGTACTGTCCACGGTGACTACCGACACGCTGTCTTGCACGACGGCCTCGACGGGCTACAGCGCTACACGAGCGTGCACTAGTTAGCTGTTACTCTTGGTTCACGTGCTTGTTATGGTACATCTCAGAAGGGAGCAGGCCCGGGCACATCAAGGTTGAGCTCCAGTATCCGTTGAGAGGGTTAGTGTGAAGCGCTCCGATATTTCTTCAGGACACTGCTCCATCGCTATCATCTCAAGGACGTCGTCGACCATGCGTGAGTGTTCGAGACGGAGTTTCGTGTCGGTCGGAGACGCTTTCTGGCGCAGCATCAGCACTCTAAAACACACAAAAAGTTTGAACCAGTAAGCACTTCGCAGAGGGCAGTGACACTTACAACCGACATGCCTGGAAAGAGAACCGACAATGATCAACAAAGTGAACGTGGCAGGTGGGAGAGAAATCAGATCACCAGAGCGGAGGGCATAATGAACGTGAACATAGAGCTATCATTAAGACCTTGGCGCACCATGTATAAGCTATGGGAAGACCTAGTTGGTTGACTGCCGTCAGGACGGTCGTGGGCGACTTCTTACCTGAGAAAACTACAAATTGCCAACGCGTTCATGGCAGTCATGACGACATAGACCAGCACCCCTGCGTGACCAGAACCAGATAAATAACGCCAGACCGTGTCGGTGCAAATAAAGACTTGCCTTGTTTCAGGAAACTCTTGCCTAGCGGGCCGAAGGTATCACGCCCCCGAACCCAGTGCTATGTTGATTTATCATGGTCATCACCCACGTGGACAAGAAAAGGGTCGTCGGACTCACCCAAAGCACAACGAGCATGTTGAGGAAATCGAAAAAGGTCATGAGTACCTATCATAGCAGAACGTTGGTTTGCAAGGTGATAGCAAACGATAAGTAACGTCGTACAGAGATCAACTGAGTCAAAAATGATTATCATGTCAGTATAATCAGACAAACGCGCCAAGGTCCGAGACGCACTCCCATATGATAGGCAATGGGTCGCGGGATTCTGTTTCCCTGTGCTACACCGGCTGCCAGTACTGTGATATTCGGTTCATCCGAAAGAGCGAAACAGCCGTTGCTTTTGGTTTTGGTGAAAAAAAAACGCAGGCACCACTGTGATTCCATCGAAGAGTTAGGAATGCCCCTTCATAAACAAGGTCACAGACGGGATATCTCTTTGCTCAGCACCCAAATAATAACGCCGACAAGACCCAAGTAGGTGATTGAAAGAACGACGAGAACCTGTGTTTTCCTCCCAGAAAACGCGTATGTACGCAACATCAGAATGACTAAGGACACAACCGACCCGAGTGTGATTAACAACTTGTAAACATGAGAGCCAAGTCAAGCTTACATTGTGCTGACAATATCTATAACCAAATCGTGAGGAAGATTAGATGATAAGTACGAGTGAGCGCACCGTGGGCATGGCACAGGCAAAAAGAACATGATAGTATGACTCGCAAACGCGTTGCTCATGGTTACCGACAAGACCCCATAAGTGGAAGGGTGCGATGGCCATTGGGTAATAGCGGCAAAATATATATGCGGCTTTCACAGCATTCCACGGAGCAGGGTATATCTGGAAGTCAACAATTGCATTAATCAGTCAGCCACCCCTCGGCAGATGAAGGTGAGAGTATGTGCCTACAAGGGCGACTTCCTGGTCAAGTCTGAACACCAGAAGTCAAATAAGCATTCCGGGTCAAAGTTAATTAAGACTCAACGTACGATATGACCCAATCATAGAAGCAGACGACGTCTAGGAGACAAATCATCAGGATACACCAGCGGGATGCGAGGGGAACGTACAGGCAGCTAGAAATGGTCTTGATTGGCCGACTTTAGACGGCACAAGGAAATGACGTGCTCACCTATCATGGAGTAACGCCAGCTAGATGCCGCCGACACGAACAAGTAAAGCCTCTCTGTCAGTACTTCACGCCTCCACAAAAGATATAGGGACGCACACAGCCACCGTCTTCAGGCCGATCACCAACACCTGCAGTATTGTCGCCATGGATGTGGATAGAGGACGGCACCGACGCCGTCGAGTGAGGCAGCAGACCGATCAGCCTACTGGCAGGAACGCGACTATGAGCGGAGTGTCGACAGTCAAGAGGGTTGGTGATCTTTAAGCTTTAAGTCCCAGGCTTCAGATGCCAGAGACGTCAATCAGGACTGGGGTTATCGAGAGAGATGAGAACCAATTGGTGGGAAAGTAGCAGTAGCAGATTGTACGTACTGCGCGAGAACTAAAAGGGGTTCCAGGACTTAAGCTTGGCAGCAACGGAGCTTCTGGCGCTTGCTGTCAGCTACTTTCGCTCCCCCGACACTCGACCTCCGTGGCGGCTGCGCATCAGCCGCGCATGTGTCAAGTCCTGGACCTAAGGTAGGGGACATCAGGAACCCGCGACCTTTACATAAGCTTTTACCGTCCTCATTGTTGTCCGAGGGCAAAATTAGATGTAAAGGAGAATTGAAGGGATTGATATCAGCTTTCACCCTCTTTTTCTTTTTTGAAAAATATTTTCATTTGAATGAAAAAACGCATGAACAATCTTTTTTTATTAAAATGCAATTTTTCGATGTTTAGAGTGGATCTAAGCCAACTTGTTGAAACTGGGTGAAAAGTCATGGCCGGTCATGTGATGTTAAACGTCACGTGCACGTATTGGTAATGCTTACGAAGACGGGCTTTACCACTGCTCTTTATCGCTTTCCTGCGCTCTTTGAGTGCTCCGGACTCTCCCACTGCGCTTTAGCACGCTAGCATTACAATATTTACTGTCCTGGTAAACCCGCACGGTTTTCCCCACCTGCACCCACAACCATTGTCGATTGGTGACTCGTTACTTGGTTCGCATTGCGGTTCACAGATCTGAAATTTTGAATGTGTCTCGACTTTTGGGTCGGCGGCAGCTCGTTGCTCCGCTTTATGCGCGCGCTTGTCAGCTGACACAGCCTGCCTTCGACCCGAGCTACTCGGCCTGGCGCCAGGAGCGCCCACGTTTCCTTCTGCATTCGACGACCTGAGCATCTCATGCACGCACATCGCATTTCCCCGCTTTGTTGGTGCGCGTCACCAGGACGTTATACGACGATATTCGCCCCGCAGCGCTGTTTGGCGCGCTTGGTGGCGCGCTAAAGGAGTTCGTGCTCCTACTCGCCCCCGACGTGGACGTGCGCACGCGCAGGGGGTTGTAATGCACTCGGACGCTGGGCCTGAGCCTCCCGGGCTGGCCCTCGAGGGGACTTCAGGTACGCGTCAGCCGCCCCCCTCGCCTCTGGCTATGACTAATCTGTATTCCAGGTCTCGCAGCAAGCGCTGTACAAGTATGTCGGCTCATTTCTGCCGAACGTGCGGCTTCGAACGCTCTGCCTCCGGGCTACTCTAGCGACCAAGGCGGAAGAAGGCCCGTCGCGTCTCGCGCTGTGGACGCGACCTCCCTTTGTGACCTCCGCTGGGATCGGCATTACGCTGCGTCGTGTTTCCTCCTGGCGCTCACTTGGAACTCGAGCAGGGTGAGCGGATACGCGTGAACTAAATCTATCTATGCTCGTTATTCTTCTTTTTGGGTGTCATCTCTGGGTGCATATCTCTCTCGTTCGATCGCCACACTCATTGCGACTTTGACTTTTTTTAGGTATGGGTCTCCTCATACCACCGCCATCCCTCCTCTCCCCTTATTGATCCCTGCACGATCACACTCGATATCAGCTGTCTCAAGTCTCTTCAAACCCGTACACATCCCGTACACATCACGTGATCCCACCATACACATGTACATACTACAGCAACTCATAAACCCTCCGAAACCAGGTCACGCTACATGACGACGTCACTCTTAGGGCACTACATGCGTACCAAACCTAAGATGTAGACCTAAAGCTACATATATGTAAGCCGACTGTCTGCGCCCCCCGCTCGGCTTGTACACCTCGGAAATGTGGAAGAGAGCGCCAGTGCAGTGACAAAGGTGATTCATGCGCACAGTACCAGACCGGGGAGCGGGAGCGTAACGCATGGGACGGAGGTGCTTCAACCATGTGTAGGCATTTTCGCATGGCACCAGGTCACGGGGAAGGAATGGGAATAGAGAAGGAAGGCACGTACAGATCTTGTTGAGCACGAACACGAACCGCCCACTGCCAGAACCGCTTGACGTGCGCGTCGCGCTGCGCCGCGCACGTCTTCCTCGACCGGCCGGCTGCAAACCCAACCTGGTTGTACGCATCACAAACGTAGAGCTGCTACAGCTGCTCCTTCGTCTTTCTGCTCTGGGAAGGTGTCTACTACTCCGGTGCAGCGGATAGGACGGCGAAAGTTGCTAGCTACTCGAACGACGAATGTCGGAGCTCAGATGCCACCGTCGCGTCTCCGTGACGCAGGCGACACGGCAGAACTGAGCGAAACTGATCAGTGACCAGGTCGGGGAGAAAGACGAAGAGGATGGTGCGCTCTTTCTCGGCGTTGCTGATCCCTAAGATCGGGCAGGTGGGCACCTCGGACAAATGTGAAGGTAGTTGGTGATTGGGTGCGTACTTTTTTTACAGGTATGCTTGGCCTGTCATTTGCGTGTGTTGTTGAGAGGGCCACGAGGTTGATTGACGGAGATGTCGTCAAGCTGGCTGTTTCTGATGAATTGGCGTAAACGAGAGAGACGAGATATTTGAGGGAAATGCCAGCGGCCACAAGTCGAGCCAATCAGAGTGGTCGACTACCCCGTGTTATCAGAGAGTTGGTGATTCTAGGCGAGAAAGTAAGAACAATGGCTCTGGTCATCGGCGTGGTCGAGCCTGGCAACCTTTTGGGGTCGGAGCCATGGAGCTCTGCTCGACGCACCTCATCGGATTGTGCGATCTCCGCGAAGATCAAAGACATGTTCTCGAAAAGTCCAGTCAGACGAGTGGGGCGGCAGCAGAAGAGGTGCAGGTAGACGTATGCCTAATGGCGCACGGAGTGTGTCCAAGTCAATCTTGTCCATGAGCAGAATGCTCGTGAGCGCCATGCTCGGATTAGCTTGGGTAGCGGGGCTGTCACGGCGTGAGGAACTGGCCCGCCCTCGTCTGCTCTTCGCGAGCGTGTGAGGGCTGTAAGGATGTGGTTCCATCATTTGGTTTGGGGCTTCTTACGACCAAACCATGATGTTATCAACAAAGCACGATCTCATATGGAGGCTCGGCGTTCAGACTAGGAGTTGGAGTCGGATGGGCGGGACGCATAAGAGTGGGGGACACGCGACACACGATGAGGACAACGCAGATACCGTGGCTCTGGCTCTGGAGTTCTATGCACGGGTGGGGGTACTCCGGGTAGAAACAATGATATCTCAACTTGAAGCAGCGAGACCAACTTGAACTGAAGACACCTTGGAAGACACCCAATAATACAAGTGCGCGAGTTTCAAGTGTAGACCAGAGAGAGACTGATGGCATGGCCCAAGCCCAGCTTTGGCTGACAGTGCCTTGTTACCTCCGCAGACATGTACACCTACTAGTAACTCGAGACGCGTAGTAACCATTCCGGATTGCCTAACATGGGTATGCGCTTGCCTATTGGAAGGGTGTCCAAACAAATACAAAGAAACGCGTCGCGCGGCCACGGTCGCCGGACCCCGTCGCCACCGGCGTATTATATAAATCAGACCTTCGGATGCCCTCCGCTTTTTTTCTCTGCCAAGTACCAAGATGTCTCCCACTATCCAGAACCCTGCACCGGTGTTCAGCGTCACTGCTCTCGTAGACGGTGCTTTCAAGGAGGTCTCCTTAGCAGACTACCTTGGTCAATGGTAGTCATTTACACGTTTCTCTCTCTTTCATCCTTTTCTGACCTGCTAGTCTTAGGGTCATCCTGATGTTCTACCCTCTGTATGCACGTCCCAAAATCCTGCGCGTCCTCTGTCTCATTTTCCCCCACTTTTTTTGGCTGGCTGTAGTGACTTCACCTTTGTCTGCCCTACCGAAATCCTCGCGTGTTCCCCGAATTTTCCCGCCTTGATACTACGGTACTCGGTACGCCTTTTCTCGAGTCAAGTCATGAAGGGGACTTACTGTATTGATTACGTGAACACGTGGCAGCCATATCGACTGACTCGGAGTACTCTCACCATGCGTGGGCTCAGCAAGCGCGCAGCGCCGGCGGGCTCGGGCCCAACTTGTGCATTCCGCTGCTCGCGGACCGCAACATGCGTGTGGCACGCGAGTACGGGTGTCTGATCGAGGATAAAGGGATCACGTTCCGTGCGAGCTACCTGATTGACCCCAAGGGTATACTCAGGTACGGCTCTCTCCCTACACGGGGTTGTCGACGACTGACCTGACAGTGCTACCTTCCTCATAGGCAGATCACGATGAACGACCTGCCTGTCGGTCGGTCGGTCGACGAGGCACTGCGTCTCGTGCAGGCGTTCCAGTTCACTGTAAGTATATTTTTTCTTCATCACTGGCGGATGGCTTGCTGATGTGGAGCGGCAATTCGAAGGATGCGCACGGTGAGGTGTGTCCCGCAAACTAGAAGGAGGGGAGCAAGACCATCCGCGCGGACCCGCTTGCGAAACTCGATTACTTTGCCGCCACCGCTGATGGAGCGCACGAGAACGGCAAGGCGAACGGGACCAAACGTGCGCGCATGGACACCGAGTGAATGATACCTGACAATCTAGAGCGAATAGATAGACACTCGGCGTAGATCTTTGCTATAATTCCCAACGGCACACCAACTTTTTTACATAATACCATTTGCTATCTGCTCTTCACTCATTCGTTATCTCTGCGTGCTGGTTTCAGTGCAGCGAGTGTCTCAAAGGAACGAGGAAACACCATCTTGGCCAAACAAAATCACACAGGCGCCGAACTGAATGAGAGCTCCTGAACAAAATTACACAAGCACAACTAAATAAACTTCTCATTCAGTCAAGCTACCGCCCATTTGCTGCTCGCGCTTCCACTTGTCGTAGCACTCGAGCGTGACGCTCGCCAAGAAGCACGGTATACTCTGCTCGATCTCGACCCAGTTCCGCATCAGCTGCGGCAGCTCCTGCGGGCCCCCCTCGCCCTGCGCGACGAGCTGCATGCGTGCCCCTCCTCCACTTCCATCCTTCGGTGCAGGCTGAAAGACAAACGCGGCACCGAGGTCGTACTGCGACGTGACGCGCACCTGTCCATTATCGTAGAAAGCGAGCTTGACGCCGAGGATCGCCGAGAGCGCCTCGCGGAACTCGGCCGTCTTGCCCGCGAACACCTGCCGCAAGCGGAGCATGCGTTTATCGCGCTGCTTGAGCTCCGCCTCAAGCTGCGCCTTTTCCTCGCAGACCGCCGCCCAGCTCGCGCGCGGCACCAGCTGCTCCTCGTCATTTGCTTCCGGGTTGGGGTTGGTGGGCACGTGGTGGTCGAGCGCGGAGAGGCGCTGGAGGAGCGCAGCGTTCTCGGATTTGAGCCGGTCGAGCGCGGCCTATCGCAGATCGGTCCAGTTCTGTGCGGGGTTCTCGCAGAGAGAGAGCACGCGCACGCCAGGTGGCACGTGACGTCCCGCGCCAATCTCGCCGCGCAGGTCGAACAGCGTCTGCTCGAGCTCCTCGATCTTTTCTCTGTCCTTTTCGGCCTCCTCTTCCTTTTCTTCTAGCGCTGAGGGGCGGTAATTAGGGGAAGGGTAGTGCATAGGTGGGGACGACATACCTCTACGCGCCTCTTGCAGCGCGTGCTTCTCGTTGGTCAGGTCGTCGCGCAGGGCTTGGAGGCCCGTGCCTTGGTTGAGCGCGGGCCGCTTCGCGAGCTCTTGAATCTCAGTTTCGAGCGCGCGCGTGCGCCCCTTGTACTCGTCAACCAGCGCCTCAAGCTCCCTGACGTGCTGTTCTTTCGCCTGGTCGACATGGCCAGTGCCCTGCGCGGCCTCCTCGCTCGCGTAGCTCGCTTATAAGGTAGTCAGCACGAATCAAATGACGAGAGATCGGGCACCGAGTACGTACATTAAGCGCCTGTAGGAACCCAATCTCCCGCTCAGCGAGCGCAGCGGCGCGCTCAGCCCTCGTCGCGCGGTCTTCTGCAGCCCGCGTCTCCTGCAGCAACGCGTCGGCCGTCGCTCGCGCGTCAACCTCCCGCGCCCGTACGTCTGCGAGCTCCGCCTCGCGCTGTCGTAGCGCCACACGGTCAGCGCCGTGTTCTTGGAGGAGGTGCGCGTGCTCGAGGCGCAGCGCAGAAAGGCTCTGCGTGATAGAGATAGGTGTCGCGGCGGGCGTCTCTGGAGGCGCAGTGTGCGCAGCCCTAGTCCGCGTCAGAGATTTAAAAGTAGGAGTGGAGAAGGACAACGCACCACGCCTCGCGCTCGGCACGCGCTGCCTGCACTTCCGCCTCGAGGCGCACCACCGTCTCGCGCAGCTCGTCCGCGCCCGCCGCCCGCCGCTCAAGCGCACGGTTCTGCTCGCGCAGCACCTCGACGGCCGTGTGGCGCTCGCGCAGGGAGCCTAGCTCCACCATCGCGCGCGTATGTGCCACCTCCAGCTGCCGCGTGTGTTCTGCCTGGCGCGTGAGTTCGGCACGCAGTACGGACCAACTGGCCTCTTCTGCGTCATGCCGGGAGACGTCCGCCTGCGCAGTCGCCTGGGCGTCGAGAGCTGATTGCAGACGAAGGGCCTCGGCGCTATGTGCGGCCGCTGCGTCGTGCGATGCGCGGAGCTCCGTGGAGAGGGAATCGACTTGGCGCTCACGAGAGGTGAGCTCCGCGGCCTGCGCAGCGAGCTTCTGGGACGTGGTGTGCGAAAGGGCATCGAGTTTATTCTGGAGGTCCGCGTAGTCCTCTTTAAGGGCGCTCAGTTCTGAGCGCAGGGAACGGGCGTCCTGGTCTACTTTTGTCTTCAAGTTGTTAGGCTCGATTTATGGCTCCCTTTTGACTACGCACCTTTTCATCCTCGCGTTCTTTTGAGACGCGCTCCTTTTTCTCTCGTTCTTCTTGTTCACGTTTGGCAAGCCACCGACGGTCAGCTTCGAGGCGCTCGATAGCCACATCGTGCTCGCGGAGGCGGGTTTCGAGCTGGACGCGGTTAGTCTCTGCGGCGGCGAGTTTTCGTTCGAGAGCCGCTTGGGATAGGGTGGTATTCAGCGTCTGAGTGCGCTGCAGTCTCTTGGCGGTCGAGAGTTGTGGATCTGTTCCCAGAATGCGTCAGGGATGCGGTATAAAGAGATGGTCATGACGAACCACGCTCGAGCTCTGCAGCATGGGAGTCACGTTTTGCGATCGTCGCAGACCGGCTGAGCGCTCATCAGAGGAGCTCGACATCGGTATGGCCTATTAATCACAACACCAGAGCCCCGCCTCGGCTGAAAGTACACCTCCTTCCGCATACATGTCACGGTATACCGAGCTCGAGGCTTGATACGATGCGGAGGTTGTGTCTGGCAAACATTCTATGCATTGATATCTCAATAATGGAGGCGACGATTCGATCGATGATATATGATTCAAGGAAAGACACAGTCCGCAGATGAGGAAGAACGGTGAAAACACCGAATGCAGAGATGAGATCTGACTCCATCTGAGCCAGATCAAATAAGGAAGGGAGTTAACTGATTGATCGTGTGAAACCATCGACGGGATCAAACCGATCAACAACTTGAACTCTTACTTCTGTCCTTGCTTCTGTCACACAGCCCGTCGTCGAATTCCAGGGGTCCAGTTGCGAGTCCCAATTATACAAAGGGAAAGTGCAGGAAAGGCAAGGAGTGAAACAACAGTGAACTGGAGAAGGGAGAAGGTACGTGGCCCGCGCCTTTGTCTGCGAGTTCTGATCTCACTGCCGATCCAGGTTAAACCGCCCACTGATTTTAGTGACGATCTTACTTTCCTATGGCTCGAAACATGGAGCCAGCGATGCGAGCACAGCATTGACGACGAGCCTGTGTTCTCCATCCGCATCATCACGCCTTTCACGACCCGCGGAATTGAGTCAGGTACTACAGAGGAACTCGAGTTTTTACAGGTATTCATTCGACCCAAGTGTGGAGAAACGCGATTGCGAGACAGATGGCATGCGATATGGTTTGGACTCTCTAGTGTTCTCGATTATGACGACCGACGGTTAAATTTTCAGTTACGGCGCTCCCGCTGCAAGCGCTGTACAAGCAGCAGTTGCTATACATGCAGACGCTCCGCCTGCGCATTACTCTGGCAACTGAGGCTGCCGAGGCGGAAGAAGGCCTGTTGTTCCTCTCACTGTGGACATAACCTCCACTGGGATCGGCATGACGCTCCGCCGTGTTTCCTTCGGGCGCCCACGGTGGAACCCAGGGAAGTGGGTGCGCTGCGAGCGTGAACCACTTGCGCTCTTTTTCTTCTCTTTTTTGGATCTTTTCATGCACATATGTTTTTATCTCTCATCACACATTGCGATCTGTGTTTTTATTCTTTGAAGAGAAGGGCACGGGTATTCTCATGCTGCTGCCATCCAGACGGCCACATACTCCTTTTAATTTTTCGTTGATCCCTGCACGATTGCTACCCGATACCCTCGCACTACAGCTGTATGCAGTAGTTCCGTTGTAATACTCGTATACACCATATTACTACACGGGCTCAGCGCCACATGAACTCTCCCGAATCATGCGCTTCGCCCCTTTTCTGTCTAAGAAGAGCCCACTATGAGCAATACGGCGGCAGGTTTGTCGGCTACCTTGAGAAGTTACAGCTGTTCCTTCACCTTGCCGCTCCTGGCAGATGCGTACTCCGATATAGCGGATGGGACGTGGATAGCCACGTCAGTTACTCGCCATCGTTACGTCTTGATACGGCAAGTCGTGCGGCGGTGACTGAGTGGAACGGGTCAGTCAGTGGCCAGGCTGGCGGGTAAGTGCCGATGGAGGGCGACGGACAGCAAACAAACGGAGCGCCTGCACTGCTCCGGTACACAGCGAACTTTGAGATCGAGCGCAGCTGGATTCTTGTCGAGTCGCGAGCCTGCGCGATGTTAGCTGCAGTTTCCTGCGCGACGAAAATTGTGTGCGGACTTCATTTGAGGGTCAGGCTTAGTTTTTTCCGAGTTCGTTGAGAGGGTTATAAGGTCGATCGGGAATGATACTGTCGGGTTTCCCATGGTGAATTGGGTGAACAAGAGGTATGTGAGAAAGGTTGGGACATCGGCGCTTCAGCCCCGGGGTTGACAGGAACACCAGTGGTAACAAATCGAGCCAAACGGTAGTCGACTAACACATGTCATCGGATGTTGAGGCTTTTGAGGAAGCGAGGCGTGATGAGGTGGCAGTGTCAGGGTGTTGTCATGAACGAGAGGGCATAGAAGAATAGATAACGGCTCTGCCTCGCTCACTCGTCGGCATGTTAGCGAGGATTGACGTCTTGGCTACGAGGCGGTGGGACGTATCCATTCTAGAGCCTCTCACGGCACTCTCGCGACCCTCCTGCGTCTGCAGCTTCTGCTTCAGGATCCGTAGCTCGTCTATCTGCTTCATCGGTGTCGTCTATCCAATTTTTTTCGGAGAAGGTAGGAGGATAGAAACAGACAGCTACGCACTGGTCATTTTGAGCACGAACATGAACGCTTGGCGTTGCACCTGCGCACTTTCTCTCCGACCAGTTGGCACGGCCCCGCATCAAGCACGAGCAGCACAATGTCGGCCCCGTCGACACCTGAGACTGCTCTTTCGTCCTCCCGCTCCCGTTAGAAACTTGTTCTGACATAGCGGACCAGGGTGTCGCGCATGACAGCGGACGATTGTTGGCCACGTGAGCGACGACAGCGTCAGCCCAGACGTGATCTCCACGTCTTCGTGACGTGGGTCCGACCGGGCGGAATGGATCGGTGGTGGCAAGGTCGGCGAAGAAGATGGATGGGGATGGACGGCAGACGTAAGGAGTATTTGCGTTGCAGACTTTGGGATGAGGCAGATGCGCGCTGACCCAATGCTAGCCGCGTTGTCCCGAGTGACGAAAGTTGAGTGCATACTTCACCTGAACGGTAGGATTGATCGCTTTTATGAAGGTTCCAAGGTTGAGAGGGAGATATTCTCGAATTGACTGTTTCTTTTCATGACGAAGTGGTGCAAATGTGAAAAGGGGTTGGAGTGACGTCGACGCACGGGTATTCAAGAGAAACGCTGGTGACCACAAGTCGAGCCAAACAGCATAATCGACTACCATATGTCACCGGGCGTCGAGGACAAGAGACGTGAGTTGACAGTGCCAGGATGTCGTCATGAATGAGAAGCTCGGCTCAGAGGCCCCAGCGAGTCTCACGCGTCAACATGAGCCGGTCCGATGCTGCCTATTTCTACGTGGGAAAGTCTCTCACGGCCTCCTTCCGTCTTCACTACATGAGGGCTGTAGGAACGGAGAAACTTCCTACTAACTCAGTCAGAGTTTACGCCGGAAAACTGCTTGGGACCTTACAAATGCATCTGACCCAGAAAGTGGTGGGTCAAAGCGACCCGATCGATCGTGTGAACCATCATCGAATCATTGATCGAGGACGGGATCAAATCGAGATCAACAACTCTTGACCCCGTCCTCGAATTCCAATGTCCCCATCCCGAGTCCTTATTGTAGTACTTCGCAGCACTATGTAGCGTTTATTCCCACAACCCCGATACAGTCATCAGCGCACATGGCCACAGCGCTTCGGACGAAACTCTGAAGAGAAACACGAGCTTCGAAACGAGTGCACTCGATAACCTAGCCCTATATTTCTCGCATTCGGTTCTCTTCTGCAGCAGTGACTGGGGACGGTCGACTCCTGGAGACGAAATGAGGCGAGAGTAAGCTAATGATGAAAGAAACTGAGGACTGGAAGCAGACCGACTTTGAGATGATGACCCGTGCTGAGTGCGAGCATCCTCGTGAATTCGAGCGTTGTGTTGAATATGGGCAGATTATGAACATTCTTCAGATCTTTAGCTTGTGTCTGAGGGAAGATATCTGTGACATGCGGCGGAGAAGCGTTGGAGTGGAGCCTTTATGGGAGGAAGAGTATAGAACGTATGTCGTCGGAAGTGGGGTTGTCGACGCCATCAGGTTTGACCGTGTAACACACTGGCAGGAGTACAAGACCACATTTTGTCCCTCGTCGTTGTCAAATATGACACCGGGGCAGTCGACTATCCGTTGCATACGCTCGAGCTGAACATGTTGTACCTCCTTCATACGTCTCGGAGCGGCTGAGACGCTACGGAACGCGCCTTCCCGTGCGCGTCTTAACGATAGTCACCATTGAGTGGGCACGCAAAAAAGAAAGCGGCCCACCTTACGCGCTTGATGGCGTTGATTAAGCTGCCTTTTCAGGCGTTTGGGAAGACGACGACGCCCAACGGTGATGCTCGTCTTGTACGAGATCTATCCGAGAAGGTGGCACGTAGATGGAAGGCACGCAGGCGATCTTATTGAGAACAAACACGAACTGAACTACTTATCCTCCGCCTCGGTCGGCCGGCCTCCTCCTCCTCGACCAGCCAGGTCATGAGCATCACCAAGCCGGTAGCAGGCTCGTCGGTGACCTTATGCAGCGTGCGGATGTAGAAACACCTACAGCCGCTCTTTCGTATTGCCGTTCCAGAAAGGCCGTTGTTCCGATACAAAGGGACGTCGCGGATGGCGACGAGCCGCTAGCTACGTGAGAGTCTGGGCTCAGACGCCATCTTCATGACGCGGGTCACGTGGCTGAGACTGAGCGGAATGGGTCAGGGCGGCAAGCAAGATGAACGGCGATGGATGGCAAACGTACTGAGTACTGAGCGCCTGTACTCCTTCTCTGCGTCTATATTTTTTTTTCTTGATTTCTGTGCCAGCCTGAGACTAGCCGAAATGTCCTGCACGACGATCGAGGGGCAGGGTTATTTCATTTTGGCAGTGTTGCAGATCCCTCGTCTTGTCCCTCGTATGTCCTGGCCGTGTTGTTATGGCATACACCTGCATACGTCTTGCCGTGTGCGTCTCCATAACCTGAGTCCTCTCCGAGTTCTGAGCCAACCGATGTCTTAATAATTTGGTACCTACTTCATTTGAGGGTAACTTAGGTCTGGTTTGTCTTTTGCGTGTGACATGGAGAGAGTAAGTCAGAGGTTGATCGAGGAGGGCGTTGTCGAGCCGATTATTGATGAATTGGTGTAAACGAGAGAGAGGAGAAAGGGTTCATTTGGGAGGAACGGCAGCGACCACAAGTCGAATCAGTCAGCACGGTCGCATCAGTCAGCACGGTCGCATCATCGAAGGGTTGGCAGGAGTCGGCGGTTCAAGGCAGAATGTCAAGCATGTCAAGCTGTCAAGCATGTCAAGGACGAGGAAACTTGAGGAAGACTCGGGGAATTCGGAATCGACGGCTTGAGCGCCAATGCCATTTTCACACGTGCTTGTGCAGACACGTGTGAGGGTCTCACGGCTTCCTTGCGTCGTGAACTTCTGTCCTCGTACATCCATCCTTGCTTCACCAGAGTCCTTCACACAGCACCCAAGCTTAAACAACTAAATTTCATTATATCTTGCGATGGAATCGAACTCACGATCTGCATCTGATATGGATGATCAACCTGCTTCCTCTCGAGCTTAGGCTAATCGATTCACGACCAGAGTCATTCATTTGAAAGGTATATTGGACCTACCATTGCTTCTGAGAAGAAATTGATAAGTTGCGTAGAAATATCTGTTGATTTTATCGAGACACCCCCTACATCCGATCTCGAGCTCGTGTTCAAGGACGATGCCGGCGTCACACACAAGTCTAAAATATTCAAGAAAACTGCCCTTGTTCGTTGGTACCCCGACATGTTCGTGTCATCAGCTGTGTTTTCCGTCGTCACTGTCGAGTGCTAATTTATTCCGCGTAGCTATCTTAAGACCCACACCAGCGCTACGTTGACCATCCAGCGAGCGCTTTTCAAAATAAGGGTTGCTGAAGTTTCTGTCGAGTTTAAGCCACACAAGTTTGGAGACGACAAGGTTGTCCGTCTGGAAGGTGGCGATGTTCTGTTCCCAGTACAGTCCACTTGCTGAGCAGCTTCACAGATAGCAGCCATCGCGTTACCGTGACCTTCGTGTACAGGAAATCCAAATCCGTGAGTCTTTGGTTGTTCTCCGGAGCCAGAAGGCCGTTGAATTCCTCCTGTCGTCACTCGCTCTCTTGGCTCTCTGGCCACCTTCACAAACGCCGTCGCTCCAATGGACATCCAGCATCCCCGTCGTCGAATTCCAGAAGTCCAGTTCCGGGTGCTCATTATAGGAAGGGCAAACGCAGGGAAGACGTCTATCTTACAGAGAATATGTGAGACGACAGAGAGCCCCGTGGTTTACCGGGGAAAGGAGAAGGTACGGGGTTCAACCTGTTTCTCTGCGAACCCGATCTCACTACAGACCAGGTTAAACTCGACCCGTCCATGGATGTTAGTGACAGTGGTACTTCTCTCCGGTTGCCTCTAAATATGTAGCCAGCGAGGCGAGCACAGGATCGACGACGAGCTCGTGTTTTCCAATCATCGGAGCTATGTTTTCCACGACTCTCGTGGAATTGAGTCAGGTGGCACGGAGGAACTTGGGATTCTTCAGGAATTCATTCGACGCAAGTGTCAAGAAAGGCGACTGCGAGACAGATTACATGCAATTTGGTTAGATTCTCGAGTGTTCGCAATTACGACAACTGACGGTCATGTTTTTGAGGTACTGCGTCCCGATGGACAACCAACGACCGCAGCTCGATCTTAAATATTTTAAGGACATTTGTCCTGTACGGAATGGTGCGTCATAAAAGGGAATCGTGACTGTATTTAAAGAGACAATGTCCAGTCCCTGTCATTTCTGTGTTCACAAAATACGATCAATTCCAGCAGAATGTCCGAATCCATGTCGAGGACTTCGGAAGCCCAGATGACGACATATTTGATGTGGCGGAGAAACAATTTGAAGAGCACTATCTGCTTCCCCTTGGTGATGATGTTAGATTCGTGCGATTAGAAAGTGGGTTCGGAGGCAAAAACCAGAGTTACGTGCTAATCCTCTTCGGCAGAAATGCACAAGCAAAGTGTGGGCTGTGATAAGCTTATTGAGACAACGGCTGCAGCTTTGAGCGACGACATCGTCAGATTGATGCTTTTGGCCGTACAAAGGGGTAATTTAGAACTGAGTGTTAAAGAGGCATTAAAGCGGTGAGTGCGCCAATTGAAGAGGCGAAGTGAGCAACGACGACAACAAGCTTTGCAGTGTCCGTTCCCGGACAGGCATGGACGTTAAACATATTGTTCGGGAATGTCTTTTCCCATTTCCATATGTCTGGGTAAGTCTTAACGAAGTCTTAAAATGTGATACATGGTTCATGATGGTTGATACCGTCGAACTCGTAGTGGGTAAGTGTCAGCTCTTATTCGCGGATTGGAGATCGACTGAGCTGACCACACTGGTGCCTTGCGCTCCAGATTGTGAGCGGCCACCGTTTCCCGTTTCAATGTTGCTGACACAATCTGTCCTCCGCTCTCCAGGAAGTGAGTGACTGCCGTGGCTCGCTGTGTTTGAAGCCTGCTGACGACACCTGTCCTCCGCTCTACAGTATGTGAGCGACCGTCCTGGCTTGACGGGCTTCAAGCCTACTGACAACGGCTATCCTCGACTCTCCAGCATGTGAGTGGAGTCGCTGTTGTGGCTCTCTGCTCTGGGTTTCAAGACTGCTGACGGTGCCTGTCCTCGGCTCTCAGGAGGTGAGTGGCTGTCGTGGCGCGCTGGGTCTCAAGCCTGCTGATAATGCGCTCTCCAGGAAGTGAGTGGCTACCATAGCGCGCTGTGTTTAAAGTATGCTGAAGACGCCTGTCCTCGGCTCTCCAGAGAGTGAGTGGCCACCATGCTCGCTGTATTTGAAGCCTGCTGACGACACCTGTCCTCGGCTCTCCAGAGAGTGAGTGGCTGTCGTGGCTCGCTGGGTCTCAAGCACGCTGACTATGCCCGTCCTCGGCCCTCCAGGAAGTGAGTGGCTACCGTGGTTCGCTGTGTTTCAAGTGTTCTGACGACGCCTGTGCTCGGCTCTCCAGGAAGTGAGTGGCTACCATGGCTCACTGGATTTCAAGCCTGCTGACGATGTATGTGCTCGGTTCTCCAGTTCGTGAGTGGCTTCCGTGGCTCGCTGGGTCTCAAACCTGCTGACGACGCCTATCCTCGGCTCTTCAGGGAGTGAGTATCTGCCGTGGCTTGCTATGTTCAAGCGTACTGACAACGCCTGTCCTCGGCTCTCCAGGAAGTGAGTGGCTGCTGTGGCTCGCTGGATTCCAAACCTGTTGATGACGCCTGTCTTCCACTATCTAGGAAGTGAGTGGCTACCATGGCTCACAGTGTCTCAAGCATGCTGACGACCGCTGTCCTCGGCTTTCTAGCCTGTACGTGGCTGCCGTGGCTCGCTGTCTTTCAAGCCTGCTGACTGACGACGCTCGTCCTCCGCTCTCCAGTCGGTGAGTGGTTGCCGTGGCTCGCTGTGTTTGAAGCCTGCTGATGACACCTGTCATCGGCTCTCTAGCCTGTGCGTAGTTGCGCTGGCTCGCTGTTTTTCAAGCGTGTTGACGAAGCCTGTTCTCTGCTCTCCAGTTCGTGAGTAGCTGCAGTGGCTTACTGTGCTTCAGGCCTGCTGACGACACCTGTCCTCTTCTCTCCAGTACGTGAGTGGCCGCCGCCGCTCGCTATGTTCGAAGCCCGCTGACAACGCCTGTCTTCGGCTGTCTAGAGAGTGAGTGGCTGCGGTGGCTCGTTGTCTTTCACGCTTGCTGACGACGCCTATCCTTGGCTCTTCAGGGAGTGAGTGTCTGCCGTGGCTTGCTATGTTCAAGCGTGCTGACAATGCCTGTCCTCGGCTCTCCAGGAAGTGAGTGGCTGCTATGGCACGCTGTATTTCAAGCCTGCTGATGATGCCTTCCCTTGTTTCTCCAGTTCGTGAGTGGCTGCCGTGGCTCGCTGTGTTTCAAGCTTGCTGATGTTGCCTGCCCTTGGTTCTCCAGTTTGTAAGTGGCTGCCGTGGTTCACTATGTTTCAAGCCTGCTTACGACGCATATTCTCGGCTCTCCAGAATGTGAGTGGCTGCCATAACTCGCCGGGTTTCAAGCCGGCTGACAACGCCTGTCCACGGCTCTCTAGGTAGTGAGTGGCTGCTGTGACCCGCGGTATCTCAAGTCTGCTGACCCCGCCCGCCCTCGACTCTTTAGGAAGTGAGTGGCCTCCTTAGTTTGCTGTGTTACGAGCCTGCTGAAGAAGCCCGTCCTCTGCTCTCTAGTTGGTGAATGGTTGCCATACGTCACCCCGTTTCGAGCTTGCTAACAACGTCTGTCTGAGCTCTTCAGAGTGTGAGTTGCTGATTGCTTTACTCCACTTTTGCCTCTTGATGACGCCTGTTACTCTCCATTCATCATACTTGTCTCTTGCCTACTAGTCGGTGCGTGCATACTCTCCTTTCCAGTCTGCTAATGGTGTTTAGCTTCGGTCCTCCAGTTTGTGAGCTTTCTCCGTACGTTTACTCAACCATCATCTCACTTCGTCATAAGGTAGAGCAGATTATGTCACTGCCCACCATTCAAAATGTGTTTCCTTTGTATTATGATCATTCGTCTATGGCTTATAATTTTTTTTAGTTGACCCCCGCCCGTCTTAGCGGTTATCATTTGATCTTTGGTATTTCACTTTCCCATTTTTACTGTGTGTTTAACCTTTCTCGTAGCTGTTATTCTCATTTTGAAGCACGCCACTTTCTTGCGTCTCTTGAACATATCACGCAAATCAGCTTTAACCCACGCAGAGCTTGACTATCACAAAGCAAATATCGACTCGAAGATTCAACAATATCTTACTTCGCCTTCTCAAGAACACTCTGACGAGTCATTCGCGGCCTTTATTATGGCCACTGAACTGGTTCGTTTGTTCTTTCGTCTGTTAAGATAATATCTTGTCAAGCTTTAGTGCCGTCTCAGTCTTCGGTCGAAAATTCATTTGCATAGAGAAGATCATTGGTTTACACTGTTTTGGGAATCAGTATTCCCGTGCATGTTTATCTTCTTACCGGAGTCGAGGAATAGGATACGTCGTCCATTATCTATTAGAAATAGTCCAGGAATCGTGTGCTAGTTAAGCCATGCATACTGTGTACAATCGAACAAGTAGACCGACTTTGAGGAGATGGCCTATGCTATGTGCTAGCATCCTCACAAACTCGATGAATATGGACAGATTATAGACCTTCGTCATCCCTTCAGCTTGCACGCGCGAGGACTTCCGCGACATGCGGCGGAGAAGTGGAGCTAGAGGAGGAAAAGAACAGAACACGTCGTAGGTAATGGAGCTGTCGATGCCCTCTGGTACGACCACGTTGTGCACCAGCACAGAAGACCACTTTTCGTCCCCATGTTCCCTTGTCGCTGTCAAAGATGACACCGAGAGTGTTGACTCCGACTATCCGCAGCGTACACTCGAGCAATAGAGTCTTCGGACGTTCCACCAGCTAGACACGGAACACACCATCCCGTACGCACTTAACAATAGTCACTCTCGAACGGGCACAAAAAAGGAAAGCGACCCACCTTCTGCGCTTGAGGATGCTGATTAGACCGCCTTTGCCGACATTCTAAGTGCTGATGACGCCCAATAGTGACGCTCAGCTTGTACATCTTGAGAAGGCAGAAGAGAATGCTGGTGCAGTTCCAAAGGAGAGGTTAGTGCGCTGGTGCGAGCCCACGGAGCGGAAGTTCATCGTCGAGGTCATGGGGTGGATGTGCTACAGCAAATGCCTGAGCATCCTCGCGCGGCCCCAAGTCTATCAATTTCGGAGAGTGTAGGTGGATGGAGATAGACAACTAGTACGCACCGATCATGCTGAATACGAACACGAGCAGCTCGTTCTCCGCCTCGTTCGACTAACTGGCTGCGGCCGGATGGGCCGTTATGCCGGCAAACTGCATCGATGATGACAGAATCATCTGAGCGGGCTGAGCCTCAAATAAGGAAGGTGAACCGATCGATCGTGTGAACCATCGTCGATCGAGGACGGGATCAAATCGACGATTAACAGCTCCTTGCTTCTGTCGCTCCAATGTTTGAAGATCTCACCGAGTCCTACAAAGCGTCTGTGACTGTGATATATACAACGGAGAGCCCCATTATATGGGGATATAGCTAGGTGGTACGTCACCTGGTTCTTCTGACAATCAGAGAGACATGGAACACCGTCATTGGAACATACCGACCTTATAGACGACTCCACTTCGGCGGCCTTGCTTCCAGCCTCTCAGTTCCCCTTTCCCCCTCCTTGCACCAGGTCATCTTTTCTACGCAGGTTCAAGCATTTCAAAACCTCGATATCAAGGGCACGCCCCGTCTTATGAACTCACCGCTCACGGATCTCTTCGACCACCTAACCCTCCATCTCAATATCCCTGCACCGGGGAATGGCCACCATTACTTCCCTGTTATATTTCAGTAGAGAACGGGGACGCCCCTCCTCCAAGGGTGACATGTCCCATATCTCCAGTATTTCGTAGCCCCGCTCTCCTGGCCACTTCCTCCACCTCCAGATATCCGTCCTCCTGGCGGCCTCGGGCGACGCGCCACCATTATCTCCGAGCTGGATATGGCCTGCACCGATTTGTCCGTCTCACCCTCTTTCCCACGCATGTCCGAGATGTTCCTGATTACCAACACACATCATCTCGCCCAGCGCGATCCTCCATCCAAATGCACCCACCTGCGCTCGCAACTGCCCGTCCTCACCCATGTCTTTTTTTTTTTTTTTTTTTTTTTTTTTTTTTTGAAACCGTTTATATTCCGAGGCAGTACTTAGTACAAGAACGGTCCTAACCCTATACAGAGCTAGATTTATGAAACACAGATATATATGGTGCGGTCAAGGAGCGTGGGTAAAGTGTCCGTGGCACTGTTGGAGACTCCCTCCCAAGGAAGTCGGGTTATGTCGGGCCCTTGCGGGCAAGGTGGGGATGTGTGTCCACGTCACTCTGTATGTGTCAGACACGGTCCACAGTCCCCCACTCCGGTCCCAGATCCCGTCCCTACATTCTTCGGCTACTAATGAACACAACGTACTTGCGGTCCCTCATGGACCCGGCGGGCGTCGCGAGTTTGCTTTCGACTCAGTACTTAGGTAGTACAACAGCGTGAAGCGACTGGATGGGAAATGCCATCATGGGTCTTACAATCCCGGGTGGTGGTCTGTGACACGTCTGGACCACCGTCACATATTGCCGGCTATGCTTGAGGGTGTGTTCCAATACGGGGCGGTTCTGCCACGTCCAAGTTGGCTTCGGAGTTTCAGTCGGGGGTGGTAGGGAGTGGTGCGGAGTGCAGAGGGTGAAATCAGGAGTGAAAGTGGATGATAGGGTAATGCCCCATTTTGGGTGGGGGCGGTGAGGTCGGGGGGATTGGTAATGAGTGCCCCTGTCAGAAATGCCCTGAGCGAGGATCGAACCCACGGGTCCAACCCAAGGCTCTCCCGAGCAGGGTGGGGGGGGAGGGCAATAGTCCACTGCACCATCCACCCCCATGTCCTCACCCATGTCTCGAAGCGCTTCAGCGCCACCGAGCAACTCGCATTCTACCGCACGCTCAAGCTCTCCACCGACGACACCGGTGCGTGAGTCGCGCGGCTAGTTGGAATACCATACTGTACCTCGCAACACTCGTGACAACGCTCACGCTGTGCACCTATTCGCCCGCGCACAGCCCATCCTTCGTGCTCGCACTAGTGCTAGCGCTCCGCTCTATACGCATGTTACCGGCGTTGACGCCACTGGCTTTCGACGCGGAGCTGCTCGTCATGGCGCTGGGCACGCCCATACATCAATCGCTGCTCGCGGACACATTTCCCTATGCGTTCTTTGACGACTTCTCGCCGCGCCTGCACATGAGCGTCTTACCCACATCGCGCTGCCCCACTTCGTCTGTGTACTCTCTACAGCGCACGACGTCCCACCAACCGCCTCGCCTCGCTTTGCCGTGCTCGAAAATGGCCCTGGCCTCACGAGTGCGCTCGCTCCTGGCCGTCCGCTTGCCGCGTAATGCGAACATGCTGTACGCTGACCTGCGCCCCGCGGCGCTGTTTTCAGCGGTGCACTGAAAGGGCTCGGACTCGACGTGGATTTTGCGCTGGCGCAGGCGGTCATTGGCGCGCTGGGAAATACCGGCGTGGGGGCTCGAGGCACTCGAGCTGTCTCTCGAGGGTACTTCAAGACAAGGTACGTATCGGCTGTCCCTGTCGGCTCTTTCTCTGACCGATCGATACTAGGTCTCGCTGAAAACGCAGTACAAGCAGGTCAGCTCGCCATTGCTGAATGCGAAAGCACTTTGCATGCTCCGCCACCGGGATATGGCGATCGAAGCTGCCAAAGGCAGACGAAGGCCCATCAGTCTCCCGCTTTGGACATGACCCCCGCTGGGATCGGCATTGCGCTATGTTGGATTTCCTTCGGGGGCGCACTGGGAACTCGAGTGGGAGAAGTGGGTACCCGTGAACTGAACTCACGTGCGGTCACTTTTCTTCTCTTTTTGGATGTTTCCTTTATGCATTCATTTTTACAACTCATCTGTTCGCCACACTGCTTCACCATTTTTTTCTTTGAGAGAAGGGCGTGGGTCTCCATCTAGACGACTCCCCCCTTGTTTTGTTGACCCCTACACGATCGCTACTCGACATCCTTGCATTATGGCTGTCTATAGTCCCATCTTAAAGCTCGTGTACATTACGTTACCCCTACTGTACATAGCAGACGACACTTACTCAGCAACTCACCTATATATCCCGAATTGTGCGCTATGTTTGTCTTCTGTTTGAAAATAGTGGCCGAGTACAGTAAAATCGAATTCATGGCAGAGCCTTGCAGCGAGTAGGCATCAGAAAATAGCTCATATGCGTAACACACATGCGTATTTCTATTGTAATGACCACATCATCGAGACGTTACTATACTGTTCCGTCAATAGTTTTTACCCAATCCAATTGAGTTGACCTTCGGAACCAGTTCAGATAGAGGAGTGGATACGCATTTCGGCTGATATAATGCCCCCGCTCGGCTTGTACACCATGATAAGGCAGAAGCGTGTGCTGGTGCAGCGCCAAAGGTGATACGTGAGACTGCGGAGCGGGAGGGCAGCGTTAGTGTCGTAGTGCAGACGTGTTCCAGCCAAACCAGGCATGTGCATTCTCACGCGGCACCAGGTCTATCCAATAATTCGAGAGAGAAGGGTATATCGAGACGGAAGGTACATACATACTGATATTGTTGAGCGAATTGAACCGCTTGCCCTCCACCTCGCGCCCGCGCCGGTCCTCCTTGTCCGGCTGACCGTGACACCTAGCCGGGTCGTGCGCATCAAGCATGAGCAAGACGATGTCAAGATAGTAGAGTTGCTACGGCTGCTCCCATGTCTTTCTGCTCCTGGAAGATACCGGCACCTACGCAGCGGATGGGACGTCGTGCTTGGTCAAGGAAGTTGCTAGCTACGCGAGCGACGAGAGTCTGGGCTCAGACGGCATCGTCGCGTCTCCGTGACTCCGGCGACGCGATGGAGACAGGAACGAATCAACGCCAAGGTCAGCGGGAAAGGATGGAAGTGATGATGCCGACTTTGAGGTTGGGCAGGCGGGCACCTGGATCCTTTTGAGTTCTGAGCGATGAGCCGCATTGTCCTGAGCGAGGATAATTGGGTGCATACCTGATTTGAGGGGTAAACTTTACTGAGAAGCGTTGAGGGTGACGTTGTCGAGCTGACTGTCTCTTCCTATGATGAACTGTGTAAAGAGAAAGACAAGAAAGGTCGGAGCGTCAGCGCATCAGCCCCGGGCCAGGGATACTTTAGTCCTTTGAGAGACCACAAGTCGAGCTAAACGGCGTGGTCGATCATCCCGCGTCATCGGAGAGTTGACGGGAATTGGTGGTTCCAGACATGTTGTCATGGACGAGAAAGTAGGGACACATCAGCAACACGACAGTCGCTTAAATTTTCGCTTATTTGAGTAATAATCCAATTAAGTGTCCCTAAGCGGGATTAAGCGTACATTAATCCGATTTCAGATCAGGTGCCGTCTAAGTGCTGTTAAGCAAACAAGTAGATTCATTTTCTTAAATTGGGCTTATTTCTCGGATTATATTTCCGCTTACCGAGTAATCATATGTCTTATTGTTCAATCACCAATTAAGTCCAAATTAATCCATTGTTCAGAAAGTGGGTTTACAACTAAGCAAGTTAAGAAAGACGACATCCAAATTGATCCATTGTTCAGAAAGCGGGTTTATGACTAAGCAAGCGACTAAGCAAGTTAAGAAAAATGACGTGATCGACAAATTTGGTTGGTATAATAAAAGATTTGATTTCCCGACGCCTGGACCGATACCGATATGAACACAGTACGAACACGATAACCATGGCCATATGATTGTCGACAGCTTCAAGAAAATATATATACTATTAGAAGTGATTGGCACAGTAACAAACAAATGTTGAAGACTCACCATTAGCGGAATGCCAGAGCGGCACGTTCACTGAACAGTTGCTTGTTTTCCGATGGCGCTGTTGCCTTTGACGTCCTCGCCTTTTGGTTTGTTGCAACCAACCGCGCATCATAAAGGATTGTTTCCATTGCGTTACGGGAACTTGGCCCAATAGCGACATAAATTCGCGAGTCGCTCCACCCCAAAGTCTGTCCGAGAAAGGTTGAGGTGGGCCGTTGCACTGCTCAACCTTCCACACAGCAGTCTTTGTTGCCTTGCGCTTGCATTTGATGCCTGTGCTCACCTTGTCCTCAATGACAAGCTTGATGTCGATCTCACCATTTGCGAGTAGGGTAAGCGTGCGTTCAAGCTGCAAAGATCTAAGCAAATGGAACACAAGCCCAAAGGGTCGACACTCACCGCAGCGGCAGCAAGGCCCATGGCCCCCTTGTATCCTTGGGTTTCTGAATCCAGCTCCGTGACAATAACGCGAGATGTGGTTGCATTGAGATGTGATGCGAAAACCTGTAAAAAAAGGGGGCCACGCCACATGCCCGTCCACTCCTACAAAATGTCAGAAATGTGTGTATGAATCAACAGAAGCGAAGCAAAAACTTAAACTCACCTTGTCGTTATCAGAGAAAGAGTCAGAAAACAGGAAGCGGTAGCTCTGCATCATATCCACTGCAAATGCCACACAAGCATTGTACTGGAGATAGTGATCATCACTTGAGAATAAAGAAATGATTGTCGAGGTCGCGGCTGACGTGAAACTGTTGCGCCACTCGGAAAATTGTTGGTTGATCTAAAACGTGTTGTCAGTACTTCATAAAAAAGTACAAGAGATTCTTACCAGGCTAACGGTCGTAGGGATTTCAAATGGCACATCAATATATACATGGCTCCAGATAACCACCAGTGCCTCGACTAGTTTGCTCTCGTTGATGTTGAAGGGGTCGTGTACATTCCCCCCCGCCCAGTGCCAGATTGTCGGGACAACATCGCAGCGGAATGCCGGGTGTGTGTCCGGAGGAAGATCCTTGTTCGTGATCTTCTTGCTGGACTCGCTCTTCACAGCGCGAGGTGCACCAAGCATGGCCGGCCAATTCTCCATCTTTGTCTGTGTGATCTCTCTCTTGCAGATGGTCTGGGCCGCGGCTCCTGTCTAAGAAGAAAAGGATCAACACGAGAATACAGGCATGTGAGAGGTACTACCAAGGTGTCCGTAGACATGAGCGACGCAGACGATAGTCCAAGCTGTGCGTCTTCTGGAGTAGCCAGTATGTAACGTCCCTGGTCAGTATTGTCATCGTCATCGTTGTCATAGTAACCATGGGAGGGTGGCGGGTACATGTCCACATCAGTGCCATCCTGTGGAGTGTTAGTTTCAAAGTTGAGGTGTGAGACAGCGAAACTCACAATGTCATGATTTTCGTTGAGTGACTCAGATGAGAACGCAGGCAAATTTTTGGTGGCTTTATTTGAAGCGAATGAGCCGATTGAAGCTGGCGAGTCTCTCTGATTCGAAATGACTTCAATGATGTCCTGGAGGCTTGAAGCATGAATGATGCACCACATGGAGCGGGGGCAATCACTCACCATTGATGGGAATCGGTCGCTGCGCTTTGGAAGGTTGGCCAGGGCATCGCGATACTCACCCTCATTTGGTTCAGAAGACATGTGGTACCTGAGTCCATCGTCGGAGGAAAGCATGGGCTCGGTCTGACGTCCTGAGGATGTAGTGAACTTGGTATTTGCGATCGTTACACGACTTTGGGAACTGCCCGGACCCTCCCAAGTTTGCAGCGGCTGGCCAGGGGCTTGAATCATGGACATCCACGATTGGACCCTCCTCACAGTGTGAGGACCGGATATACCATCCTTCTCGTTGGAGACGCTGTGGGACAAAAAACCCCAGGCGCAGTCCCAGTGAAAGAGGGTCGTCTCAGTGAGTTGAAGCATGGTGAGAAAAAATAAAAAACGGACGTGTTTGGCTTTCGGGGATAATGTGGTGTGGGCAAGTCGAGAACTGACTTGTCGTCCTTGTTGCCCGCAACCGATTGACCTTGTGTTTTTTCAGCCTCCACCTCCTGACGATACAGGGCTCTCTCGACCCTCGTCTTCTTGACCTTTCCTTGCTTTTCCTCTTCCCCATCGATGTTACTGCCTGTATTCACTAGGTGAAAGGTGTTAGGAGTATCTCAGTTGGGTGTGTCACGCAAATAGTCACCTGCGTTGTTGCCACCAACTCTTTGTTCAGCAGGAATCGCCTCTCGAATCACCTTGTCATTTGGTACTGGCAGACCAGGTTTATTGGCTCCTGGTTTTCAGGTTTAGCATTGTATGTCTTTGATTTGTTGACTGTATCTGTATACGCTTACCTGTCCCCATTCTGGTGGTTGCAGCCATGTTTGATCCAAATACCGGTCTTGCTCGTGATCGGGGCCCGGGCCCTGGTCCCATCAAAGTGTTTAGTCTTTGCCTGTTGCGTTCCTCTACCGCAGCGACTTTACGGATCCCCGCTTTGCGAGTTTCTTTTCTGGCTTGTTTGTCTTCCTCGGCCTTTTCATCATTGGCCTTCTTCTGTTCATGGGTGCGTCTCTTTGGGCTCAAATCTACCACCCTGGGGTGCTTATCCTTGTTAGCAGCGCGAGTACTTAGGCGATTCATGTAGACAAGGTGGGAACATGCAAGGGGGAACAGAAGAGAAAAGGAACCAAAGAGGAGGAAGGCAACGGGGGTTGTTTACTGTCGTGAGTCGGTTGAGTCGGTTGAGTGAAAATCAACAAAAATGCACTAAAATTTGGGCCTCCGTACAGGTACTAGCCCTGTTCCGTTGCAAATTATCTTAGCGTGCCCCCGTTCTGTTGCTTGTCAAAACACAAGTCAAAATTATTGTCTCAACGCAAGTCACAACATGCCCCGTTCGATGTATCCCTGTCCCCACCCCGGCTGTGGGAGGGTCTTGAGGAACAAATCCAGGTTAACCCAGCACTGTCACTCCAAACATGGGTATTCGCATCATCCACAATGACGACGCTCACCATCAACACCACGCTCACCATCGTTTGCACTGCCTGCACCGTCCCCTCCACCAGATCAACCCCCCTCACGTCACCGCACCGTGACTCCTGTTGTCGACGAAGATGAATTAGGTGGTGGGTCAATAGTGGACTACCACTTAGAATTAGACGGTCAGCCTTGTTCTCTGTTTCTCTTTGCTTCTCTGATCATGTCTCTGATTTTTTTTTTTAAATGCCAAGGCCAACTTTTTGACGAGGAAGGCTTACACCTGCATGGGGAACCCAATCAACTGGATGACTGGTATCCGTATACTGACCGCGTCCAGTTTGAAACAGCCGACCTTTTCTTCCGTCAGATTCAATTGTCCGCCTCGCAAATCGACACCATTCTGCGCTTATGGTCGGCCACTCTAGTCGGATCTGTATCGTCTCCACCTGTTTCAAAACCACAGGGACATGTACAAGACCATTGATCAGACACTACATGGAGACATTGCATGGAGTAGTTTTACGCTGAAATACAATGGTGAAATACCGACTGACAATATTCCAACTTGGATGACCGCAACATACCAGATTTGCTACTGTGATCTGCGTGTGGTGATCCATGGCATGCTCGCTCACCCTGGCTTTAAAGACCACATGGACTATGTGCCGTATCGCGAGTATGACCCTAAGACTCAGACATGGCGGTGGCGAGATTTTATGTCAGGTGACTGGGCTTGGATGCAAGCGGTGTGTAGTTTTATTTGTCTTTTTTTGGGGCTAATCGTTATGTTGCACGATAGGATGAAATCGCAAGGGACCCATCAACACACGGGTCTACGTTCGTCCCAGTCATTCTCGGCAGTGACAAAACAGTCGTCTCCGTGGCCACAGGTCACACGGAATACTGGCCACTATACCTGTCAATTGGTAATGTTCGCAACAATTTGTGCCGAGCACACAAGGGAGGAGTCGCGGTAATCGGCTTCTTGTCGATCCCGACAGGTGAGTCTATACACCAAGCCATCATCCGAGTCCTCTGGCTGACACTAATATAGCAAAGAAGAAGCATGCTCCTTGACTCGAGTTCCGCCAATTCAAACGCAAGTTGTTCCATGGTTCGATTGCCAAGATCCTACAACCACTACACACAGCGATGACGATACCAGAATTGGTTCGGTTTGGTGATGGCCACTATGACGCGTTGTGTATGGTCTGGGGCCCTACATTGCTGACTATGAAGAACAAGTCCTTTTGGCGTGTATTGTACGAGGTTGGTGTGCAAAGTAAGTGTTGTTCAACGTGTCTGATGGAGTGACTGACTCATCGTGCACAGGTGCATGGCTTTTCCAGACAACTTGGACACAGGAGGGTCACTACACACTCGAGAGCATCTCGACACTCTATTCGAAGAGACCACACCCAGCATTATGTGGGACCAGTACGGCGTTGCAGGTGATACTATGGTATGTCTTCCACACCACGCTTGTGCTGTTAATATATCCCCGATAGCCATTTACTTCCCACTTTCCGCGAGCGGACATGTACGAACTACTGGCACCGGATATCTTACACCAACTCGTCAAAGGTGCATTCAAGGACCATCTCGTTGCGTGGGTAGAGCAATATCTTGTGACGGAACACGGGCCTACACGAGCACAAGAGATCATGGACGACATAGACAAGCGGTGCGTTGTGCTTGACTATCGCCCTCATATATGCTGACACAGCGTGATAGTATTTCTGTTGTCCCTCCCTTTTCGCGTCTCCGTAGATTCCCTCAAGGTCGTGGCTTCGAGCAGTGGACCGGAGACGACTCTAAAGCGTTGATGAAGGTCTACCTACCGGCCATCGAGGGCCATGTCCCTTCAGACGCTGTGCGCTGTTTTCGCGCGTTTCTTGAATTTTGTTACATTGCCCGCTCTGACACCATTACTGAGCAAACCATACTGAGGTTGGAGGACGCATTGAAACGGTTCCATGACTATCGTTCGATATTCCAGGCCATGGGGGTTCACGTCGACATTTCCTTACCGCGACAGCACTCAATGATACATTATCCGATGCTCATTCGATTGTTCGGTGCCCCGAACAGCCTCTGCTCTTCAATCACAGAATCCAAACACATTAAGGCTGTGAAAGAGCCTTGGCGACAATCCAACCAGTACCACGCATTGTTACAGATGCTTGTTACTAACCAGCGACTTGACAAGCTCGCAGCTGTGCGAGCTGTAACGCCACCACTGGGGCGTTAGGTACGACGTGTACCACGCTAAGTCGACGGGATTGGAAGAGCGAGAGTCGATTAAGACTCAGTTCGGTGATGCACAAGTATCGCTCGGTTTCCCTGGAACCAAGGATAATAGTAGAAGGGCAGGGCTCAAGCGCAACGGCGAGCGAAAGTGTAGACTCAAGCACAAAGGCGAGTCGAGGGTCGTTCGTGAGGCAAAGACGATGTGGTATTACACAAGAAGTCAAGTCTACCGTACAAGCTAGGTAAGGCGTGACTTATATACTATTACAGGATGTTTGCGAGGAGCAAACATATGGCACGACCATGAGTCAAGAGTCCTGAAGCGTAAACAAAGGGAAGAGTCATATGTGATACAAGTGGATCTCGCGGGGTCACGCGCGCCTCAGAAATGGTCAGCGGATGAAAAGAAGCGTAAAACGACCAACTCTATCGCCGAGGCGCAAGGTGCAAGATAAGAGTCACGGGACGCGAGTCATCGGATTGTATCGTAATCGTACAACCAAGTCAGCGAGTGAAATTGTAACATTACCCCCCCGTCAGAATTGAAGTCGCCTCGACTTCAACTAATCGCTGGTGTAAGCATAGTCCTCCTCGGCAGGGATATTCACGGGGGTAGGAGAGGGGGTGCGGGGGCAAGTATGTCGGCGCAAAAACATGAAACGCCCTCTCTCTCCGCAGTCCCAACACATCTCGTACATGGGACACTTAATCTCCTCCTGCGTGGCGTCATACCTCAGACACTTCCCGCACCACCGTGGGCAAGAGTCCGGGTCTACGTGCGTGGGAGTCATGGGGGATAGGTGACAGATGAGACAGACATCAAGCCTATGGGCTCGACTCCCGCACCACTGGCACGGCTCCCGAGCTCGTCGCTCTGGACATTGTGCCACGAGGTGTTCCGTCGATTTACACTGGAAGCACTTGCGCTTGCACCCGCCGCCCTCCCCATGGAGGCGGGGCATCTCGCTAGGTCCAGCGTCCCGAAGGGAGAGGGGAACAGGCTCGGGTGAGCCTCAGGGACGCACGGGCTTCGCGTGAAGCTTGGCATACTTGTCAGCGATGAGAGGGATAGCCCGAGTGTACTGAAGACGCTTCCGGACCGAGGAGAAATCCATGTCGAGATGAAATTGGTCTCGTGTCAACTCGGTCTCCAGTCGGCGGATGTCCGACTGGTGTATGTGGATCGCATCGCGCCGTACAAGGCATTCGCGCAGTCGAGACACTTCTGCGTGAAGACGGGGGTTACGGAGCTCGACGAGGACTTCATTCAGGACAATGGTACGAGGGTCGTGGGGGTGAAACATATTTAACTGATTACGGTGATATGCTGTGCGAGCTGGCCGGTGTAGACTTCGTGAGGAAAGACCTGCGAGGCATAGCAGGGATGACCCTTCCCCATGGTCCCGACGACCTCCTGATAGTTGGACGGTAGTAGATGTACCGCGCTACCTGCTTGACCATGCCTGTCTCGCCAACTAAAAGCGGGAAGATGTGGGAAGGGCTGGGTCGTTAACAAAGAACGGGATGCCGGGGTCACTGTTCTCCTTGTCCTCCTCATCGTCAAGGAGCGGCGAAGGGCAGGGTCGGGCTCAACGACGCGAGCTTGGGGACTTGCGGTAAAAGTATGATCCATTCCAGCAGGGAATGCGCAACTGGGATGTGGGCGGCGAGGATGGTGGGGGTGACAGACGGCGGTGGTGGGGTCAGGGCAATAGGGGTTTCGAGTGGGTATGGGGTGTGGCGGGTACATGAACGGTAATAGGTGTGTCGACGGAGTGTGAGACGATAAGGGTTGGGGAGGTTCAGACAGCTCGGCAGGCAATGTAGGTTCTTCGACTAACGATGCGAGAGCAGAGGTGGCGAGTGCGAGTACGGGAATAGGGGGCGAGTCAGGGATGACAGAGTACGGCGTACAACCCTCTGGTTCAGAGGGGACACCCAAATCCTGCGAAGGTATGGTTAGGTTTTCGAGAATAATCTCGACTGGACGGCGGGTCTGGACAGTAGAGATAAATGGGGTAGTAGTCATGATAGAGTAAGAGGACGGGGGACGGGGCAGTTGTGGTGTCGATGTGGTGCGCTTTTATATCGTTCGGCCCAGCCCCGTCGGCAGTAGGATTTAAGCGATAAGAAGTTGGCGATGAGGTCTGGGGCGTGTCGAACATTCTCAAGAGGCCTCCACGTGCTGTCACTTATCGGAAGCCCTTCCATTGGACAAGGAATTGAAGTTTGCGCCCTCGTCCATGTGATCGGGACTGAAGGATACGCTCCACTTCAAACTCTTCCTCTCCATCAATCAGATCTGGGGGTGGGCGCGTGAAGTTTGCGCCATGCAGTTCCGTCTCCTTATATGGTGTAAGGAGATTCGCATGGAAGACTGGGTGTATCTTCCACGTGTTCGGAAGCTCTAATTCGTACGAGACATCAGAGAGAACCCGTTTCACTCGGAACGGGCCGTGGCGCTTTGGGGCGAGTTTTGCGGTGGGGTAGAAGGTCCGAAGGTTCGTCCCCTCTAACCAGACCATTGCGCCTTCTTGATAAGGGATGAAGCGCGTCTTGCCCCTTTTTGCCATCAGTTCTTGTGCGTGCTTGATGCAGTCCTGCGCGTGTTGTTGTCTGATGACCATATCTTCTAAGCGTTGCTCCACCGACGGGGATGCCGTTGGTTTTGGTGTCCACATGGTACGTGGCTCCCATCCCATGATGAGCGAAAAGGGAGTTTCCTTTGTTGTCGCATTGGGCCAGGCGTTGTGGGCGAATTGCGCCACTGGTAATGCTTCGGCCCAGTTATCCTGTTGTACGTTGCTCCAGTGTCGCAGATACTGTTCCAACCACTGATTCGTACGTTCGGATTGTCCGTCGGTCTGTGGATGGTATGCAGACGATATATTTTGACGAATTCCGAGGACCTTGCAAAGGTTGGTCATGAATGTGGATGTGAATCAGGGGTCTCGGTCTGTGATGATCTTTTGGGGGATGCCGTAGTGGGGATATACATGATGGAGGTAGAGGCGTGCTACTCCTTCTGCTGTGATCGACTCATTGCACGGGATGAAGATTGAGGCCTTCGAGCAATCGTGATCCGTGATAGTGAGTATGGAGTCGTATCCATCTGACGGAGGGAGTTTAGTGATGAAGTCCATAGCGACGACCTCAAATGGTTCAGCATTCGGGTCTGTGGTGATGGGGAATAGGTGTGGTTTCTGACGGTGAGGGTTAATTTTGTTTGCCTGGCATGTCGCGCATCCTTTGACATAGTCTTCTACGTCTTTGTGCATATTGGGCCACCAGTAGTCGCGTCGTAGTAGCTCATAAGTGTTGGCGATTCCCGGGTGTCCCATGGCAGGTGTATCGTGGAAAAAGGTAATTACCCCCCATTTAAGGTCGTTGTCGCCCACGACAACTAACGCGTCATTCTTCCACCACAGCCCCCCCACCTTCTTCAGGTTATGGGGCTCGACCCATCGCAATACGTCCTTCTCATCAAGGTTTTGCGATATCTGGGTCCAAATGTCCATGTCGTGCATGGACATTTCCGTCGCTCGAAGGAAGCATTCCGTGGGGAGGACAATAATGTCATTGTTGTCCTCCTCCTGTGCTGCGTAGTCCACTCTTCACGACAAGGCATCTGCGTGGCTGTTCCTAACTCCAGAGATGTGTTTCAGGAGGAAATCGTACTCTGCGAGTTCTAGGAATTCACGCGCGACTCGTCTGCTGATCTTTCTTGGTTCCTTCCAATACTGGAGGTTGGCGTGGTCGGTGTGGATGATGATTTTATGAGGGGAGCCAACAAGGTAGGTACGCCATGTTTGTAGGGCTTTGACTACTGCCAGCAATTCTCTATCATAGATGTCGTAGTTGCGTTCCGCTTGACTGAAGGACTCGGAATGGAATGCAACGGGGTGCAACTTTTGATCCGGGCCAAGCTGATTAAGCACGGCTCCGATGGGGACGTTGGATGCATCGACCTCCAATTCGAATGGCTTTGTGAGGTCGGGGAATAACAATGTGGGTTCGCGCTGGATGCTGCGTTTGACATTGTCGAATGCGTCTTGCTCTCGTTGTCCCCAGTGCCATGGGGTGTCTTTACGGGTTAAGTCGTGTAGTGGTCGTGCGAGTGTGGAGAAACCTCGGATGAACCGCCGGTAGAAGTTGCAGAATCCGAGGAATGCGCGAACTTCGCGAAGGTTTTTCGGGGCTGGCCACTCTCGGATTCCCCGTACTTTTACGGGGTCCATCCACAGATTCCCATGGCCTATGATCAACCCAAGGTACTCGACTTCGAGCACTTCGAATTCGCACTTCTCTGGTTTGATGTAGAGGTCGTGTTCTTCGCACAAGCGGAGAACCTCGTGTACTATGGCTCGGTGGTGGGGGTAGTCGAGAGGTGTGGCGATTAAGATGTCGTCCATGTAAACAATACTTCGTTTGTGAGGGTAAGAGGTCGGAACGTGTCGTCCATCATTGCTTGGAATGTGGAGGGGGAATTGGTAAGCCCAAGTACATGACGAGGGGTTCATATAGCCCTTGATTGGTTTTGAAAGCGGCTTTCCACTCGTCTCCGAGCTTGATTCGCACATTGTTATACCCCCATTTAACGTCGAGTTTCGTGTACAACGCGCATCGCGTATTCGATCGATGAGTTCTGGGATCAGGGGGAGTGGATAATGGTTGCGGACTGTGAGTTCGTTCAATCGTCTATAATCTTGAACGGGACGGAGCTTGCTGTCCTTCTTCTTAATGAAGAAGAAGGGGGAGGCGTAGGGCGACTTGGACGAACGAATGTATCCCTTTGCAAGCTGCTCGTTGAGGAAGACGGTTAAGGCCTCTTGTTCATTCTGCGCGAGCGGATAGACCTTACAGTCTAATGAGGTGGGGGCGTTGGGAAGGAGGTCTATGGCGTGGTCCCATGGCGAGAGGGGGGGAACCGATGAGACGCCTCCTCGTCGAAAATTTTACGATGGCATCTATACTCTTCTGGGATCATTTCTTTGAACGTGCGTTCCTTCCTTTTTGCGGCTTCCTGTTGTGCTAATTCGGAAGCGGTCGTGGTTTTTCGCAAAAAGGTGATCTGGAGCTCCCGCTCATCGTCCCATAAGCTGCTCCCACGCTTCCTCGTCAAGTTCATACGTCTCCAACGCCCGAATGGAAGCTTCCATGGGCGTGGCTTCGTCTGACAAGTGAAGGCTCGAGACTACGACCGGCTGGAACTCCTCGTTCAGCGTTGCGTCTCCCCACTTGATCGCAGGCTCAAAGGCCGTGAACCAAGGGTATCCCAGGATTACTTCGTCCCTTCCCAGGTTCGTAACCAAGAAGCGAAGCGTCCTTTCTTCCTTTCCTGTTCGTACGGTAAGGTCTGTGTACTGCGTGATCGCACCATCCTGATTGTGGGTGCCATCTACATTCCAATACGGATAGGGTGAGTGACATCCCTTGTCCCGATTTGGAGTCGTTTTAAAAGCGAGGAGCATATAAAGTTGTCGGTAGCTCCTGAGTCGATAAGGACTTGTTGTTCGGCCGTTGCGTGTGCAGATTTAAAGAGAACTGGAATTCGCATGGATCGATATCTGCTAGTGTACACGTTCAAATTTAACGCTCTAGCCCAGGCCGCCGGGTTCAAGCGTCGAGAAAATCGTCTCGTCCAAATAGTTTTTCTACCATGAGGTCCCGCACCTCCTGGGTTTGTGCCTTCATCGCTGCGATCTGTAGATCCGCCTGCTCTTCATTCGATAGTACGCGACTAGACTGTATGGCGAAAGAAGAGACGGCGGGAGTTGGTATACTTGAACTCGAGGGAGTCGGTGCTGATGATCGCGAGGACATGGAAGTTGGCGCCATGGCAGATGTAGCGGTAGCCATTCGCATGCCTTTTTGAGGGCAGTTACGCGAGATGTGCCCTTGTGCTTGGCATCTAAACATCGTCCCTCCTTTTGAAGTCGGGCTTTGTCGGTGTTAGTAAGTGCCACGGAGGCTCTGGCGCATCCAACGTCCATGGCGTTGGGATCGCGAGTTCCTTTGAGGGCTTGGACCCACTGCTCTCGGCTCTGGCCACCTTTCTTTCGTTGGGGCTTTCCTTTGCCGAGGCGGTCCTTAAGAATGAGGTATTCAGCTTGTTGTAATCTGGCGGCCGCCTTCCACTGCTCCCAGTTGACAGGGTGCTGGAAGCGGACAGCGTTGACTACTAACTGGTTTGGTAATCCGTCTTGGAATAATTCCAGCGTCGTGGCTTCATCGGGGTTGTACCCCGCTTTCGTAACAAGGTTCTGGAAGGTTGCGACGTACGTGTCGATGTCTCCTCCCTTCATAGTGAGATTCTGGAGCGCCTTGCGCGCGTTGGCTTGTTCCGAAGTGTCGGTGTAGGCCTGTACGAATCGATCTCTGACTGTGGCCCATAAAACTTCATTGTTGCGGTTGACTCCCGCCGCAATTTGATCCTCTAACCACTGCGCCTGTTCGTCGACCCAATCGTTCACTAGTGGTCCTCGGATGTACGACAGGAAGGTCATGGCTCGCGAGGCCGGGATCGATAGCTGATCGACGGTGGGGTTCATCTCCTTGTAGAGTCGAAACGCTCGCAAGAAGGCCTTGCTTTCGTCTCTAACTCTGGTGAACTCGGGAGGAGGGTTTCCTCCCAGTCGTCCGTTTCCTCTGGGGGCTGGTGCTGCTGGTGCGGCTCCTCCTGGCACAGCGCCACCGCCACTGCCACCACCACCGCCACTGCCACCGCCACCGCCAGTTGGCACTGATGCGCTACCACTGGGCGGATTGGGTGCTCCTCCTCCTCCAGCGCCACCGCTGGTGAGGGTTGTACTAGCCGAGGCTTGCTGGGTTTGGGACATAGCGTGAGTTTGGAAATGTGTCGTCGGGTTGGGCAGGTTCGTTGTGGGTACGGGGACACTAGGTGATGGGGAATCGTCGTCAACGGCAATACCAGGAGTGGTGTGAGTTGTGAGGGGTCCAACTCCGAGTGCCTGAGGTACTATACTGATAGTGTACCACTGGCCTTTCTTTGCGGAGTAGTTAATGTATGCCCACTGTCGTAGTTCTTCAAGATAGTGAACCTGTCGGTACTTCTGGGTGTTAGGGTGGAAGAGGAAATATCCTTCCACTCCCTCGTGTTCCTTCCAGACGACGGCTCCTTTGATTTTATCGGAAAGCTCGTCGTCACTATATCTGTCGATGTATTCTGCCTGAAACTGGGATCTGGCGCGACTATGAAGATTCGCCACTGTGAGAGACTTGACTTAATGTAACGCCACCACTGGGGCGTTAGGTACGATGTGTACCATGCTAAGTCGACTGGATCGGAAGAGCGAGAGTCAATTAGGACTCAGTTCGGTGATGCACAAGTATCGCTCGGTTTCCCTGGAACCGAGGATAATAGTAGAAGGGCAGGGCTCAAGCGCAACGGCGAGCGAAAGTGTAGACTCAAGCACAAAGGCGAGTCGAGGGTCGTTCGTGAGGCAAAGACGATGTGGTATTACACAAGAAGTCAAGTCTACCGTACAAGCTAGGTAAGGCGTGACTTATATACTATTACAGGATGTTTGCGAGGAGCAAACATATGGCGCGACCATGAGTCAAGAGTCCTGAAGCGTAAACAAAGGGAAGAGTCATATGTGATACAAGTGGATCTCGCGGGGTCACGCGCGCCTCAGAAATGGTCAGCGGATGAAAAGAAGCGTAAAACGACCAACTCTATCGTCGAGGCGCAAGGTGCAAGATAAGAGTCACAGGACGCGAGTCATCGGATTGTATCGTAATCGTACAACCAAGTCAGCGAGTGAAATCGTAACATGAGCCAACTTTGAGGCCAAGGGACTGTTGGATGAAGATGCTCAAGGTGGTCGTGCTGGGACCCAAGGTACGTCTCATGTCATTAATGATTGAACCGTCACCCACATCTTCTCTTTAACCATTCCAGGTGAACGTGGGATTAGCAACCACCCCAATGGCGTCGACGATGAGACGCAACCTCAGCCTCAACCCATTATCAACCCCTTGTGAGCTGAAGAGAGCGATGTAAAGCTCAGGAGTGCCCCACGTGAGTACCGTTGTTTCGAACTGATGTCAAACTGACTTCAGTCAAGGAGGACGGCACGTGTCTGACATCGCCTCGCTGACTGATGAACTCAAGGTGCCCCACCTTCCACGCCTCATAAACCGATTCCTATGTGGGCAACTCGACGGTAATGGGGATCATGAAGACCCCAATCACACTTGTCCAAGATATATGGGTCGTATCCGCGTCTTCAACCGTGCAACCGCAATGTTCCACACCCCCAGTGACCTAAGCAATGATCAAGGCATGCGACATGAGGTCATTCGGGCGACACCTTCGTGGCTCAAGGGAAAACCACGCTATGACTGTATCTTTGTCAACAGCAACAATGAGCTTCATGGCATGCGCGGGATGGAGATCGTGCGAGCCATTCGCTTCTTCTCCTTTGTGTATCTCGGTGTCACTTACCCTTGCGTTTTAGTTCACTGGTTCAGTCGCATCTCTGAGGAACCAGACGAAGACATGGGAATGTGGATGGTCACTCCGGATTTTGTCCGTGGGGATCCTATCCTTGCAGTCATCCATGTTGACTGTATCTTTCGTGCGGCCCACTTAGTCCCGATATTTGGGAACTCATACATTCCTGATCATATCACGCATGATAACTCACTGGACAATTTCAAGGGGTTCTATGTCAACCGGTTCGTCGACCATCACGCCTTTGATTTCGCGTCTTAGGCAACACACGAGAAGACCGAGTTTCTGGTAAGTATTCCCGCCGTTTTCCGAATACCATCGAGTTGACTCCCAACGTTTGCTGCCTTCTTTTCTAGTACATCACGTCGTTGACCCCCGACATGTTCGCTACCTTCGCCATTCAAGTACATCGCATCAAGTTGACTCCCGACATCGCATCCAGTTGACCCCGACATGTTCGCTGCCTTCGCCGTTCAAGCACAACGCGTCATCTAGTACCATTTTCCAAGTATGCTAGGATACATTGCACGGCCACTGTTCCATGTAGTAAACCTTACATTTTCCGAGTACAATAATGAGATGTTCGCTGCGTTCACTACTCTGCTTTGCGAAGGCGACTTAACCTTGCCAGAGGGAACACTGAATTGAGTGAGCGGTGGTGAGCATGCCGCAGGTGGCGTTGGGCATTGGCAGCATTGTACTTCGGACTTACGATGTCTTATGGTCTTAGGCTCTTAGCACTCTTACAAATTTCCGCTGCATGCTTGAGATGGCTTGAGAGTAAGAATCGGGCTCTGAAAGGCCTTAAATTTGATTGAAATAGTTCGCAGTCGCTTAGTGTCTCTTAGTGTCGCTTAATGTGACTTGAGGCTTAGTCACTTAAAAATCGAATTTAAGCGACGAAATAAGTTGGGCTAATTTTATGTCATTTTGCTGATGCAGAACCACGGCTCTACGTGGCGATGCTGCTATTTTCACAGCCTTCTGTCCCACGACCTTCTTGGTCAACCTCCATCCATCGCTCGTACACCTTGGGTTCTTCACACAGCCCCAGGCTCAAAAAACTAAATTTGTTATCTTAAGATCAAACAGAATTCACGATCTGCAACTGATATGGACGATCAAGATCGGTTAGTCGACGGCTTTCACTCGAGAACGAGACTGACAAGTTCACAGACAGAAACATTCACTTGAGAGGTACATATGACCTACTATTGCTTCTGAGCAGAATTTATATAGTTGCGTAGAAATATCTGTCGATTTTATCAAGACACGTCCTACATCCGACCTCGAGCTCGTTCACAAGGACAATTCCGGTATTACGTGCAAGTCTAACAAATACAAGAACAGTGTCCTTGTTCTTTGGAATGTCAACATGTTCGTGTAATTGGCTGTTTTTTCCCTCGTCGAGTGCTAATTATTCCGCACAGCTATGTTAGGACCCACACCAGAGCTACGTTGACCATCCAGCGAGCGCTGTTCAAAATAAGGGTTGCTGAGATCTTGGTTGAGTTTAAGCCACACAAGTTTGGAGACAAGGTTTTCCGTCTGGAAGGTGCTGATGTATTTCTCCGAGTACGGTCCACTTCATGCTGAGCGCCTTTACAGATAGCAACCATCGCGTTACCGTGACTTTTGTGTGCGGGAAATCCAAATCTGTGGGTCTTCGGTTGTTCTCTGGTGCCAGAAGGCCATTGAATTCCTCCTATAGTTGGCAGACGTCACTCCTGTTCTTCCTGTTCTTCGCTTTCAGGCCACTTCCCAAACACCATCGCTCCAATGGACACTCAACGCCCCCATCGTCGAATTCCAAAAATCCAGTTCCGAGTCCTCATTATAGGAAGGGCAAACTCAGGAAAGACATCGATCCTGCAGAGAGTCTGAAACCACCGAGAACCCCGTCATTTACCGGGGAAACGAGATGGTACGTAGTTCAACCTTTTTGTCTGTGGATTTAGTCGTCTCACTGCGGACCAGGTCACACTCGACCCGTCCATGGATGTTAGTCACAATATTACTTCTCTTGTTTGATTCTAAGCATCGAGCCAGCGAAGCGAGCAAAACATCGACGATGAATTTGTGTTCCTCAATCACCAGGGCTACATTTTCCATGACTCCCGCAGAATCGAGTCAGGTAGCATGGAGGAACTTCAGATTGTCCAGGAGTTCATACGACGCAAGTGTAGAGAACAGTGACTGCAAGACAGGTTGCATGCGATATGGTTTGAACTCTCCAGTGTTCACGCGTTCACGGTACTGCGTCCCAATGGACAACCAACGACCACAGCTCGATCTCAGATATATCAAAGACATTTGTCCTGACAAGATTGGTGCATCGTTACGAACATTTGTGACTGTATTTAACACAACAGTTTCAAAGTCCCTGTCATCGCTGTGTTTACCAATTCGACCAGTTCCGCCGAAATGTCCAAATACATTTAGAGGATTTCGGAAGTCCAGATGACAATGTATCTGACGTGACAGAGAAACTATTCCAAGAGCACTATCTGCATCCCCTTGGTGATAATGTCAAAATTGTGCGATTAGAAAGTGGGTTCAGGGTTGATAGATGGTTTACGTGCTGATGTTTTCGGCAGAAATACACAGGCCAAATAGGCGGTGCAATGAACTTATTGAGACGATGGCTATGGCATTGAATGATGATATCATCGCATCAATGCTTTCAGCTATGCAGAGGGATAGTTCAGAATTGAGTGTTAATTGTTGGGTTTTTTCCCGCCCCGAATCCTCTACCTATGCAGTCTACGCCGCGACACCATCTCGTTCCCGTAACACTGAGAATCTCCATTGCGTATTCAATATATCACAATTATGTTGCTTGGTGTTGCCGAGCAACTCTCCGCTGTCCCAAGTCAGCACGAGAACTGTCGATAAGTCTTGTATAAGTCATTTTGCGTCAACAACCGTCACTACTACCCCAGCCGCCGTAGAGCTCTTCCAGAACAGCTAAAGTCATCAAAGCCTCGCTTCTTACTGTGAGTTTGTCGTCTCCTTTTCTTTAGATGTCATCACCGAGCAGGTATTCAACGTTGTCGGGTCACCAGTTATGTATGGGAATGACTGGAACCGCCGTCTGTTCCAAGTCCTTGTCTGATGACACTCTGTTGGTTTGCATTGCAGCTCATAAATCTCAAATTTGAAAGTGAAAGCTTGTTTATGCGGTCGGCTGCAGCTGTCGTCCCGCTCGACGCGCGCTGTTGGCGCTGACATAGCCGGCCTCCGATCCGGGGCCGCGCGCTTTTCGACAACTTTCTCGCCTGCACCCGACGGCTGCCCGCTGCGCCGTATGACCCTACACATCGCAAGCACGCTGTACGGCGGCTTGCGTCCCGCGGCACCGCTTGGCGCTCGTCGGCGCACTACAGGAGCTCGTACTTGGTTTAGCCTGATATGGACATGCACACGTTGTTGGGCGCGTCCTTGGGCGCGTCGGAAAATCTGGGTGCGGGGCTTGAGCCAGTGTTGTGCCGGTCAGCGACTAGTCGCGACAGTCAGGATGACCGTCGGACCATGGGGGTCAGTGACCACAAATGACCATGACTACTCCCACGCCTACCTAAAGTCACTACGGCTGACATAATTGACAATGCTGCACGCTGCACGCGCAGTAAGTAGATACAAGACTTCGTAAATAGTAAGAAATTGAGCTAGATACAAAGCATGCTGTCAAGGGTATGATCAATCTCGATGTCCATGTCTTCCTCTCCTTGTGCATCCAAGTCAAGCAGCTCATAGAGCTCTAGCTCTTCATCCAGACTCCGAGACGCGCTACGTTCGTTAGCAGGAATCCAGCCTTGATTCTGGAAAATTGAAAAGTTGGGTGATTTTGATCGAGATGCCCTCTGAGCCGTACATCTGTTCACCCCCGTCGTCATCATCATCTCTGCTTGCCTGTCTACCAAATGAATCAGTCATGTCATTGAACGCGTTGCCCACCCCACTGGCAGACAACGCCTGTAGTTCTGAGTCGATATTTGTCGTGTCATCCATTTCCATTTCCTCAGTCGGTGGAGGCGGAGGTGGAGCGGTGGACTCGGAGGGAGCACTTGATTTTCCAAAGAAGCGCTTCATGCGTTGTTTGGTCTCTTTATTGCACAAGTGCTCGTCCCGTATGTGCATCTTCAGTTCAGCAAGGGATGTGAGCGTTTTGACCCCTAGGCGATTTCTGAGCTTCGTGAGGGTATTGCCAAACACGCTGAACAACCGCTTGCATGAGGTGTTACAATTTGACCCGCCGACTTGGCTGTACGATTACGATACGATCCAATGACTCGCGCTTCCTGACCCTTCTCTCGCGCCTTGCGCCTCGGCGATAGGATTGGTCGTTTTACGCTTCTTTTCATCCGCTGACCATTTCTGAGGCACACGTAACCCCGCGGAATCCACTTGTACCATATATGCTTCTTCCCTTTGTTTACACTTTAGGACTCTCGACTCATGATCGCGCCATATGTTTGCTCCTCGCAAACGTCCTGTAACAGTATATAAGCCACGCCCTACCTAGCTTGTACGGTAGACTTGACTTCTTGTGTAATACCACATCGTCTTTGCCTCACGAACGACCCTCGACTCGCCTTTGCGCTTGAGTCCACGCTTTCGCTCGCCTTTGCGCTTGAGCCCTGCCTTTCTACTATTGTCCTCAGTTCCAGGGAAACCGAGCGACACTTGTGCATCACCGAACTGAGTCTTAACCGACTCGCGCTCTTCCGATCCCGTTGACTTAGCACGGTACACATCGTACCTAACGCCCCAGTGGTGGCGTTACATGAGGCAGAGTTTGGGCAAATAGATAGGAGGTGTTGTGTGTAACGTCTACCACGGACGTTTGCCTGACTTAGTGTCACGATCACGTGACATGTGACGTGCTTGGTAATCAATACAGTTTCGTTTCATTTCATCATTGCCAGCGGACTGCTTACGTGGCCTTGGGGATTGCGCTTACGCGTCCTCGTATATCACAGAAAATAGTCACGAAAATCACCAGTATGTACGAGTATAAGTACGAGGCTGTTTCGTCCGTAGTTACCTTGTCTTAGCTTCCCCAATTCCAAGCCTGTATTGTGCACGCCGTGTGTGATCAGCGCGACCCACTTAAGCCTCTCCCATTTTCCTGCAGAGTTCCCCTCTGCCTGTCGCCCTCTCTATTCCCGAACCCTCGACTATTCACGTGCTCGCTCTGGCTTGAACGTGAAACTTAGGCCTCGGTGGTCGCAGTGATCCTAAACGGTCGATGTAGCGGTGCGACTGCCGCGCTACGTTAAGCAAGGCGAATGTGAAGGTGAACTGAACCGGTAACACACCCAACTTAACGCGGAGACAAGTCACGCGCTAGATGTGCAGTCGACGTGGAGGGCGTGGAACGTGTAGGACTTTATACAAGTCTTTAACCACAAATATCACACGGCGGCACACTGAGTGGAGAACCAAGAGGACAAGTTAGATTGATGGTATGGAGGGTACAGTGGATACGCACCTGAGTGGAGAACCAAGAGGACAAGTTGGTTCCACTCAGGACGCTACATGATAGTTTATATATGCTACTGCGGCTGAGCTTGAACTGAGTCTAAACACTATTACTAAGTGTACAGTAAGACTCCTTGACTCAGGAGCTGATGTGTCGTGTCTAATAATAGTGCATCTTATTGTGCTGACTGATGCACCTGTCATCGCGCTTACGAGCGGCTCCACTTGCTGAGTAAAACCTAATACAGCGAGTAAGCGTAAACTACTAATCATGATGTAAGTACGTTCTAGATCTTTCTAGAGTCTTCCATCTCCTTCCATCCAATCAGAACTTAACTAACCGTGTAAGGGACTCTTGTCCCACGATCACGTGCACATGGGTGGCTGCCCGTGTGATTAACTCGTATCAGTACTTTAGCCCTTTATATCTTTACCAAATAAATGCGTATAAATACGCAAAAATAAGATAAAAATAATACGCGTCCGTGACATCACCCCCCTTCTTAAGGGTCGACGTCCGCGTTGGCCTTTGTGTACTGATGAGAAGCTTGCCAAGGCAAGGACGCGTATATGAGAGCCGCTATTTTTCTAGGTGCACCCGGGTTTGAGGAATGGAATTCCTGTACTTTTTCCGGGGCATGAGCTAGATTTTTGGCTGGCTCCCAAGTGTCCTCGCCTTCACCGTAACCTTTCCAGCGAACGAGGTACTTAAGAGTACGACCGAAGAGTTTGCTATCTCTTATGTGGTCGACTTCGTACTCTTCCTCGCCTTCGACTGTGACGGGGTCTGGTGGAGGTGGCAAAAGCCCGTTAACTTCGTTTCCCTTGTAAGGGGAGAGGCGGTCTACATGAAATACATCATGGATCCGTAATGCAGGGGGGAGTGCAAGCTTGTAGTCGACGTCACTTAAGACTTTAGTGACTTCAAATGGGCCTAGTTGCTTAGGTCCCAATTTGGACGACTGCTGGTGAATTTTTATTTGCTTAGCTTGCAACCAGACTTTATCCCCGACGTTGAAGACGTATGGCTTGTGTCTTTGTTCAACGTCTGTCTGCATTCGCCATTTACTTAGGCGTAGAGCCGCCTCTGCATCCTTTCTTGTGGAAACTAAGTTCTGAAGACGCTTATCGAGCGTTGGGATACCGGTAGGCCTACCAGCAGGGATTGTGAAGTCAGGCGTATAGCCGTATAGTAGCTCAAAGGGTGTATGACCCGTTGCAGAGTTGAGCCTACTATTGACCACAAATTCCGCTGTAGGGAGCAGGTCGGCCCAATCATCCTGCCTCTTACTAATGAACAAGCGCAAGTAGACTTCTACTTCTTGGTTTTTGCGCTCTACCTGTCCATTAGCTTGAGGGTGATAGGCGGTGGTAAGACCTGCGTCTATCCCTAGTCGTTTGTATAGTGCTCGCATGCTCCTTGCAGCAAACTGGGGTCCTCGATCACTAATGATTTTTTGAGGAATCCCATGCAAGGGGAAGACTTGCTCAAAGTAGATGGATGCTACCCCATCAGCCGTGATCTGAGAAGTCACTGGAAATAGATGGATCTGTTTCGTGTAATGATCCACTATGTTAAGGATCATGTCCTTTCCACGTGACATTGGCAGTGGGCCGATTAGATCGACGCCGACTAGCTGCCATGGGCCCTCAGGTACTTCTTGCGGCTGAATAATAGCTTTGGGGTGCAGATCTTTGCGATAGCGTTGGCATCGATCGCATCCTTCTACATATGAGCTAATAAAGCCTGTCATGCGTGGCCACCAATAGTAGCGACTGACTAGCTCGATGGTTCCGTTTTTACCCGGGTGTCCTGTAGTAATTGAGTCGTGGCATGACTTTACCACGTCTCTACGTAGGGCACGGTCGTTGGGTACATAGAGCTTCCCTCTATGATAAACGAAACCGTCTTCTTCTTCCCACAGCGCAACTCCGTCTGTAAGAGCCTTTGGAGCGGTCCTTTGTAAACTTTTAAGACCCTCTATGACTTCGGCTTCTCTTATAGACGCGAGTTTAATGCGACTGCCTAGGGAATCCACTTCTGGGCGGAAGTGGGCTTGGGCAGCATTGAGGAAATGCTTAGGTTGTAACACCTGAACCTGGCGGTTATCCTCGCTATCCTTGACGTGGTCTTTTGAGAATCTACTTAATGCGTCGGCTTGCATAGAGTCTCCTTTCTTGTAAGTGATTTTGAAGGCGAAGCGACTTAAATATAACGCCCAGCGAGCTTGCCGGCGGTTTAAGTCTTTCATGCTTGCCCACCATTCCATATTCTTATGGTCGGTGATCACTTCAAAGGAGATGCCTTCGAGGAAATGTCTCCAGTCCTCTAGGGCGCGTATTAAGCCGAGCATTTCTCTGTCGTAGATCTCGTAGTTGCGTTCTTCTTTGCTCATTGACTCTGAGCGATACGCAACTGGGTGCCAAAGACCATCTGGGTACTTTTGAGTAAGTATCCCGCCAGTAGCAAATCCAGAGGCATCGGTTTCGACGCGCGTGGGGAGGTTTGGGTCGTATACCTTTAAGATAGGTTCTTGTACGAAACGCTCCTTAAGCTTGTCGAATGCAGCCTGCTGCTCCGAATGCCAGTGCCATGGAGTATCCTTCTTCGTAAGGTCATGTAAGGGTCAGGCAATGGCCGCGAAGTCCTTAATGAACCGACGATAGAAGTTGGCGAACCCAACAAACGCTCTGACCTCTTTAAGCGTGGTAGGTGTTGGCCACTCCCTTACTGCAGAGACCTTGCCAGGGTCCATCTGCACTTCTCCGGGACGGATTATCATCCCTAAGTACTCCATCTCTTGCCTTTCAAATTCGCATTTCTCAGGCTTGAGGTAGAGGTCGTAGTCTTTTAGACGTTTGAGCACTTCGCGTACTATCTGGCGATGATGCTCTAAGTCTTGACTATAGATGAGGATATCATCCATGTAGACTGCGACTTCTCCTGAGGCGATGAGATCGGCAAATACGGCGTTCATGAGGGCTTGAAAGGTGGCCGGGCTGTTGGTCATGCCAAAGTACATTACCTTTGGCTCAAACAGACCTCGGTTTGTGACTATAGCACCTTTCCATTCGTCACCAGGTTTGATGCGAATGTTGTGGTAGCCCCATCTTACGTCGAACTTAGTGAAGTACTTGGCTCCCTTCAATCGATTAACGATGTCGGCTGCGAGTGGAAGTGGATAGCGGTTTTTGATGGTGATCTTATTGAGCCGCCTGTAGTCCTGCACTAGACGTAACTTCCCGTCTTTCTTCTTTATAAAGAATACTGGTGAGGCCATCGGTGACTTAGATGGGACCAAGTATCCTTTTGAGATATGCTCTTGCAGGAATTTATCCAATTCTTCTTGCTCGTTAACCGACATAGGGTACGACTTGACCTTCCAGTGCTTGACTGCATCTGGTTCCAGGTCTATGGCGTGGTCCCATGGTTGGTGTTCTGGGAGCCTCTGGGATTCTTCCTCAGAGAATACTTTCGTGAAGTCTCTGTAGTGCTCTGGCACCATCTCTTCGAAGGTTTTCTTAGGTTTAGCGGCTGTGGCTTTCTCTGCAATCTGTTGCGAGTATGTAAAGCCTGCTAAGCAGAACACTTCGTCTTGGGCCGTATCAAGCACTTTCTCCGCAAGGAGATGGTGACGTTCCATACGGTTCGCCATGATGCGCGTCACCTCTACCTCCAACTCTGGTTGCGCTATTTCAGCGGTCGAGTTGAGGCGCATGGTGCCTTCCTGCCAATCTATGTTGGGGTTCCTCAGTCTTAGCCATGGCAATCCCAATATGACGTCCTCTGGGCCTAGTGAAGTGACTAAGAAGTCATGACGATCTTCAGTAGGGCCGACTTTCAGAGTGAGTCTAACTTTATGGGTGATACTGCCTGCTTCATTGAGCGTTCCATCGATATTATATAAGGTAATGGGGTGCTCCAGAGGGACCTGCAACATCTTGTGGCGGTCAGCGTACTTTTTGTCTAGGAACAACGAAGTTGCCCCAGAGTCTACCATTGCTGCTACTTTTACAGTACGATGACGTCCCTTTAAATATACTGAAATATGAAAGTGTGATTTTTTATCTTTTGTTTCGGGAATAATAGTTGAAGACAGTGCTGCATCAGAAATCATCACGTGCGGCGCTGCTTCGAGAAAAGGTGGAGCAACAGAAACACTACTAGTATTGTTCATCTCCGAGACAGATGTAAATGTGGAGGGACCGGGAAGACAAGAAACGGAACCGACACTACTATCTAACTTACAGGCAGAAACTGTGTGAGTACGAATTACAGGAAATGAGTCCGAAACACGAGAACATATGGTACAGGTACATAAGTCCGTCTCATCTACTGTTAAGGGGCCGGTCGCAGCTATACGTGACCCCTTAATCAAAAAGCCGCCTTGAGAGCTTCTAACTGCTCCTGCTGGCGGGTTACCATCTCCATCAATTTGGCTATGTCTGCCTGTGACGTCTTTGCCGGAGTGGTGTTTGGTGAGGCGGCAGCTACCGCAGTACTTGACGAGGATGGTGGGCTCGGGGATTCCGTGGTAGTGGCCGCTACTTTGGCCTTCCCTGGTTTCCCCATTTTCTTGAGCTGACAGACGGTGGACCGGTGTCCAGCTTTTTGACAGTGGTTGCACACGTCCCGCTCATGGTTTCCATCCTTCTTGACATGGTCGGGTGATCCACACCCGTAACACTTCCCTTTCATCCAGCTCTGGTATTCAGCCTTGGTTTTGAATATGTCCCCTTTCTTCTGGTTGCCTTGCTGACGCGTAGCGTCTACTTGCATGGCGTTAGGGTCGGGGGACGAGGTTTGATTTGACGAAGTCGGTTTCCCAGACTTCTCAGCTCTTTGCTGGCGCATACGCTGATCAATGGTCTGCGCCGACTGCTTGAGCTCTTCATAGGTTTTATAAGGCTTTTCTGACCAGGCCAGGACGTCCTTGATGTCCTCGTTGAGTCCATCGTAGAAGCGGGTGCGTAGGTCCTCCTTGGACCACCCTGTCTGTCCTGAGTACTGCTCGAATACTGACATGTATTCCGAGACTGGCTTCTTTCCTTGTTTTGTCTTTTTGAGTTCCTCGCGTGCTATCTCCTGCACGTCGAGGGGGCTAAACCTGCGATTGAACTCTTTGACGAATCCTGCAAAGGTTCCGCCAAAGGGAGTTCCACCTGAGTTGGCCTCTTCCAGATATGGGAGGGCCCAGGTTTTCGCGTCTCCTTCCATTAGATTGAGAACAGCCGCTATCCAGCGGTGTTCGTCCGTGTACCAACTACTTGTGGTTGCATCCCACGTGTTCATAGCATCTCCTGCTGCTCCTGCCCAGTTACGGAAAGCGGCTAGGAAGTGACGGGCATCTGTAGAGTTGCCTTTCCCATCCCAGGCTTTGGGACGGGCCACTACTTCCTTTTGCTTTCCGGACGAGGGGCGACTCGAGCTAATGGTTACTTGCGTAGTTAGGTCTGCGACCTGTTGTGCAAGCTGGCCCATAGCGAGGCCCAGTTGGTTGATGAGTGCCAGGCAGTCATCGAGAGTGGGTGGTGGGGCGGGGGCAGCGGGGGTAGTTGAACTTCCGGCGGGTTGACTCATTCTGTCTAATTCTCTTTGTCTTTCTTCCCTTTCTGCTTTGTCTTGCGCCCTCTGGAACTCTTGTAAGAGTTCTAGCTGTTCATCAGGGGAGATCTCGTCCCAGTCTTGGATCCGAGATATATATTCCCTTTCGGCTTTAGTGGGCGGCGGGAGGTGGAATTTCGAGCAAGCTCCTTGTGGATACTGAGCTTGAGCTAGACGAGCTGTCTGCTTCCCTTTCCGGGGAGGAGCCACGTTCGGAGGGAGGGGGAGAGAGGTGTGGAACTAAAGCTGCAGCGGCTGCTACAAGCTGGGGGACAGTGAAGTCTGTACCGTCTACTAGGTACTGGAAGCCGTAGAGTTCGAGGAGTCCGTTGACAAATCCGGGCTCATGATAGATTGCCTGAACGTATTGTTCGGCGAGGTTACGTGGGGGGTTTTCTAATTGAAATGTCTGAATTCGGACGTTGACACCGTCTTCGTCTACGAAGCTTTCGCCTGACTGGGCGAGTGTCTCGTTGGAGGAGGAGTGGGCAGAGTGGAACGACTCGGCCGATAATGTGCGGGAGCGGGGTGTAAAGATAGGTGAAGGAATCCGGTCTTGTTCAGACTGGGAATCCTGGTGTACGTGAGGCGATGCCGAGGCAGAGGCTTGGGTCTGAGGTGGTGTGATGGAAGCTTGTCTCCTCCTAAAGAGACGGCGTAGACGGGTGCGAACGTTCTCGAATAAACGAGGCAGTGTGGAGATGTGTGTGGGGATAGGTGGGTTGCGTGACGATGTGATACGACGAGCGCGAAACGCTAACTCGAAGATGATAGGAGAGTCCGATCAAGCGAGACCGATACACAGTGATTGTTTCACACTGCGCGAGGCTGCGGCGATAACGGAACACTCAGGAGTGGGGTAGGGATATGTGTAGAGCTACAAGGCTGTCTGCCGCAGTCTTCTCGACCTGTTGGCTGCCTCTCACGCCGAAGCGCTCTCAAACTTTTCTGGTTGGTACGTGTACAACTGTCGCAGGCTGGGCCTGGCTGGCTTCTCGTCCAACTGCAGCTTATCTGGCGTGGTGACCAGTTCTGCAGAGGGTACCCAAGCGTTCCACTGAACTCAGATGGAAGCTTATAGGCAAGCACAATCTATGCCGATTTTACGGACACTAGAATTGTACCACAATAGCGCAGATTCTGCTTACGGACTTCCCCAGGCAAAGAATGAGGTAGATAACACAAGGGACTTGTGGTCGTCGACCACCTAGAGGGGGTAATGGGACTGGTGAGCGTAGCGAGGCTCAGGAGTGTAAAAGGAACTTGTCCTAATGTAGCGGTGCGACTGCTGCGCTACGTTAAGCAAGGCGAATGTGAAGGTGAACTGAACCGGTAACACACCCAACTTAACGCGGAGACAAGTCACGCGCTAGATGTGCAGTCGACGTGGAGGGCGTGGAACGTGTAGGACTTTATACAAGTCTTTAACCACAAATATCACACGGCGGCACACTGAGTGGAGAACCAAGAGGACAAGTTAGATTGATGGTATGGAGGGTACAGTGGATACGCACCTGAGTGGAGAACCAAGAGGACAAGTTGGTTCCACTCAGGACGCTACATGATAGTTTATATATGCTACTGCGGCTGAGCTTGAACTGAGTCTAAACACTATTACTAAGTGTACAGTAAGACTCCTTGACTCAGGAGCTGATGTGTCGTGTCTAATAATAGTGCATCTTATTGTGCTGACTGATGCACCTGTCATCGCGCTTACGAGCGGCTCCACTTGCTGAGTAAAACCTAATACAGCGAGTAAGCGTAAACTACTAATCATGATGTAAGTACGTTCTAGATCTTTCTAGAGTCTTCCATCTCCTTCCATCCAATCAGAACTTAACTAACCGTGTAAGGGACTCTTGTCCCACGATCACGTGCACATGGGTGGCTGCCCGTGTGATTAACTCGTATCAGTACTTTAGCCCTTTATATCTTTACCAAATAAATGCGTATAAATACGCAAAAATAAGATAAAAATAATACGCGTCCGTGACAGTCGATAGAACAGACGATTGGTAATGGCGTCTGGATACTCAGCTGGATGGGGGGCTAGATCCCCGTTCAAAGCGATAAACGTGTGAAGGTCCTCCTCTTGAGGCACGTTGACTGGGGGTTCGTCGAGAGGAACGATGGTTCTCCAAGAAGGGTGATCGACAATATAGATGTAGCCGTAAGGTTTGGCGACTTGCTCGTTGTGATAGAGGAATACGCGATGATATACTGATCCAAGAGGATACATGTCCACTGCCCACCAAGGGGAACTCTGGATGAGCTCACGGGGATCCCTGGTCTAAGGGGATATGCCGGAGGCGACTCACTTAAGGGGGAGAGAACCCTAGGAAGACGATGGAGCAGAGAGGATGGTGGTATTGAAGAAGACCAAGATGGGGATCCTGGTCTTCACCCATCGACTATTTATACAGATACGCGCGGGCTTTGAAGCGCCGCTTGAACTATCACTAGCCAATAGCGTAAGTAGAGCAAACCCTAGTACGACTATCCTAGTATGAGTCACACCGATAAGAGATCTGAGCCGTTATCGTACAATATCACATGTGCCAGAGCTTACCTGGTTTACTGATCCAACAAGTCCATGACGATGTATCACTGACATGGTGTCATTCCCGAGTGTCAGTGTCCACTTCCAGGCCGAAATGTAACATTGTGCGAGTTTGATGAGCGGTTGCGGGGAAATTTGAGGTCCAGTGACTCCAGTCGGCACAATAGGGGACAATCCTTTGTAAACCCTGTTGGGATTGGGGGACACACTGTTAATCTGCACCTCATCTCCAATGGTGACAATTGTGGGCCCCATGTGTGCAAATGAGCCCGAGTTCGCAAAATAGTCTTCTATATTGACCAATAAGACCCTGAGGTTTTGTTCCAGCACTGCTGTGGTCTCTGTGACAGAGAAGAAACATCGGTATAAGCGTTTCATAAGCGCATAAACACCGGCGTGAGTTAGGAAGGGAATAGTGGGGTCAAATGCAGATGACTTGATGAACGGGTTCAAAAGGACGGTGGCAATGAATACATCTTGATCGGCTTTAGCCCACCACTTCTCGATGCTGTCGAGAATAGCTGTACACCCAGGAACATTCGCGGGGTCCCAAGCCTTGTTGTCTTCGTAATATATTGAAAGTGACCCAAATGTAAGCAAGATTTGATCCAGACGACAGAACACCGCTTGGGCAATGTTTGCAGCTCTTGCGAGAGGTTTGAGATGTGTCTGAAGGCTGTATCAAAATATATTAGACGGTGCTGTTCTCGAGTTAAATAAGTTACGCACCGAGCTAACGAGTGCCAGAAATTGCTATCCTCGATGATCGCCACCATTTCCTGCACCTTTCTTTTGTTTGACGCCGACAAGCCTGGGGAAATGAGAATATGTTGATTGGGTTGGGCCATTGCGTCGCTATTGACAAGAAACGTGAGAGGACGGTGGAGCTCAAGTAGACACCTGAAAGCGAGGTAGTGTGCCGTCCACCTTGTTAAGACGGCGTGGATTACTGAGAGAGGTCGCATCCCACTTTGCACCTGGACCTCCCGAAGGCGGGCGAGGACCTGAGTCTTGCTGCGCAGCCAACTGATGAGCTCACAGGCCATTTTGCTGTGCTTTGTATATACGGTCTCAACCTTAAAATAATCCCCAACGACGAGGTTCACCTTCAAAACATTAGTATAACTGAAATGACAATAAAAGAATGTATCATACCTGGTGCGCGAAGCAGTCGGGGCACACAATATGTGGATAACGACTAAGAAGCATCTTCCTTGCCTTTCGCGATTCACCAGATGCATCCGTTGTGAATGCGACGACGACAATATTCCATTCTGACTGAAGATGTTCGATTACGTCTACCATCAACGTCAAGAGGTTGTCGGCGGTCTTTCGTTCATTCAATGCATCATGAACCTTCACCGTGTGGACCTAAGCCTAGTAGTCAGATAAAGGAGGACGGTTGTCATACTAATGTCATACCTGTTCATTTGCCATGACCATGGACGCGATATAATGGTGGAAATTTTCACCTGTCCAGCCATCACAGGAGGCAGTTGCGTTCTTGCCGTTCAACTGAACCTTCGCCTTTGATTGGAACTCAGAAAGTGCCTGAGGCAGAAGGCGCCGCATGAGGACCTTGCGACTTGGTGACTTGGCCTGTGGGAGAAATTCGACACAGAAGTCTAGCCACTCTGGGTTTTCTACCCATGAGAGCGGTAGCCCTGCTGACACGGTGAGGCATATTATCCGTTCCTCGAAGTGGGCCTGACGTCCTTCTGACCATGAAAGTTCAGGGGGTACAAAAGGGGTGCCCCGTGGGACATAACTTGAACTGCGTCGAGATGATCGAGATGGGAATGAGCGCATAGATACAGAGTCAAAAGGAAGAAGGCTGCGAGCACTGCTGGCACCAGAGGACGAAGAGGATACAACAGAAGACTCTCACTCGTAACTTGGCCCAGCTGTGAAGCCGTCTGTGGGCTCCCAGTGAAAGGAATCGGATGGTGTTTGGAGATGTAACGAAGGGAGTTGGGGGCTTGGATAGGGCAATACAGAGTCACGGAGCCGTTGATGTGTCAATGGTAAGATGGGCCTGATGCCAGTGCCTTCCTGATGGGATCTCCTGGGCGACAGTGATTTACTCTCTTTCCAGGCCAGTGCTCTTGCGCGCACATCATCAATCTGATTGGAACAGCCTATGGCATGATTGATTAGCCCATCTGTACGTGCTGGCAACCATGGACGACGATCTGCATTCTGATCGATCGCAAATACTAGTGGAAAGCCAGTAATTAGGTGACAATTATGGTGATGTGATGTACTGACGCACATTCTGCTTCAATCATTTCCGATGTCCGAGCGGACACCCGAGTACCTGCCTCAACTTCTCTTTGATCTTGTTCAAGGGCCTCACGGACGAGTTTAGCTAAACAACCTATACAGAACACCTTAGCCTTGTCATGGGTTTTTCGGGTGCCAGAATATGCTTCAGGTGCCCTTTGTGCAAGCTTTGGGTGGTCTTTGAAGAAGTCACGAATCCAATGGCAATTAGATGGAGGTGGGCGGGTAGCACTCATATTGGTGAAGTGATGACGTGTAATCTACAGTACAGTTACTCAGGTAATCCGACAGCTACTTCACGTGATGAGGAAAGTCACGGTTGTTTCACAGTCAGTGACTAGTCATTGACTAGTCACTGCCTGTATGACCCGACCTCCGACTTCCAGTCGGCGACTGTCCAACACTGCTGCAGTGTATTGAATCGACAACAAAATCTTGCTGGTATCAGAAAATAACACATATAAGGTAGCAAGGATGCAGACGATCTTGTGGAACACGAACACGAACCAAACCGCTTGCCCTCCAGGGTCGCCTTGGACTATGCTCCTCCCCCCGGGTTGTGTGCGTCGAGCCGGCGGCAGGCTTGTAGACAACTTGTGTAGCGGAAGGTTCTAGCTACCCGAGCGATGAGATGAACTCAGACGACGTCGGTGGGTCTTCGTGACGCGGATTATACGGCCGGGACTGGGTGGAACGGATCAGTGGCCAGGTCGGCAAGTAAGATAGAGGATGGACGCAATGAGTGCCTGCGTTCCTTCTCTGTGCTGCGGGCTCTGAAATCGGGTAGGGAGGATGCACCTAGATTTTTCTTGGGTTCAGCCCAGCCCAAAGTTAGCCGCAATGCTGCACGACGAAACTCGTATGCAATCTTGATTTGAAGGGCAGGTTGGTCATTTGGGGTCAGTTGGGTCAGTGCTGCGGCTCCTTCGAATGTTCCAGCTGCGCTGACCATGGCGGATACCTTCCCGTGAGTGTCTCCATAATGGCCAGTCTTAAAGGGGGACTAAGAAAAGAACCCAATCATGACGAAATTGAGCGTGTTGACAATGCTGCTTTTTCCGACGTCCAAAAGCCGACGAGGTCAACTACGGCGTTGGGCACGGAGAAGGTGGAGGTGGACTTCTGTGTCACAGAGGAGATGTTTGCATGCTGGTGCGACACCGCGGAGTCGGGGGAAGGAGGCATTGAGGTTATGGCGCGGAGGCGCTTCGGGCCCCAGGGCATTTTTGTGCGGCACTAGGTCTATCTGAGAATTAATGAGAGGGTATGTAGATAACCGAATGGCACGCACCGATAGTCTTTGCCCAAACGCACTATTCTCACGGCCCGGTCCGTCGGAACCGGCCGAAAATTCAATCTCCGCTTTTCTTCGTGTTTTTTCCCCCTCCATAGTTTTATTTCCTTGAAGTAAATACCACTACAAAATAGAAATAAAATAAGGTAAAATAAAGGCAAATAACGCGTAAATAACGCGTGTCTGTGTATCGTGTATCGGTTTGGAGTGTGTGGGAAGGGAGGGACAAACAATCCCTCTTCCCAAACCTCCCACATGCCCACCTTCGAAATTCCCACTTGCCCCCGTATTACCGAAAGCGGATGCGCTTCCTTCGCTTCCGAACCACGAGTGCGCCGCGGCGAACACACCGCTGTGAAGCCACCATACGGGAGCATTACATACGACCGTCAGAAAGGGGAAATGCCCTTTGAATGGGATAACAAGAACGCGTTCCTGGCCTGGCTCGCTGCCGAGGAACGCAACAAAGCCATTAAGTTTATTGTGAGTAGCACACGAAAATCAGATTCACCTAACTGGTGGGAGCGGCACGTGTACCGGTGCTCGCGAGAGTTCTCAGGTGGGAAGCGGGACTCTGAAGACAAAACTCAACTCAAGCACAAAATCGCCCCACTGAAAACAGGCTGCCAATGCCGCGTGACAATCAAGATGTACCCGCACACTGATACGATTCTCGGGAAGTGTGAAGGCGATCACGATCATGCACTCGGCGACGACAATCTCCGATTTCTCAGACTAACAGAGAAGACCAAGATATCTGTAATGGATATGGTTTGCAAGGGCATGGATTCCAAGGCGATTGTGAGTGACAGCTACTAATTCACCTGCCAAGCTAATGGCTACTATCCAGCTAAAAGTCGTGCGCGACTCCTGCGAGCGGACGGATCGCGATGATTACATCACAATGCGTGATGTCAGCCGCCTCCGTCGGATCGTGGAGGACAACAAGATCCGCCTGGACGACAACGATGCGATTTCTGTTAAGCTTTGGGTTACTAAGCTCCGGCAGCACGGTGCTGAAGCAGTCCTGAAGGACAAGAAAGACCCCCCTCCAGTTGGATCTGGGCTATCTCCAGAAGCATTTGTCCTATGTATTCAAACTAAATTCCAGTGTGACTGCTTCCGGGCGCTTGGCCCTGATTTTCTATCAGTTGATGCCACCCACAATACCACCCAGTATGCAGGAGTGCAACTTTTCTCCTTGATTGTGAGGGATAAGTGGGGCCATGGTGCGCTTTGTAGTGGATTTCCGTTTACATACATTTACTTCATTTCCGTTGACAGGTGTTCCTGCCGCGTGGATGCTGTCATCGCACGGCACAGAAGCGACGATTCAGTACTTCCTGAATTTTGTAAAAACGCGCAGCCCAGAAGTCACACCGCGGATCACAATGAGCGATCGCGACCAGGCACAAATGAATGCGATCAAAACCGTATACCCGGGGACAACACTTCTACTGTGTTGGTGGCACGTGCTCCGTGCAATGCGGATGCGCTTCCGCACAGAAGCATACCCGGATCTTTGGGAACGTGTCCGGGAATGGGTCAAGACATCCGATCAATCGAAGTTTGATTCCGCGTGGAAATGGATTCAGACCGAAACAGAAGAAAAGGTCCCCCCAAGCTTTGTCACTTATCTCCAGGACAATTGGATGGGTATTGTGCCGCTATGGGCAGGGATCTCAAGGAAAAACCGGACAATCTTTCAAGAGGGTGATACAAACATGCTCATTGAGGCGTAAGTTATCATATCGCGTGGGAGATCGCCACAGATCGCTCAAATCAATGTTTATATAGCTATCACCATGTCCTGAAGTCGAAGTGGCTGGAGGGGAAGCGGAATCGCCGCGTGGACTATCTCGTCCACATGCTTGTAGTTCTTATGCATCCGGACTATGAGTCTAAGCACGATCGCCGAGAGAAAGGGTTTGAGGGTCCAGATCTGGCTGAGAAGCGTCGCGAGGAAATTCTCGTGCGGACACCAGAAGTGGATGCCGAGTCCATTTGCAACCTAGGCGATGATCGATTTTCCGTGCAATCCGCAACAGATTCATCGCATACGTATCTGGTTGAGCTCAGGCACGCGGTCCTGTGACTGTCCAGACTGGCCCAGGGTCCAGTTGTGCAAACATGTCGCCGCCGTTGCCCATTTCTTTGGGAACGACGATGGGAACGACGACCAGCCAAAAGCTGAAGTGGTCTATGCGGTCCACAACCCCAACACGGCGGAACCAATCCGGGAAGGCTTGGTGGGTGCGCAGAGCGATGGGAGTGCCACCTCAATTCTGGAGAATGTGATTGCTGTCTCCCAGGCGTTTCTGAGCGACGGTGCACCATCGTCCCCTGGGACCATTCAGAGCCTTCAACTGGTTGAGGCACACTTGACTGCAGTTGTTCATAACTCACGCTCCTCAGAAAGCCCCCTCCCGGACAAGGAAGTCGTTCCACCCAATCAAGGCACGTGGTCTGAAACCGCCTGAGCGAATGGGGGTAAAACGACAGCGAAGGAGACCTCGCCCCTCCAGCGCATCGTCCCCGGAACCCCCAGCAGTGGAACGTATCGGGGGTCTCAATCGCAAAAGGCCACGCATCAAGATATTGGATCCATACAGTGGCGGAATCAGGTCTGGCCGAGACGCTCCACCGGACGCGCAAACCGCACCACAGAACATTGGAGCGCGTGCTGGTTCTGCAGCCAACGACACCCCTCTCACACAGCCCTCGAAACGTGGCCGCAAGCGCGCAGACATCCCTGCCCCATCTGCTCCACTGCCTAGTTTGGACCCTCTGCCCCCTGCTTCAACCCCCGTCGTGTGGCACACAGCCCACACCTTGCCTGCCATACAGGTCGCACCCGTATCCTCTGCCGATAGCGCCCCCTCGTATGTGCACGCGCACACCTCATCTGTACCCCCTCCGTCCTCTACCTACCATCCTGGGTTGTATGCACGCACCCCATATCCCGCATATCCATTCTACTGGCCTTATGGCTACTTTCCGCCTTCCCAACCTCACTTGCCGCCCCCACAATAGAGTAATATTCCGTTTCTGTAAGTCCTTGCGTGCACCTGAGGTAATAGAGAAGATGTAGCACAACCCTATATACCATATGTACCCAGCGCCCCAGCTTTCCGTAGTAATATAAAAGCTCCTTTGTCTTCGGCTTTGCATGCGTGTACGAGACGCACTTGTGATATTCCAGTCCTCCTGGCCAGGCTCTCCACCAAACTCACATCCATCTCATTGTGGTCGCTTCGTTTCACACCTTCTCGTGCAAGGTCGCTTCGTTTCACACCTTTTCGTGCAAGGTCGCTTCGTTTCACACCTTTTCGTACATGGTCGCCTCGATTCCTATTTCATCGCCTCGCCCAGTCGTCACCACTCCCCCGTGCCGTTTTCCACCACTCCAACCGAATGCCTGTACCCTCTACCGCACTCGTCACCGTCCTCCCGTCCCTCTACCTCAATAGTAAAGGTACGCTTCCTAGTCACTATGGCCCTCCATCTTCTTACTCGTCTCTCAGCTCAGCGCCTCCACCCCTTTCCACTCCCCTCGCCGTCTTCGCCTTCGCCGCCCTACTCTCGCTCTCACTCTCATACTCACCCTTACCGGCTTCGTTCCCACTCCCGCTCGTCTCTCAGTTCAGTGCCTCCACCCTTTCCACTTCCTCTCGCCGTCTTCGCCTTCGCCGCCCTACTCTCGCTCTCGCTCTCGTCCTCACCCTTACCGGCTTCGTTCCCACCCCCGCTGGCCCCAAACTTGGAGTGGCAATGGAACATCGACCCCCCCCACTCATCGTACCTCGCCTCCCGATACCCCGGAGGTCTCATTCGGCCTCTACCTTACGTCGTCAGTATCGCTACAAACGCTTCCCGATGCGCACTGGCCAGGACTCGTCAAGGTCGCTTCAGCGGGCCTCACCAACGCTATCGGTGCCTCGTAAGTCAACCTTTGCTTACTTCTCACCTCTTCGCTCACACACTCGCCCTCTCACCCCTTGCACAACTCTCCCGATACCTCCGCGGCCTCTCATGTGGCCTCTACCTCACCAGCGTCGTCGGTATCGCTATAACGCCTCCCGATGCGCACGGGCCAGGACTCATCAAGGTCGCTTCGGCAGAACCGAGCCCCATCGAGGCTCCAGTTATCCCCCACAGTCACTCAATATCTACTTCTGCGAAACCGAAGACCGTCGCCCAGGGCCGCTCACTTCCCACCAATCTCCCACCACTTGTCGCACTCGACCTCTATCTCACCAACATCGTCGGTATCGCCACAAACGCCTCCCGATGCGCACGGGCCTGGACTTGTCAAGGTCGCTTCATCTGGCCTCACCAGCGCCGTTGTTATCACCCCAGGTAAGTCAACCTTCGCCTACTTACCCCTCTCGCTCACACACTCCCCCTCTTACGCTTCATACCTCCTCATCCACCGTCCACCGATCGCTTCATATCCCTCCTGCGTCCTCTCGCTTCATCCCCCCCGTCCGCCAATCGCATACACCCTTCTCTGTCCCGATACCCCGTCTCTCACTTGGCGGTGTCTTCGGTCGCCTTGGTCCCTCCCAGTGCGCAGGGGCCTGGACTCGTCAAGGTCACTCCAGCCAGCGCCGTCGGTATCACCTCATGTAAGTTGCCTCTCACCCCCTCTCGCCTCCTTCGCTCACTCACCCTCACGCACACGCTCGACCTATCACCCCCCTCGACCCCTCTGCCCCTTCCGCCCATCGCAGCTCGCAAGTCCAACGCACGTGCTTGCTGATGTCACGACGGTGCGTCACCTGATCTGGACGTTATGTTGGGGGCGACATCGACCTTTGTAATTACTTAATAAATACATGTTGCCAGTTTGGATAAATGACACATTGATAAGATATTCATTATTACTTAATAGTTGCAGAAATCTTTGCGAGTCAAATGTGTATTTAAAGCGGAGATTGAATTTTCGGCCGGTTCCGACGGACCGGGCCGTGAGAATAGTGCGTTTGGAACGCAACTCGCACCGATCGTGTTGAGCACGAACAGATCCGCTTTCCCTCCGCCTGGCGCCTGTGGACCTTCGCCTTGCCGAGCGGAAAGTTTCTGCTCCCGACAGAGGGTATCTCAAGCACAGCGGGAGAGAGGCCGTACGTCATGGCGAAAGCTACTAGCCATGCGAGCGCTGAGAGCGTCATCTCAGGTGGCGTCGTCATACTTTCTTGTGGTGAAGACCGGGCGGAATGGGTTGGCACGTACTGTACGAAGCATCGACGTTGCCTTTCTTTGCGGAGCTTGAGATCGGACAATCGCGGAACGGTTGGTCTTCCTTGGGTTCGGCGCTGGAACGATATGAGTGCATTGTGCTGCTCGACGATGGCTGGATGCATACTTGATTTTAGGGGTACGGTTGGCTTCTTTACGCCGACTGAAAGGATCACGGATAATACTGTTGGACTTGCTGTTTCTTCGTACGACGGATTGATGTCGGTGAGATGATGCGGGATAGGAATATGGACTTACTAGGTCGATGGAGGCCAAGTGACAGCTGGACCCTATAGTACCCGGAGCCGTGGCCTTGTTGAGCTTGATTTCCCAGAGTGGGCTCTCCCTCTCCTCGCACTAGGGCAGGATAAGAAATGGGGGAATTGTATTCGAGTTCGAAGTCACAGACGGTGTTCGTGCCAACGCCCATTCGTCTGCTCACGCCGCCTCTGCCGCTACTAGGCCGGGTGGAACAGCGGGGAGGCTCTGACGCCTCGCTTGTCATCTGGGCGAAAGGGCCGAACGTGGGTGAGCAGCGTGAGTTGCACCGCATCGGCCCGTGGGATCCTCGCAAAGCTCTGTCGTCGAGACGTCCAGTGAGAAAAAGGGGTGGGAGAGAGCGGGCAAGTAGACGCACGACAAATGACGCACGGAGCGTCTCAAAGTCCGTCCTGTTCAGACACGGGAGGGTCGTGAACGCCGTGCGTAGCAGCGCACCTAGGCTCTTGAACAAGTGCTCGCGGATCGGCGTGGGCTGGCGGAGCTCGGACAGTTTCTAGATTGTGAGATTGGGCTGCCTCGTCTGCATTGTTTCACACGTGTGTGTTTTGGGAGGGGTGTAGTATAAGCATGCGGTTGAGTCGTTTGGTGGGAAGATCCCAACGACCAGGTCACGACGATGGTGATGCTGTTGCAGACTTTCGACTACTCCCAAATGGGACCTTGGTATTCCGACCTGATAGCAGGATGAGTTGGATGTGAAGGGCAAGAGAAACGCGACGCACGATAACGATAACAAACATGAGGGGTAGAATGTAAAGATTGTATGCCTGGCCCAGACGTTCTATGCACTGGCGCATGTCGATATCTCAAGTGGCAATGATGCTCAGTCGCAAGGTGAGCGAATGGGCAGGACGGAAAAACTTGAGGAAAAGCACACCGGGGTGAGATGTCGCCAAACTCATTTGAAAACGTTGCAGGATGACCGGATTACATAAGACGTTGACATGGTGAACCGTGTGAGCCATCGAAGCTCGAATCGATCAGCGAACGACTTTTACTTCCCGTCGCTCCACAACAACCTGGTCTCAAATTCCAAAGATCCAGTTCCGAGTCCCGAGTCCTAATTATGGGACAGGAAAGACATTCATCCCCAGTGAGAATCCCGGTGAAGGAAAGAGAACGATAATGAACAAAAATGAAAAGGTTCATTTTTGTTCGAAAATTTAGACTATATTCGTTTGAGTTCACTCGTTTATCGGATTGGATTGAACGAAAATTGGATAAGAACGGATAATAATGAACGGAATTGATCCCATTCATTATTGTACATTACAGTTCATTGTAATTCGATTTACACCGCCCATCTCCCTATCCAGTGACCCATGGCAAGATCCATGGCCAAGTCCTCCAGTGCGCGCTCGAGTGCAGTGTGCTAGAATTGTCTAAGTCGTTGTATGAGACTAAGTGGGTAAACTATACGAAGGGTGTACGTACCTATGAGGCATTCTTGGCGGCCTTCTTCGCCTCACGCTGGCGTTTCTCATACACCTGCGGATGCCATGAGTAACGTTATAAGTCAAGAGAGCATCAACTTGCCTTGCGAGTGGTATCATCTAGTTCCTTCCACACCTTTGCGAACTCCTTGCATGTCGGCGTGTTCTCTTTGAGGTAGTCGATGGCGAACAGGTTCCTGTGGTCGTCAGGACAGTGCTATGAATACTACATGCAGAAATGCAACTCACCTTGCAGTATTCGTGGTACCCGGGCGCATGGCAGATGACTTTTTGTTCTTCGTCTTGGTGACTCCGACTGCCGGCACCGTTTTAGGCGCAGGGCACTCTGGTCCGCTGAGTATAGGCCCGGGGTCAGTTGGCGGTGTGGTTGTTTTATCGTTTGTGTGGGATATCGGCGTGTGTTGGCTGTCCTCTACCAGAGCTGTTACTTTTAATGAAAGGAAAGTCGGAAGTTGGAAGAAACTCACCATTGAGATCGTGTATGCCATCGAGTTGCAATGGTGATGGCGTTGAGGTGTTTCGTGTGACAACATCACTGGAGATTCTAAGCAACAAAAATGGGGGTGTGTCAGGACTCACAGTGGATTTGGGATGACCTCAGTACGTGGTGATAGTGTTGATAACAGGTAAGATGTGTGAAAAGACTTTAAGTGATAAAAAAACGCACCGCTGGCACTGCGACGCTATTCGGCAGACATCCTACAGTCGGCGCAGCATCAGAGCAACTTTCCAGTTGCACACCTAGACCACTGGAATCAATGGAGCGTGCGACGGACTCGTCGACAGACTGTCCGGGTGACTTGCCGCTCTTACTAGTTGCGGGTGCAGGGGCAGATCCAGGTTGTGTATCTGGAATAAGAGAGGTAGCGGGTGTTTTGGGGGTGGTGGACGAGGGGGTCTGAGCAAGCGTCAAAGTGGGGGTTATGGGGGAAGATTCGGGTGCAGGTGGCAGCGGCGATAATGTAGAAAGGTGGGGGGATGAGTGATCATCGAATTCCGAGTCGCCAGGGAACTGCAGACACGACTCTGATCTGCGGATGCTGTGTGACGCTTCTTGGGATAGGGCTACAGGTGGGGTGAGCCTCATGCGTTTTGGTGTATTCGGAGTGTCTTGCAGAGCGTCCTCCAGGTCGGGCTCATCTTTAGGCTCGTCTTTGGGGAGGCCACGTTTTTTACCTATTTTCATAATGCGCTTGTACCAATGCGGATAGTCGGTTTGTCCCAATTTTCTGGGCCTTGTAGTGATCTTCGCACAGTCTGAGAAAGGGGAACTGACTTTCTATGTCAAGATAGAACTCCATCTGCATAGCCGGTGTGAAGTTCATCCACGTTGGTGGAAGCGTTGTGTAATTGTTCTTCATTTTTACGATCACCCGGATCGTTCTCGAGACTGGACTAAGGTTTGTACGACCTTCAAGACGTTTACAGTCCAAGGGACTCTTCCTTGCACGCGAGCAAGGGTCTGGGGAACCGGGCCGGGCGCTGACTAAGCGCGGGAGCGTCGAGCTTCAAGGAGAGAAGAGGAGAATGGGCTATATTATGAACAAGACTCGAATGAGGGCCATACACTGTAGACTACGCATCTTATATACAAGTATCGACTGGCTCTTGCCAGTGCTACAGAGCTTACGCGTCGTCTGCCAGCGAGGAGACATGAAACAGAGAACAGTACGGTAGAAAGACAGCACATCAGGGGAACAGAACTGAAACAAGGGAACATCAGATAAGCTGATGACCGGATATAAACCACATCCGAAACACATCTGAAACACATCTGAAACGCAGAAGGACATCTGATAAGCTGATGTCCGAGATAATCGAGAATCTGAATCTGGAACCGAAACTGTGGCGTGGCACGTGATCGTGACATTCATAGTCTTCCAGATCTTCTTGGAAGCACTCCACATGTGGGTCACGGTAGCAATATTGACCATCGACCCATCAGTTTCCTGAAGGAACCAGAACCCTTTGCTCTCTGGTTCCCCTTCCACACCTCCTGTGGGCTGGAATTCACCACGTGCCTTTGCTTCCTTGCTGAATGCGCGCCAAGTCCAGAGTGTAACGAGGGGATGGACAGTGGGGTCAAGGGCCGGTGGGCCAGTTGGATAAGCTGAGGTCATCGTGGCTTGCGTTATGGGCTCATTTTTGAGATTGGTCACAAGATTTTCGTACGCTTTCCTGTGAGATATTAGCTGGGATACCTATAGCGAAGAGAAGGAAATGCGGTACTCAAGCGTTGTGAGACTTGCTGAGACCTTGATATATTCCGAATATATGCGCATATAGGTCGGATTTTGCGCGACCAAAAGGTCTTCGTGGGTAGCGTTACGGATGATGTGATATTTTCCCTGTATAATGGTTCAATTTAGCACTGTAAAACATTGAGGATTGCTCGAGTTAGCGCTTACCTGAGCCAATGCGTCAGACTGCCCTGCAGAAACAAGAGCTTCTGAGCTGTATGCGACATGAGGTGTGTTTACATCCAGAGGGGGGCCAAGCAGAGACGATTGAGGTGTAGCCAGTGGACTAGAACTAGAATTCGCCTGAATTTGAGGGTTGCGTCCAAGGAGGTGGAGCCCAACTGAGTCTAGTGGTGTCGAATCCGATGAACCCATAACCCCGAGCCCAAGCGTGTTGACTTCTGAGAATCCCGAGAGTTTTTGTGACCCAATGAGTCGGAGCAGGTCGTTGAGAGTATCGTTAGAGAATGTTGTCGTGGGAGGAGAACAAGCTGCGAGCAGACCGGCACGGGGCTGAGTCGGGATACCAGACCAATGTTCCATGTCCTTTGACGACGAGTACGACGAGCAGAGAAGTTGTCGAATGTGGCCCAGTTGTTGGTGGATCGGCGACGAGTAGAGTAATAAGCGTTACACATCCCACTTTCCTAATTCAGATCTTATGATGCCTTGGCATGGCGGCGCAACGTACATTCGCATTCAGAAATTGTGATCATTTCATTCGTCACTGGCCTCGCCATTTACATCTGCCGAAGTCATTGTACTATCTAGCCCAGGCTTGTCGATGAGGAAAAAGAGATCACTGCGGTCTCCATTGGCTGGTTGCATCAGTACCATGGCCACAATGGCAGTAATAGACTTGGCTTCGATCACGCGCAAGTTATCCTGCCCATGGTAGACACACGCATATACCACCTGAGAGGACTCACGGAGCAATTGTGGGTCTGGCTCAGACCACACTGAGATGAGGGCATACGCGCACTCTGCCCCAGTGTGTTTGCTCCGAAAATAAAACTGCACTTCACCGACGTGGAAAGTTTCCCCTGAAATAAACTAGTACGATGGCATAAATAAGCTTTGACTTAGTTTGGGATCCTCACTCCAGACATTAACTCACCTTGACATGCCGGGAACACCGGACACTCTCAGCAGCGGAGGCACGCTCTGTCTCCTTCCATGCACAGCGAGCGATCTGTAAGTTTGGAAGCTGCAGGCGAGCCCAGCGAATATATCTGGGTTCCCAGTCTTCAGGAAGACCTCTCTGCCCTGAGCCGAGGGCCATAAATGCGTGTAACGCGTCTGCTTGTTTTCCTCTGAGAAGAACCCTTGTTTCATCCCGAGCTCGAAGAAGAATGTAACCTCCCCCGAGCTTGACTGAACCTCGGGGAAGACATGGAATATCTGGCTCCAAATCTGGTAGCATAGCATGTAGTGCCGATACTTGTGAACACCGAAGACCACGGTTTGCAAGATTAGCATAAGGGTTTGATGGTTGTTTGAGTTCTTCGCCAAGATTCCCGATTGTATGCTCCAAAGTCCACTGAGAAGAATATCCTCCAGGACCGAGTCGAATGGTGTCAGGTGTTACATTCCTTCGAGACGTAGTAATCCGACTTGGATTTGGAACCGGTTTGCCGAGTCCGGGCAGGGGTCCGAGCGAGAGCAGAGTCGATTATGGTAACGTGAAGTCGAACGACTTATAGCAGGGAGCGGTGAACGACAAGGGGGCAACACACAGTAGAGGGAGCTAAGGCGAGCAAGGGAAGGAGTTCCTCAAGATATCAAAGCTGTCGTCTAAGGACGGACAGCGTTCACTACTTATACTACAAGGGGTGGAGCTTTGAAGCCCAGCAACCCTAATACACAGCCACGAATCCTAGTACGCCAAGTAGTCACAAGCCAATCAACATCCGTACGAGTCAGCGGTCACATCAGTCACATAACACGAGGCCGATCCGGGCTCAAGCTCATCCGGATCCTTCTGGACTCTTCTAGCGGGTTCTAGGGCAGGTCACGTGCCAGGGTCACGTGATGGCCATCTTCGATCTTCAGTTCTGCGCGTCAGGGAGGAAACTTGCCTCGATGTGTCTCCACGCGCGCCAATGCTCCTCGGTTCCGGCACCGAACGTGCGGACTTTGTCTCCGTCGCAGAATTCTTCGGGCATCTCGCGTCTGTACGCAACATCGGAAGATAGATGAGAAAGAGCGTGAATGCTCTGTCGACAAAACTGAAGGCGCTCGACTTTTTGTTGATAATAGATTGCCTCGTACTCCTCAGTAAAGTCCAGGAGGAGACGATGTGCAGTTTGGACTTGTGTGACAGAGACAGTGCGCTGTTGTAGAAGTCGAACACCAGCAGCTAGTTTACAGAAGTTCACCCAGTAAAGCCGAGGCAGAAGGCCATACAATAAACCCGGACAGAGCCCAAAGACATACAACAGGAATTCCCAGGCCTTATACCCACTGGAGATCTTCTCTGCAGGGTTCCTAGGGGTACAGTCAAACGAACCAGGGAAATACGGATGACATTGTGCGACGCCCAGGCCATGCACCTTCCAGGTGTCTCCAGTCAGCACTACCCAGTCCCCAAAGATCCCTAGAGTCATTGCGATCACAATTTATTGTGCCACGCCAGAGACCGAGAAGTAAATCCGGGAGATTGATGGCAATGACATGCATATGGTCAATTGCCAAGCACCCAGGAAGACCGGACGAATGTTTTTGATCAAGACCGAGAAAGATACTTGGTTTACACAGCCCAGTCTCCTTCCGAGCGAGCTTGAACTGTGCATCAGTACTGCACTGCAAAAGACGGTTCAGGCCCTCAGAATATTGCCTAGAAGATGCCTTAGGAAGGTTGTAGACATTGATGTCGTCATGATCATACCCAGGAAGCGCATAGTCTGTAGGTTTCAGGAGAGCGGGGTAATAATGAGGGCTGCCAGGCTTGTGTCGTCCCCTAAGGCCACAGTATTCTCGGCACCCAAACGCCCCGTGGTGTCCAACCTGGCCATGGAGTGCGGCTAACCCAGGACCGTCGGCAGTCCCTAAGAAAAAGAAAGGTCGTGAAGTAAAGACCCACCCTGTACAACAATCCCAAATGCGAAGGCCATCTTTTTGTAGCGCGGACAAGTGATGTAACCCAGTGTACATGAAGGAATCGAGGTTCTTGGGCTTGTTGGGACCAGGAATAAACCCCCCCGGGAGTACGTACTTCTTCTTATAGCGTAGATTGGGAGCAAGGTCAAGTAAGACCCAGATATAAATCCAGCAGTCTGATTGTTTGCTTTCAAAGAGCTGCGCGCCGTCGATCGAAAGCATGAGAACGGTGTCGTCGGAAGTGAGATCACCACGCATCGCAGCATCGAGTAGAATTGAACTACAGTAGACGTCGTCATAAACGTCAATAGACCCTCCAGCACGGAGCATCACTATTAAGGTGTCCATAGCCCGATTCCGGTGTCCCATGTTCCATGCGCCTTCAGGAGACCTGTACTGGGCCTGTATTTGTGGCCCAACTGGTATTGTGAGTGCCTGCTTGCGGGGCACCGATACAAGCTTTTTTCCTCGTGTGATAGTTTCGTAGCATGCTTCAGAGCACTCAGGACACGCGTCCAAGCCAGAAAAAGGGCCAGTGAAAGCTACACAAGATTTGTAGCACATATCTGTCATGACGGAGACGACGCCTGTCAGCTCAGTGATTTTGCGTTTGAACTGGTCATATGAGAGGGTGTCTGTATCGGGTGAATAGCGTTTGAGAGCCTTGCAGACATTGGTGTACGAAGCCTGAGACCCAGTTGTAGTAGTCACCAGATAGAGATCCAGACATAAGCGTAGGCCCTTGTCGATGAGAAGGGGCTCGGAGATAGGCGACTGTAACCTTTCACGGACGTCAATAGGGACACAATCGTTATCTAGAGTCGCACTGCAGATGCCCTTAATGAAGTCCACAGAGTTCCTAAGTGCACTGAGATGAGGGACAATGTCGTCTGGGTTCCAATCGTTTGGGCCTCCAGGAAGATCGTCAGGTTGCACGTCCCGTTGCCCAAGATACGCATTCCCATCCCCTAGTCGGGTGCCTTCAGCATCCACATTCAGGTCACGAGAGCCACCACTATCACCTGGAGGTGGTCCATCCTCAGGCTGGTTGTTGTCTGAGGAGGTGCCGCCAAGATCGGGCACGAAGTCCTGTTGCCGAGAATTTAGGCTTGAGCCAGGGTCAGGTCTGCCATCGTCACTATGTGGGGGATCGGTGGTGCCATCTATAACCTGGGTGCGCACATGTGGCAGCCTGTTGAGGTCAAGTTCTGGTATCGCCCCATCATCTTGTGTGGGTTCTGGGTGGCCATCGCCTTCAGTGTGGTTGTACTGTGCGTGTTCATTGGATAGGCTCTCTCTCCGACTTGGAGTTGAGGTTTCTGGCCCCACAGGGCGGTGGCTCAATGCCAACCTGATGCGCTTGCCAGGAGCTGTAGATGAGTGTGACCTCCTCCGCAGAATTGATGACCTTCTCCTCGAGCGCAGAGACTGGCCAACATCTGGCTGAGGGCGAGTGGATGTGGCACTGGTACTGACGACTGGACATAAACCATAGCGCGGCGCCGAGAACAGGTGAGCACACAAGCTGCAATAAATAGTGCTCATTTCACGAACGATGACGATCCTGATCCCAATACTTTGCGTGATTATAGAATGTCGCTTTTGAGACGTTTCTAAGGTACTTGCAATGTCTTGAGCAGCCGCACTGATATGCCCCACGCGATGTAGGCATCAGGCTAAGCTTAGTCTCATATAGTAAGGCACAAGATCCTTGTAGCTGTTGTGTTGAAAGCGAGTCGAATGTTCCAGAGGACGCAGGAGAGCACGTAGAAACGAGTACAAGAACAAGTATCCACTAGTAGCGTCTGTGGCCGAAGTCGTCTGAAGTGCCAGTGTTGGCCAGTGTTGTATGCGAGCGAAAGAGTCTGAAATGGATCGACTTAAAATAATTATATTGCGCGTCTTGGGCAAGTGTCCTCCGAGGACAAGCTTGAACAAGGCTCAAAGTGCACGCAGCCCAGATATAATTCATCTCGAGTGAATGATTTTGAACTCAATAAATCCTTATCCGAAATGAATCAAACAAATTCTATAATCTTCATTAATCTTCATCCTCCGATGGATCGTTTCGTTTCGATCACTATCGTTCTCTTTTCTTCACCGGGATTCTCACTGGGATTCATCAACCAAGAGTCTGTGATACAACCGAGCGCCCATTATGAATGAGAGATATAGCGAGGAGGTACGTCACCGGTCTTTCTGACAATTAGAGAGACAGATGAAATGCACCGATCTTGTAGAGCACGAATACGACTCCACTTGGGCGGCCTTTCTTTCAGCCTGCTGCTCCCCTTACGGCTCCTTGCGCCATGTCGTCCTTTATGCGTAGGTTCAAGCAGTCTCAATTCTCCAACATCAAGGACACGCCCAGTCTCATACATTCACCATCTACGATCTCGTCGACATCTAAACATCTCAATCCTCGATCTCGATATCCCTGCGCCGGCGGATGACAACCTTTATTTCCTTGTTACATTTTCGCAGGGGTCGAGGACGCTCTTCCTCCAAGGCCATTTCCCACATCTCCAATGTCCCATGGCCCCGCTCTCCTAGCCGCTCGCCATCGCCTGCATCTTCAGATACCCGTCCTCCCAGCGGCCTCGGGCGACGTACTAGCGTTATCTCCGAGCTGGACGTTGCCTGCACCGATTCGCCTGTCTCACCAACCTTCCCGCACATGTCCGAGATGTTCCCAAGCGTACCAACATACATCGTCCCACCCAGCGCACGGTCCTCCTTCCAAACGCACCCCACCCGCGCCCGCACACTTAGCTCACCCGCACTCCTGCACTCCCCGACCGAGTCCGCCCACGCACCTCCACCTCCACCACTGCCCCAGCGCACCATAGTGACTTCCCCACAGGTATTCGAGCCTCGCACGCCACGGCTCGCCCGACAGCAGGCGCGCCAGAGCCCTCCGATCCCACTCTCATTCGTCATGGTGCACATCCCGCGCTCGCGGCTGCCCGTCCTAGCCCGCGTATCGAAGCGCTTCAGCGCCGCCGCCCAACTCGCGCTCTACCGCACGCTCGAACTGTCCGCAGACGACGCTGACGCCTGTGTTGCGCGGCTAGCAGGCGCACCACATCTCGCGGCGCTCGTGACGACGCTGACGCTGCGCGCCTACCCGCCTGCGCATGGCCCGTCCTTCGTACTCGCGCTGGCGTTGGCGCTCCGATCGATGCGCGCGCTGTCGGCGCTGACGCTGCCAGCCTTCGACGCGGAACTGCTCGCCGCGGCGCCCGGCACGCTCACGCACCTGACGCTGCTCGCAGACACGCTGCCCTACGCGTTCTTCGACGGTTTTCTCGCCGCACCCGCACGTGCGCATCTCACCCACCTAGCTCTGCCCCATTTCGTCGGCGTTCCCCCTGCAGCGCAGGACGTCCCATCAGCCGCCGTCCCCGCGCCTTGCTGTGCTCGATAGCAGTCCTGGCCTCGCAGTCGCGCTTGCTCCTGGTCGTCCGCTCCGCCGCGTGACGCTACACATTGCGAGCACGCTGTATGATGGCCTGCGCCCCGCGGCCCTGTTTAGCGCGCTCGGCGGCGCGCTGAAAGAGCTCGGACTCGTACTCGCGCCCGACGTGGACGTGCGTACGCATGGGCGGTTATTGGGCGCCCTGGGAAATACTGGCGCGGGGCTCGAGGCGCTCGAACTGAGTCTCGACGGGACTTCAGATGAGGTACGCGTCGGCTGCCCTCCCCCGGCTCTTTCTCTGACTGATTAGTACTAGGTCTCGCTTCAAGCGCTGTACAAGCAAGTTGGTTCCCTATTACCGAACGTGCAGGCGCTCCGTACGCTCCGCCTGCGGACTTCACTACCGACCGAGGCTGCAAAGGCGGAAGAAGGCCTGTCGCGTCTCGCGCTATGGACACGCCCTCCGCTGGGATCGGCATTACGCAGTGTCGTGTTTCCTTCGGGGGCGCATTGGGAACTTGAGCAGGGGGAATGGGCACGTGTGAACTGAATTCGTGCATGCCCATTTTTCTTTTTTTTTGGATGTTTTCTTTGCCGCATATCTTTCTCATTTGATAGTCACACTCATTACGACTTTACGTTTTTCTATGGTGAAAAGGGTTTGGGTCCCCATCCAGACGGCCACACTCTCCTTTTGTTGATCCTGCACGATCACTACCCGATATCCACGCATTATAGCTGTCTATAGTTCCGTCGTAATGCTCATATTCATCACGTTACCCCACCGTGTATATAACACGACACGTACTAAGCAACTCATCAACTTGTCTAAACTCTCCCCAATCGCGCCACTTCGCTCCTCTTCTGAGAAGACTCTTCTGAGAAGAGCTGTACCATTGGTCAAGTATAATATAATCGGATTCACGACGAACTTGCAGTGAGCATGTATCAGAAAAAATACACATTTACACACACCGGTATTTCCGGGTGGAAGATAAGTAGATTACATTGAGACGTTACTCTACTGCACCATAAGCTGATTTCAGCCAACCTAATCGAGTCGACTACCACCTTTCGGAAGTTCGATTTACTGTAAACAGCGATAGCAAATACGCATTTCAGTTGATATAATGCGACCGTCTGCGCCCCCGCGCGGCCTGTACACCATGAGAAGGGGGAAGAGTACGCTGGTGCCAAAGGCGCTGATACCGGGGGACCGAGACCGTAACGTTGGGGTACAGTAGTGGTGCGGAAGTGCTTCAGCCGGGCATGAGAGAAGGGAGGGAAAGCACGTACCGATCTTGTTGAGCGCGAACACGAACCACCCAGGACCGCTTACCCTCCGCCTCGTGCCCGCGCACGTCCTCCTCGACCAGCCGGCCGCGGCAACCAGCTGAGTAGAGCCTGGGCTCGGACAACACCGTCGCTCACGTCCCGCAGAGGAGAATGGGTGGGACGGATCATGGGCTAGGTCGGTGAGCAAGATGGCGTGCTCCTCCTCTGCGTCGTTGGACCTGGGATCAAGCAGGCGAGCATCTGGACCCTTTTTCGAGTTCTGAGCCAGACCGACGTCCAGAGTGAAAATAATTGGGTGCGTACTTCATTTGGGGGATAGGCTTGGTTTGTCGTTGTTGAGAAGGTCACAAGGGTGGTTGAAGGAGATGTTGTCGAGCTGACTGCTTCTGATGATTCGGAATTGGTGTAATCAAGAAAGGCTGGATTTTTGAGAGAAACAACCGTCAAGTCGAACCAATCGGTGAGGTCGATTACCCCGAGAGTTGAGTTGAGTCGAGAAAGTCACGTGAAAGGTGGCGCAATGTTGCTATTTGTTTTTCACACGTGTCGCTCCTCGTACTCGTACATCCATCTGCTTCATCGGAGTTCTTCACACAGCACTCGAGCTTAGAAAAACAAATTCCTTATATCCTGGGATGGAATCGAATTTGAGATCTGTAACTGATACGGACGATCAAGCTCAGTTAGTCGAACAGCTTCCTCTCGAGCATGAGCTAACCGATTCACGAACAGAGTTATTCATTTGAAAGGTATACAGGACCTATCATTCTTTTTGAGAAGAATTAATATAGTTACGTAGAAATATCTGTCGATTTTATCAAGAAACGTCCTACATCCGATCTCGAGCTCGTGTTCAAGCTCAAGGACGATGCCGGCGCCACACGCGAGTCTAACACATTCACGAACGGCGCCCGTGCTCATTGGAATGTCAACATGTTCGTGTCATCGGTCGTGTTTGCACTCACCGTCGAATGCTAATTTATCCGTGTAGCTATCTTAAGACCCACACTCGTGCTACGTTGACCATCCAACGACTCGGAGGACTTTTCAAGATAAGGGTTGCTAAGGTCTCTGTCGAGTTTAAGCCATACAAGTTCGGAGACGACAAGGTTGTCCGTTTAGAAGGTGGTGATGTCTTGTGCCCAGTACAGTCCACTTCTTGCTGAGCGGCTTCACAGATAGCAACCATTGCGTTGCCGTGACTTTTGTGTACAGGAAATCTAAATCCGTGAGCCTTTGGTTGTTCTCTGGTGCCAGAATGCCGTCGAATTCCTCCTATAGCCGGCAGACGTCACTCGCGTTCTTGGCTCTCAGACCACCTCCATCACTCCAATGAGCACCCAGCAGCCGAGTCGTCGAATTCCAGAAGTCCGGTTTCGAGTGCTCATTATAGGCAGGGCGAACGCAGGAAAGACGTCGATCCTCAAGAGAATCTGCGAAACGACAGAGAGCCCTGTCATTTACCGGGGAGGGGAAGAGGTACGTAGTCCAACCGTTTGTCTGCGAATCTGATGTCACTGCGACCAGGTTTAAACTCGACCCGTCCATGGATGTAAGTGACAGTGGTACTTCTCTTTGGTCGCCTCTAAAATGTAGCCAGCGAGGGGAGCACAGGATCGACGACGAACTTGTCTTTTCCAATCATCGAGGCTATGTTTTCCATGACTCTCGCGGAATCGAGGCAGGTAGTGCAGAGGAACTCGACACGCTGCGAAAATTCATTCAACAAAAGTGTGGACGTGGGCGACTGCGAGACAGATTGCATGCGATATGGTTGGATTCCCGAGTGTTCACGATTACGACAACTGATGGTCATATTTGAGGTACTGCGTGCCAATGGACAACAAGCGACCACAGCTCGATCTTAAATATTTCAATGACATCTGTCCTGAACGGAATGGTGCGTCATTACGGAGATTCGTGACTTTGTTTAACAAATAATATTCAGTCCCTGTGATTGCTGTGTTTACAAAGTACGATCAATTTCGGCGAAATGTCCGAATCCACGTGGAGGATTTTGGAAGTCCAGATGACGACGTACATGATGTGGAGGAGAAGCAATTTCAAGAGCACTATGTAAGTCCCCTTGGTGATGATGTCAGATTCGTGCGATTAGAACGTAGGTTGAGAGGCAAATAGCGGAGTTGGGTGCTAATGCTTTTCGGCAGAAATGCACAAGCAAAGTCTGGGCTGCGATAAGCTTATTGAGGCGACGGCTGCAGCTTTGAATGACGACATCGTCGGATTAATGCTTTTGGCTGTGCAAAAGGGAAATTTAGAATTGAGTGTTAAAAGAGCTTTGACGCGGTGAGTGCGCCAATTGAAAGGGCGAAGTGCGCGACGATGACAAGCATTGCAGTGTCCGTTCCCGTATTGGCATGGACGTCAAAGATATTGTCCGGGAATGTCTTGTCCCGTTTCCATATATCTGGGTAAGTTAATCAAGTCTTAATTGCGATGCATGGCTCATGATGGTTGATGCCCGCCGACTCGTAGTGGGTAAGTGTCAGCTCTTAGTCGCGGTTTTGAGATCGACTGACCTGACCTTGCACTGCGATCCAGTTTGTAAGCAGCAACTGTCCCGCTGCGTTTCAACACTGCTGACAACGGCTGTCCTCGGCTCTCCAGTCCGTGAGTGGCTGCCGTGGCTCGCTGTGTTTGAAGCCTGCTGACGACGCCTGTCCTCGGCTCTCCAGTCGGTGAGTGGCTGCCGTGGCTCGCTGTGTTTGAAGCCTGCTGACGACGCCTGTCCTCGACTCTCCAGTTGGTGAGTGGCTGCCGTGGCTCGCTGTGTTTGAAGCCTACTGACGACGCCTGTCCTCGGCTCTCCAGTCCGTGAGTGGCTGCCGTGGCTCGCTGTGTTTGAAGCCTGCTGACGACGCCTGTCCTCGGCTCTCCAGGATGTGAGTGGCTGCCGTGGCTCGCTGTGTTTGAAGCCTGCTGACGACGCCTGTCCTCGGCTCTCCAGGATGTGAGTGGCTGCCGTGGCTCGCTGTGTTTGAAGCCTGCTGACGACGCCTGTCCTCGGCTCTCCAGTTGGTGAGTGGCTGCCGTGGTTCACTGTGTTTGAAGCCTGCTGACGACGCCTGTCCTCGGCTCTCCAGTTCGTGAGTGGCTGCCGTGGCTCGGTATGTTTGAAGCCTGCTGACGACGCCTGTCCTCGGCTCTCCAGTTGGTGAGTGGCTGCCGTGGCTCGCTGTGTTTGAAGCCTGCTGACGACGCCTGTCCTCGGCTCTCCAGGATGTGAGTGGCTGCCGTGGCTCGCTGTGTTTGAAGCCTGCTGACGACGCCTGTCCTCGGCTCTCCAGTTGGTGAGTGGCTGCCGTGGCTGCTGTGTTTGAAGCCTGCTGACGACGGCTGTCCTCGGCTCTCCAGTATGTGAGTGGCTGCCGTGGCTCGCTGTGTTTGAAGCCTGCTGACGACGCCTGTCCTCGGCTCTCCAGGAAGTGAGTGGCTGCCGTGGCTCACTGTGTTTGAAGCCTGCTGACGACGCCTGTCCTCGGCTCTCCAGTATGTGAGTGGCTGCCGTGGCTCGCTGTGTTTGAAGCCTGCTGACGACGCCTGTCCTCGGCTCTCCAGGATGTGAGTGGCTGCCGTGGCTCGCTGTGTTTGAAGCCTGCTGACGACGCCTGTCCTCGGCTCTCCAGTTGGTGAGTGGCTGCCGTGGTTCACTGTGTTTGAAGCCTGCTGACGACGCCTGTCCTCGGCTCTCCAGTTCGTGAGTGGCTGCCGTGGCTCGGTATGTTTGAAGCCTGCTGACGACGCCTGTCCTCGGCTCTCCAGTCGGTGAGTGGCTGCCGTGGCTCGCTGTGTTTGAAGCCTGCTGACGACGCCTGTCCTCGGCTCTCCAGTTGGTGAGTGGCTGCCGTGGCTCGCTGTGTTTGAAGCCTGCTGACGACGCCTGTCCTCGGCTCTCCAGGAAGTGAGTGGCTGCCGTGGCTGCTGTGTTTGAAGCCTGCTGACGACGCCTGTCCTCGGCTCTCCAGAGAGTGAGTGGCTGCCGTGGCTCGCTGTGTTTGAAGCCTGCTGACGACGCCTGTCCTCGGCTCTCCAGTTGGTGAGTGGCTGCCGTGGCTCGCTGTGTTTGAAGCCTGCTGACGACAGCTGTCCTCGGCTCTCCAGTTGGTGAGTGGCTGCCGTGGCTCGCTGTGTTTGAAGCCTGCTGACGACGGATGTCCTCGGCTCTCCAGTATGTGAGTGGCTGCCGTGGCTCGCTGTGTTTGAAGCCTGCTGACGATGGCTGTCCTCGGCTCTCCAGTATGTGAGTGGCTGCCGTGGCTCGCTGTGTTTGAAGCCTGCTGACGACGCCTGTCCTCGGCTCTCCAGTATGTGAGTGGCTGCCGTGGCTCGCTGTGTTTGAAGCCTGCTGACGACGCCTGTCCTCGGCTCTCCAGTTCGTGAGTGGCTGCCGTGGTTCACTGTGTTTGAAGCCTGCTGACGACGCCTGTCCTCGGCTCTCCAGTTCGTGAGTGGCTGCCGTGGTTCACTGTGTTTGAAGCCTGCTGACGACGCCTGTCCTCGGCTCTCCAGGGAGTGAGTGGCTGCCGTGGCTCGCTGTGTTTGACGCCTGCTGACGTTGTCTGTCTCGGGCATTCAGCGTGTAAGTTGCTCTTTACCTTGCCGCGTTTTCTTTCTCGTTGATCACACCTGTTACTCTCCATTGAACGGACTCATTTTTTTCCTACTAGCGTGTGCGTGGATTCTCTCCTTTCCAGCTTGTTAACGATTTGCTCACATTTAGTTTTTCAGTTTGTAAGTTCTTTCCCATACGTCTACTCAACCGACCATCTCACTTCTTCGTAAGGTCGACCAGATTATGTCGTTTCCCACCATTCAAAATCTGTTTGTTAGTATCATTGTCATTCATCCCTTGGTTACCATATTTATCTTTTTTAGCTCACCCCCACCAGTCTTGGCGGTTATCATTTGATCTATGGTATTTCCCTTTACCGTTTTTAGGGTGTATTTAATGCTTGTTGCAGCTGTTATCATTATCTTGAAGGAAGCCACCTTCTTACGTCTCTCGAACATGTCAGCGGAATCGGCTCTAACCCACGCGGAGGTTGACTATCGCAAGGGAAATATTGACTCGAAGATCCGACAACACCTTACTGCATCTTCTCAAGAGGACTCTGACGAGTCGTTTGCGCGCTTTATCATGGCTATTGATCTGGTACGTTTGTTCTTGCATCTGTTATGAAAATGTCTCGTCAAGCTTTTAGTTCCGTCTCAGTCTTCGGTCGAAATCACGTTTTCATAGAAAAGATCGTTGGTTTACACTGTTCTGGGGACCAATATTCCCGTACAAGTGTATTTTCATAGCGCAGTTGACAAGGAAGGATAAGTGCGTCTACTGCCGAATAGTACAGGAATCGTACTAGTTGAGCGGTGTATAATTTGTACGATTGAACCGGATGTCTTAGACCACTTCCATGTCCATTCGTCTGCTCGCGCTTCATCTGTCGCTCTCCCAGCGGCCTCTAGCAGAGGTCGCGGCGGTCGTAGAAGTAAATACACATACAGCACATATGGTGGCGTGGAGTGCGTTGCCCGCCAGACCCATGTGGAATGGGTGCTTTAATATGTGGTCAAGCCTGGCGACCTTGTGGGGTCGGGGCCATGGGGCTGCGCGATATGCACCTCGTCAGATTGTGTGATCTCCCTGAGGCTCTGTTCTCGAAAAGTCCAGTCAGATGAGTGGGGTGGGAGAAGAGACAGCAGAAGGTGCAGATTGATGTATGCCTAAAGGCGCACGGAGTGTTTCGAGGTTGATCTTTTCCATGAACGTGAGCATCATTCTCGGATCAGCTTGGGTGGGCGGTGCTATGAAGACTTGGCCCACCCCCTTCTGCTCTTCGCATGTTCGAGGGCATGCGAGGGCTGTGGGGATATGATTTTGTCATTTGGTTTGGGGCTTCTTACGACTAGACCATGACGGTGGTGATGTCTTGGGTGATGTTATCAAGAATTACATGGAGGCTCTGTGTTCAGACTGGGAGTCGGACGGGCAGGGCGCATAAGAGCAGGGGACACACAACACACGATGAGGAAAATCCATGTACTCAGGCTGTGGATCCGGCTCAGGAGTTCTTATGCACTGGTGGGCGTACTCTGGGTGGAGACAACGATACGAGGCCAACTTAAACTGAAGATACCCATAATACAAGTGTTTCCAGAGGGAGAGGCATGGCCCAAGCCTCGCTTTGGCTGACGGTGCCCTGTTACCTCCACATACATCATGATCTCCCACCGTGTACTTAACACACGTACACAGCAACTCATAAACTCGTGTGAACTTTCCCGATCGCGCGCTTCGCTCCTCTTCTGTCTGAGAAGGGCTGTACTATTGGTCAAGTACAGTATGTTCAAATTCACGACAATGTCTTGTGGAATCGGTATCAGAAAATAAGACACATTGGCACACGTTGATGTTTCCGACGATGATGGGTGACAACAGCTCTGCTTCAAGAGACTCACGTGTCTACCTGGCACGGGCGACGCTGCCAATTTTCACGTGCACGGCCTCCGTGTAGTCTGGCAAAACATTCTATGCATTGATATCTCGGTGGAGGCGACGATTCGATGATATTTCAAGGAAAGCCACAGTCCGCAGATAGGAAGAACGGAGAATGCAAAGATGAGATCTGAGCCAGATCAAATAAGGAAGGGAACTGATCGATCGTGTGAACCATCGACGGGATCAAAACCGATCAGCAACTTGAACGTTTGAACTCTTGCTTCCGTCACATTCCAGGGGTCCAGTTGCGAGTCCCAATTATACGAAGGGAAAGTGCAGGAAAGGCAAGGAGTGAAACAACTGTGAACTGGAGAAGGGAGAAGGTACGTGGCCCGCGCCTTTTATCTACGAGTCTGATCGATCTGATCGCCCACAGATTTTAGTGACGATCTTACTTTCCTTTGGCTCGACGAGCTTGTATTCTCCATCCGCGTCGTCACGTCTTTCACGACCCGCGGAATCGAGTCAGGTACTACAGAGGAACTCGAGATTTTACAGGTATTCATTCGACGCAAGTGTGGAGAAACGCGATTGCGAGACACTTGGCGAGACAGATGGTATGCGATATGGTTTGGACTCTCTAGTGTTCACGATTACGACGACTGACGGTTAATGTTTTTAGGTACGGCGCCGCCCTTGGCTAGCTCTCGCTACAAGCGCTGTACAAGCAGCTGCTAAACATGCAGATGCTCCGCCTGCGCGTTACTCTGGCAACTGAGGCTGCCAGGCGGAAGAAGGCCTGTTGTTCCTCGCACTGTGGACATAACTGGGATCATCCGCCGTGTTTCCTTCGGGCGCTGGCGCTCACGGAGGGACTCAGGAAAGTGGGTGCGCTGCGAGCGTGAACCACTTGCGCTCTTTTTTCTTCTCTTTTTTTTGGGTGTTTTTCTTCGTGCACATATGTTTTTATATCTCTCATCACACATTGCGACCTGTGTTTTTATTTTTTGAAGTGAAGGGCGCGGGTATTCTCATGCTGCTGCCATCCAGACGGCCCACACACTGCTTTTAATTTTCCTTAATCCCTGCACGATTGCTACCCGATACCCTCGCACTACAGCTGTATGCAATAGTTCTGTTGTAATACTCGTATATATCATGTTATTGTACGGGCTCAGCGCCACATGAACTCTCCCGAATCACGCGCTTCGCTCCTTTTCTGTCTAAGAGCCCACTATGAGTAATACGGCGGCAGGTTCGTCGGTTACCTTGAAAAGTTACAGCCGTTCCTTTACCTTGCCGCTCCTGGCAGATGCCTGCTCCGACATAGCGGATGGGGCGTGGACAGCCACGTCAGTTACTTGCCATCGTTACATCTCGATACGGTAAGTCGTGCGGCGCGGCGGTGACTGAGTGGAACGGGTCAGTCAGTGGCCAGGCTGGCGGGTAAGTGCCGATGGAAGGCAACGGAAAGCAAACATACGGAGCGCCTGCACTGCTCCGGTACACTGCGAACTTTGAGATCGAGAGCACCTGGATTCTTGTTCAGTCGCGAGCCTGCACGATGTTAGCTGCAGCTTCCTGCGCGACGAAAATTGGTTGCGTACTTCATTTGAGGGTCAGGGATTAGTTTTTCTCCGAGTTCGTTGAGAGGGTTATAGGGTCGATGGAGGATGATGCTGTCGGGTTTCCCATGGTGAATCGGGTGACAAGAGGTATGTGAGAAAGGTTGGGACGTCGGCGCTTCAGCCCCGGGGTATTTGAGAGGAACACCAGTGGTAACAAATCGAACCAAACGGCGCAGTCAACTAACACATGTCATCCGGTGTTGAGGCCTTTGAGGAAGCGAGGCGTGATGAGGCGGTAGTTGTCAGGATGTTGTCATGAACGAGAGGCTGTAGAAGAATGGATAACGGCTTTACCTCGCTCACTCATCGGCCTGTAGCGAGGATTGACGTCTTGGCTATGAGGCGGTGGGACGTGTCCATTCTAGAGCCTCTCGCGGCACTCTCACGACCCTCCTGCGTCTTCGGCTTCTGCTTCAGGATCCGTAGCTCGTATATCTGCTTCATCGGAGTCGTCTATCCAATTTTTTTTGGAGATGGTAGGAGGATGAAAACAGACAGCTACGCACCGGTCATGTTGAGCACGAACATGAACGCTTGGCCTTGCACCTGCACACTTCTCTCCGACCAGTTAGCGTGGCCCCGCATCAAGCACGAGCAGCACAATGTCGGCCCAGGCGGCAACCTTGCGCAGCGTGCGGATGTAGTCGCACTACGACTTCTCTTTTATCCACCCGCCCCCGACAGAGACTTGCTCCGACACAGCGGACAGGGTGTCCGGCATGGCAGCGGACGGTTGTTGGCCACGTGAGCGACGAAAGCTTCGGCCCAGACGCGATCACCGCGTCTTCGTGACGTGGGTCCGACCGGGCGGAACGGATCGGCCCTCGGTGGTGGAAAGGTCGGCGAGGAAGATGGATGGGGATGGACGGCAAGCGTAGGAGTATTTGCGTTGCAGACTTTGGGATGAGGCAGATGCACTGACCCTATGTCAGCTGCGTTTTCCTGAGCGACGAAAATCGAGTGCATACATTACCAGAACGGGATTGATTGCTTTTGTGAGGATTGGTTGGGAGGGAGATATTATCGAATGTTTCTTTTCATGACGAATTGGTGCAAATGTGAAAAGGGGTTGGATCGACGTCGACGCACGTATTGAAGAGAAACGCCGGTGACCACAAGTCGAGCCAAACAGCGTAATCGACTACCTTATGTCACCGGGCGTTGAGGCCATCGAGGACAAGAGACGTGAGTTGACAGTGCCAGGATGTCGTCATGAATGAAGCTGTGTAGGAACACACAACAGCTCTGTCCCAGAGGCTCATGAGTCTCGGATCAAAAGTGGAAAGCAACCCGATCGATCGTGTGAATCATCATCGATCGAGGACGGGATCAAATCGATCAACAACTCTTGCTTCCGTCGTTCTTTACTTGAATGCCAAAGATCCAGTTCTGAGTCCGTTTGCCCGTCTATAATAAGGGACTGTCCTTATTACAGGACGGGCAAACGCAGGAAAGACGTCCATCCTACAAAGTGTCTGTGATATAACGGGGTGCTCCACTACACCGGGGATATAGCTAGGAGGTACGTCACCAGGTCTTTCCGACAATTAGAGAACGTACGAAAGCGACTCCGTTTTGGCAGTCTTGCTTCCAGCCTGCCTGTTCCCCATTCCCCCCTACGACTCGCTCCTCTTCCTCGCACCCAGCCTTATTTTCTGCACAGGTTCAAGCATTCTCAAAACCTCGGTATCAAGGCCACGCCCATTCTCATGAACTCACCATCCACGATCTCTTCGACATCCATCTCGATATTCCATCCCTGCACCGGTGAATGACCACCATTGCTTCTTTGTTGCACTCCCATCGGGGACGGGGACGGTCCTCCTCCAAGGGTACTATATCCCACATCTCCGTGGTCCTAGCTACTTGCCATCTGTCCTCCCAGCGGCCTTGTACGACGCGCCAGCATCATTTCCGAGCTGGACATGGCCTGCACCAATTTCCTGCGTCTCGAAGCGCTTCAACGCCCCCGTGCAACTCGCGCTCTACCGTACGCTCGAGCTCTCTGCTGACGATGCCGACGCACGCGTCGCGCAGCTAGCTGGCGCGCCGCACCTCGCGGCGCTCGTGACAACGCTTGTGCTGCGCGCACCTACACGCTCTTCAAAAACTTTCTCGCTGTGTCCGCCAGCGCACGCATTACCCACCTCGTGCTCCCCCACTTCGCCGGCGTTCCCCCTGCAGCGCACGTCGTCCCATCCAATGCCGCGTCGCACCTTGTCGTACTCGACAGTAGCCCCGGCCTCGCGGCCACGCTCGGTTCCAGCCATCCGCTGTGCCGCCTGACGCTACGCATCGCAAGCACGCTGTACGACGGCCTGCACCCGGCGGCTCTGTTTGGCGCGCTTGGCAGTACATGGAAAGAGCTCGGACTCATACTCTCGCCCAATATAGACATACTCACGCACGGGCGAATACGGGCGCGGGGCTGGAGGTACTCGAGCTGTCTCGGGGGCACTTCAGATGAGGTATGCGTCGGCTGCCTCCTACCACTTGACACTGACTAAACGGTACTAGGTCTCGCTATTACCGGACGTGCAGGCGCTTCGCACGCTGCGCCTACGGACTACTCTAGCGACTGAGGCTCCCAAAGCAGAAGATGGCCCGTCGCGTCTCGCGGTATGGAACTAAATTCATGTATGCTCGTTTTTCTTTTCTTTTTTTGGATGTTTCTTTGCGCATACGTTTGCTAGGTTTATCTCTCATCCCTTCGCTACACTCATTACGACTTTCACATTTTTTCTTTGGATAGAAGGGCGCGGGTCTCCATCCAGGCGGCCACTCTTTGTTGATCCCGCACGATCGCTACCCGATATCCTCGCATTATAGCTGTTTATAGTTCCGTCGTAAAGCTCGTATACATCACGTTATTCTTACCGTGTACATAATATACGACACGTACTCAGCAACTCATCAACTCGTCTAAGATTTCCGGAATCGCGCACCTCGTTTCTCTTCTATCTGAAAAGAGTTGGCCAAGTACAGTATAACCGAATTTACGCGGCGAGTGTAGCACACACACGCACACACACTAATGCTTTCCAATGATGGCAGGAGATGGATCACACTATTGAGATGTTGATCGAGTTGATCTTCGGAACCAGTTCGGACAGAGCAGATACGCATTCCAGCAGACATAACGCGACCCGCCTGTGCCCCAGTTCGGCTTGTAGCATACGTCATGAGGAGACGGAGGATTGCGCTGGTGCAGTGCCACCAAAGGATATTCGTGCGCTGGTACCAGCCCGCGGAGCGGGAGGGCAGCGTTGTTCTCGTAGTGCGGACGTACTTCAGCCGGTATATGGATTCTCGCGCAGCACCAGGTCGGTCCGAGAGTTCGAGAGAGAAGGGGACGGAATGCACGTACCGATATTGTTGAGCGTGAATCGAACCGCTTGCCCTCTGCCCCGCGCCCCGCGCCCATCCTTCTTGACCGGCCGGCTGCGATACCCTGTCGGGTCGTGCGTATCAAGCACGAGAAATACGATGGCGAGATAATGGGTATAGAGCTGCTACAGCTGTTCCTTTGTTTTTCTTGCCCCTGGCAGACGCCGGTACCGATACAGCGGTTGGGACGTCGTGCATGGTCACGGAAGTCGCTAGGCGTCTCCGTGACGCGGGCAACACGGTGGAGACAGGAACGAGGCAATGCCAAGGTCAGCGGGAAAGACGGAAGTGACGATACTGACTTTGAGGTCGGACACGGCGGCACCTCGATCTTTTTGAGTTCTGAGCGATGTTGGCCACATTGTCCCGAACGAGGATAATTGGTGTGCGCACTCCATTTGAGGGGTAGGCTACAAGGATGATTGACGGTGCCGTTGTCGAGCTGACTGGCCGTCTCTTTCTATGACGAATTGTGTAAATGAGGGAGATGAGAAGGTCGGAGCGTCAGCCCCAGGGATATTTAGCCTTTTGAGAGACCACAAACGGCGTGGTCGAGGCTACCCCATATCATCGGAGAGTTGACGGGGATTGGCGGTTCCAGAGATATTGTCATGGACGAGAACGTTGGGACAGAACCACGGCTCCGAGTCTACTACCTCCGACCTTCACGACCTTCTTGCGTCTTCAGGTCAACCTCCATCCATCGCTCGTACACCTAGGGTTCGTCACACAGCCTCCGAGCTCAAAAAACCAAATTTATCATCTTGAGATCGAACAGAATCCACGATCTGCAACTGATATGGACGATCAAGATCGGTTACAGCAGGTTCCATAACGATAGATACCCGTCATTTCGAATACATAAGCGGACTTCCGAAACGTAAGAGCGGGGTTCATAATTAAGTGAAGGGAAATATGATTTAGAAATAGGTTATTTTACAGAATTAAAGTTATAGAATAGTTATCTGCTTTTGCGTAGTGGGACGTTCAGTGCAGAGGGTCGTGCACGCCTTCGCATGTTGCAGGACCGTGCAAGCTTGATTTTTTCTATCGGGAATGCTCTGCACTTGAGTTGCTAAGGGCACGTGAAAGTGCGGAACATTGGAGAATTGTGAAAATGGTGCACAGAGCCTAACTGAGGTCTGGGAGGAAATTCTATTTTTTCCATCGTAAATACCATACATACGCGGATATAAAGATCTAGGGACAAGACCGCAGTGCAAGGTCATGGAGCTATTGGAGATGTAGCGCAGGAAAGGCCTGTCCATGTTACGTGGGGGCAAGCATGGGGGGCAGCTGACAAAGCTACTCCTGGGACGGTTGCCCGTCTCATCCAACCACAACCACCTTGCCCACTCCATCCTCGATCTCCTCATATGTGCTCACTGTCTACCCTAGAACCATCATCACTCTCCCTCTTTCAGGTAGATTAGCCTTCCCCCAAATTTGACACTGGGTCAAAGGTGAGTTGTATTTTTTTTCTGGGCTGTGCATGTCCTCGGTCTTCAACTTCAGCTTCGGGTTCCCGCTACACATCTCTCCCTCATTGGCTTCATCACCTGTCAAATGTGTTGGCCATGCCGCCCTTTGTCGTCCACCATTGCCTCCTTCCCTTTTCCCCCACCACACTATTCCCTCAACAACCATCATAAAGACGTGCTTGACGACGAGCTGGGCTTTGGCCCAGTGCTCAAGATATATCCTTTTTTTTTTTTTGTTTCCTTTCTCATTGTCTCGCCTCACCGCTCAAGTCCTCATCGCCTTGCCATGGCTGCTGCGTCCCCCCTCCGCCATCGCCACCACTATGGCACGCAAGACCATCATGATACACCTGCTGTGCTGCGCTCCTTCCTTACCGCTATCATTATTGCTTCGCCACACGCAAGCACGTGGCCGCCGCATACACCCTTCACTAGTCTGTCACCCTGTCACGGTGCGCAAGACTCGTCATGACGCCACGTCAGTGCTATCACAACATGGCCACGCAAGCGGCCACGACGCTGTGTGAAATCCCATTGCAATATCAATTCAACACAGTGGGCATGTCCCACCATGATAAGTTGCAAATGACGGGCAGTGAGGCCACTACGGTGAGGGCAGCAAGACGATAATCATGACCACAACTGCCACAGAACAACTATGACTGCAACCACGGCGATGCAAGGCGAACATGAATATAGTGGCTGGAGCCCTGGACAATCATGCACTGGCGACAATGGCGACAACGGAAGGTGATGGGACGTCGCTGGCCACAATGTTGGCCCCCTTACTTACATTTAGTACAGCTATGGGTTTGTTTCTCTCATCGAATACACGAGATTTCTATATATTTTTTACTTCCGTCCTGTGTGATTGATTCCTGAGGTCAGTACCTCGCGTTCACGGCTTTTGCAGAAAATGATAAGTACGTTATATAAATTCATTATTTAATTACTTCAATTAGTTTGTGTGGGAAGAAAACTCGGCATGGTCACTGAAATACCCATTCAAATGCCGCCTATGTGTGAAAAATGGTTGCTAGGTACAGCGAAATCCAAAATGGGGGGCCCCTTGCGACCACATTAGGCGTACAGGCTGAGTCTGAAAGGGCGTTCTGTTAACCATGCCGAAGTTTTTTCTCACAAAAAATTATTTGTAGTAATTAGAAACAAAATAAAATAAAAATTTGTTGTAATTAAAAGTGAAAATTACTAATCTGTGGATGAATTTCGACAAAGTCGAACTCAAGTGTGCAATTGCAATCGCCACGTTGACTCTCTGCAACACTCTAATCAAGTTCAAGAAAAAAAATAATGATTTGTCCAACGGGATAGGAGGGAGAGTCATGTAGTATATTGAATGTGTAGTTACAGAGTACTGATGTCAGAGTGGGCGCTGTTGCGCAATGATCTGCGGGCTTGCTGGCGTATTCACATTGGCTTGCGCGTATGGCCAGCTGCTGGCATTGCCAATGAGATCGAAAGACTTGACAAATCCCGTGTTTTTGATGGCCACAATATGTGGAAGCGACGGCTGTGGGCACCAGTCAGCTGCAAGAGGACAGCGCTTGAGACAGCGGCAAAATATTGGAATGTAAAGACGGTCCACTACGCCTGGAGTATAAAATGATCTTGACACCATTTGGTGTCATCGGCCGTCACCTTCTTTCATTGTTGATGCCTCCTCGAGCTCGTCGAATACGCCCAAATGCATCTGGTCCAGCTCTGGGCCCAATGCTGCCGCCACCAGCGCCACCGCCAGTGGTGCAGCAGCACTCGTTCGCTCCACCATCGCAACTGCCACCATTCCAGCCCTTGCACCGCTGGAGGATATCCTGTTCCGGGCGACAATAGTCAGTATCATACTGCCAGTCTGGACGCAAATGCACCACCTGCCTATGCGCATCCCTACGGCGCGCATCCCTATGGTGCGCATCCCTATGGCGCGCATCCCTATGGCGCGCACCCCCATGGCATGCCACTGTATGGTGCGCCACTGGCTTACCCTCCACCCCTTCCCCACTTCGCTTCCTATCCTGGGAATGCGCAACTTCAGCCATGGGGTTACGGACACTACCCCACTGGCCAGTTGCCAAACCCCGTCCCACATCCAGTAGCCACACGGCCAGACGAGCAGGCTGAGGTTCAAGACCACGCTGCCGTCACGCCAGATGTTGGGGTTGTTGGGAGAGATGCGCGTACGGCAACAAGTATGCGCGAGGGCAGGGACAAGTCGACGCCAGTGGCGGTCCAACAAAAGAAAAGTTATCCGAATAAGGAAGTCAGCAAAGGAGGTATGTCACTTTTAGTCGGTGAAACGCTTACCACTGACGTCCTGAAGTCTGGCAGTTTCAGGTTGAAGTCGACAGGGAGGTCAGGCAGACCTTTACTGCCCAGACCGACATGACCTGGCCGGTGTTCGAAGCCGAGGCATTGGAACGGTTCAATGCTCGCGAAGATGTGCGTCTGGGGTATCGAGTCAGCGGTGGGAATCGAAGTTGGGCGTCTCTCACCTGCCCATCGGACTGGAAAGTGGCCATTGCCAACGTGCAAGAAAAGGCACTCATGGCACGGACACGCGCAGTGATGATGGAGATAAGAGATGTGGTAAGTGGATACTCTCGACACGCGAAACAAGTACTTACTTTTTCGGGGTTGCAGAGCACATTAAATCGACCGAAAGTACGCGGAAAAGGGAAAGGGAAGGAGAAAAAACGATCCCGCGAGGACGACATACCCCCGGAGGCTACGCCGGAAGCACAGAGCCAAAATAACCATCTCCTCAATTTGCAGAGACATCTGCTATGCAACCTACACAGCAAGTCTTCCGGGTTGCGTAAATATTGCTGGGTTGAGCCAGCAAGACAGGGCGTAGAGGGGGGGCACATTTTTATCGAGCAACTGGAGATGACACATTGGGCAAAACTCATTGTAAGCAAAACAAAACAGTAAACGCAGTGGGCAAAGACTTACCGATATCTAGGAGATCGGTAAAGCGACAAATAACTTGCGACCGAATATATTGCCATATGATCGCCCAGCTACGAAGAAACCAAAGAACGCTCGTGCAGCACCAGAGGTCCACATCGCCGTCAACATCACGCCGACATCGGGTGTGGGGGCGTCGCAGAGCTCCTACGTTGTGTCAGGGTCCCAGGTTACTCGGTCGGGGTCAAGCCCACATCAGGAAAACCTATGTTTTACTTGTTCACACTTTTCTATACTTTTCAATTCTTTTCAGAAAACAATTAGAAAAAGTAAGAAAAAGAAATCCCTCTTTCTTTTTTTTTTACTTGCTGAACTGCCAAAAAAAGTACAGGATAAGTAGAGTACCAAATGACCAAAAATGGACAAAATAAAATGACCAAAAATGGAAATATCGGACCAAACCTTATTTTTTGGTCCGAAAATTACCATATATGGTAATAAATCGGACCAAAATTTCAAAAAATCGGACCAAAATCCAAAATTTTCCCCAGAAATATGCCTAAAAAGTATAAAAAGTACAGAAAAAGAAGAGGGGATGTCTTTTTGCAAGTAGTTGGCTCTTTTCTGAAAGGGTCCTTTATTCCCTTGCTGAAAGCGATAAAAGAACAGAAAGTATAAATAAGAAAAACATATGTTTTCCTGATTGCAGGTCCCTCGCCTGCTACTCAAGTCAGCGATGTCGTTGTACATACCAAGGTGCCAGCACCTGCTCCCATGGAGAATGCGTCGCCTTCTCCACCAGCCTACACTTCCCGGGACCTGTTGTGGGATTGTTATAAGCAACAACGAGTCCCATTGGTATATGAGATACTCACCCTCATGGATATCAAAGAACCGGTGCCAGGTTTGACGTACCTTGATAGCCACACTGACTTGTTCAACTTCGGATACAACGACGCACTCGAGCTCTTTGTGCTGGACGAGTCGCTCCTCTCGGGTTTTGGCCTCGGTACTGAAAATGCCCGCCGCGTCCATCGCTTCATACGAGACAGGTTCTTCAAGCCCCTCGGTTTGATGGACACTACGGCACCCTGTGAACCGCCATCCGCTGAAGTCGCAACTGCTCCGACGACTCAACTTGAAGACACTGCCAGTGCGCAGCATGACGATGGGGTCAAAGGCAAGGTTATGGCAGAGGAAACAGAGATATGGCTTACCATTCCAGGTGATGAGATTGAGGAGGAGGGTGCAATCGACATTGAGGAGGACAAGATCGATGAGGATGGATTCGAGGAGGAGGAGATCGATGAGCTTGAGGTGGACGAAGGGAGTGACATAGAAATCGTGACGGTGTGATTTGTCAGCTTTGTCAGCTGGCTACTGAAAGCACTGTGAACGCGCAAGATACCCTGAAAACTATAGTTTATCCACATGACCATTCAATATATTTACGTGCACACAATGGAGAACTAGAATATCAAGCGCGTACATCGTACCCACAGTGGGCATACCAACCCTTTGCATTATCTGCAGTAACCGAGCGAACCGCCTCCCATAACGCATTATACACTGTGCCATTCTCAGACTCCAAATCTTGGTTCACTTGATCACGATGTGCGCGCAGCCACGCCTTGATGGTCGAGAAGGCAAGTTCAATAGGGTTGAAGTCGGGTGAATACGCAGGGAGGAACAGCAGGCGCGCGCCGCGTTCCTCGACCATTTCACGAATGCCGGCAACCTTGTGAATTGACGCGTTGTCGACGACGAGTACGGAATTGGGGAGAGGCCATTCGTTCATGAGCGGGAGTAAGCCCTGAACGAATCGTCGGAAGTCCGCGCCAGTGATAGCGTTCTCGACAACCTCCAGATGGATTATCCCGTCGAGGGTGATGGCCGGGAGTATGGAGTATTTTGCACCACGGAATTGAAATTCGTACCGACACGCACGTTCACCACGTAACAACCACGCGTATGGCCTCCTCAACGTCAGCCGGTTGAAATGGCTTTCGTCAGCGAAAATGAGTTGTTCCGGGGAGAAGTGCTCATTGATGAGGTTTTTGAAGTCTTCTCGATCTTGCTCATTTCGCTCCAGAGCAGCCCGTGTGACCTACAAAGTCGATGGTGAGGCTGCAGTAATCAGACAGAGATGACCCACCATTTTCATGGTGTAGCCCTCCCTTTGGAGGGAACGCGCAATCGTTTGCACCGACGCCTCGATATTGCAGACCTCACGAAGTTCCATCTGCAACTCCGTGAGGGCTAAGTCGGGTCGGCGATCCACACAATCACAGAGGAACTACACTCCATGAGACAACGACCGAATTGAAGATAGAAACACATACCTTTCTGTCCATCGCAGTGAGGATGCGTGGCCGACCTGCAACAATTGGCTTGCGTGAAAAGTCGCCGGTTTCACGATGTGTGCTTCGCAATCGCTTGATGGATCGCACACTGATTCCCGTAAGTTCATGAATATCTGAGTCGCGAACACCTTGGATGGACAGAGACATGGCCATTTCCTTGAGCTCATTCGAGATGTGACGGCCAACCATGATTATGGAGGGAAAGAGATGGAGGACAAAAAAAGGAGACAACCTTCCGCAACGGGCAGTGAGTACGGGATAACCTTAACTTTGCAGGCCCTTTGCTGCGTGCCGTTCCCAGCATCCCAGGATAACTATTTGATACCCGGGATAACTATTTTATAACTATATATTTGCGAGATACCAAATTTCCCGAGAATTTCAAACTCTACTTAACTATGAAACCCGCACGTCAAATTTGGAGGTCAGCTGTCGTCCATTTTTACTCAAGGGGGCCTCCCATTTTGGATTTCGCTGTATCTACAGCGAGTTGCATAACACCTGGCCCCTGACGACCACCTTACACATACAGGCGGAGTTTTAACAGGACCATGCCGAATTTCTTTCCCACCAAAATTAATCGTAGTAATTAATAAAAGAATTTATATATCCTACTTATCGGTTTTTAAGTGAAAAAACTGACATTCGATGTAAAGAGCTGTACGGGAGTAGAGTCGACGGGGCACCGTGTGAGTTCGTAGGCGGAGGGGATCCCGCAGGGGTTACAGAGGTAGGACAGAGGGGCCGAGTCCGAAGCGTTCGCGACGGCGACAGCTGGTGAGAATGCGAACGGACGAAGGCGAGAGCGAAAGCTAGCGGGGAGACGAGGCGAGGGCGAGGCGAGGGCGAGGAGGGCGAAAACGAGTGACGGTGGCGAGACGAGACAATGACCAGAGTAAGAGTGCCCGAGCGGGGGGCCTGACTCAAACCGGGATCACACTGAGACGAGAGGGGGAAACACAAGCTAGACTGATATTAACGAGCTAAGAACGCGAGCTTATATACATTCGAGATGTATACGACGCATTCCGAACCCAAATGGGAGGGAGACAGTGGGGGATCGAGAGGTAAGGTAACAGGGACGATCGAAACAGAGACAAGGGGATATGGGCGCGGACACGAGAAACCGAAACCAAACATCTAAGTAAAAGGAACCAGTGAAAAGACATGGGTGTACGAGAGTTCACGAACAAAGGAAAACGAGACACGGTGAAGCACGACAATAAGACTTTTCTCCGAATCCAACAGCGGCGCAATGGCAAGCCGCAAGCGTGGGCTCCGACGGCATCTCACGGGTGGCTAAAGAGCTCGATCTTGACATCTTGAAAGGGATATGCGGGGTGGGCGGTGCGACAGAGACGGGGAGTTGAGACAAAGCGACATGAGGCGCGGGGACGCGTTGCCTGACTGCGAGGGGCTGGGGAGAGGGAGAGAGAGATAGGGAGAGAGATTGTATGTGTAAACACACACACTCTCTCTCTCTCTCTCTCTCTGAGGCGGATGAGGAGCCAAGCGAGAGGGAATGCGTTGATCGATGATGGGAATAGCGAGCTTGCGATGCCGTGAGAAACGCGAGACCGAAATGGTAGTAAGCCACGCGACGCCGGACTGAGACTGAAAAGACCAAAATAGACAATTTTGGGGCCAGCGCCCAAGGGATCCTTACAGCGTGGGTGTGCGTGCGTGGATTAGTACTCGGGGAGAATGTCGGGGTCATTAGGCATGTGGTGACAAACAGAAAGACGAGTGTTCAGTGACGAGTTGGTGTAAGACGTGACATGTGATGGAGCATGACAGTGACACGGCCCCAACATGACACTAGTACTGTTGGTATTCAGTAGAGTAGGACGTTTAAGACACAGGAGGAACCAATAGCTATGGGCTCAAGTCGGCAGGGAGAGGAAGTAAGAGAATGTGCTAGGAGAGAGAGGGAGGGGAAAGAGCTGCTTTGAGCTGTGCACTTGGCTGTGTATGTGCATGGCCGCATCAAGAGGCCTCCGGTGACGATCGCAAGTGAGGACTGGAGGAAATGCGAGGAGATCTTGGAGGAGATGGTAGTTAGCGGGCTCACTGGTGGTTTTCCCAGGAAACCCGCAACTGGGGCCAGTGGCAAATATTTGCTAGCTGCTCATGCAAGCACTCAATGGGGGTTTGTGATAATGATTCAGCCAGTTTTGCGGTTGTGGGTGGTTGGTTTGCAGCGTAAGGAGTGGGAGTGGAGGGCACTGAGTTGGAGATCGCAGAACAAGTGGCAGAGTGCCGAGCGTAACAACGCAGATAACTATTCCATAACACTATTTTTTCGAGCTACCTACTACATAACCCCAATTCTTTATGATAACCCTATTTCTTGAGAATTTTCCCGCCTACTTAACTATGAACCCCGCTCTTGAGTTTTGAATGTCCGTATGTCTGCTAAAAAAGGCAGGGGACAAGTGTTTTGCAACTCGCTGTATCGATATGGAACCTGCTGTAGTCGAACAGCTTCCATTCGAAATAGACTGACAGGTTCACGGACAGAAATATTCACTTGAGAGGTATATAGGAACTACCATTGCTTCGGAGCAGAATTTATATAGTCGCGTAGAAATATCTGTTGGTTTTATCAAGAATGTCCTACATCCGACCTCGAACTCGTTTTCAAGGACGATGCGGGTGTTACACACAAGTCTAACAAATTCAAGAACGGCGTCCTTGTTCATTGGAACGTCAACATGTTCGCGTCGTTGGCTGTTTTTTCTTCATCGAGTGCTAATTTCTTCTGCACAGCTATGTTAGGACTCGCACCAGAGCTACTTTGACCATCCGGCGAGCACTTTTCAAAATAAAGGTTGCTGAGATCTCGGTCGAGTTTGAGCCACACGAGTTTGGAGACTACGAGGTTGTCCATCTGGAAGGTGGTGATGTCTTTCTCCCAGTACGATCCACTTCATACTGAGCGCCTTTACAGATGGCAACCATCGCGTTACCGTGACTTTTGTGTGCGGGAAATCCAAATCCGTGGGTCTTTGGTAGTTCTCTGGTGCCAAAAAGCCATTGAATTCCTCCTATAGTTGGCAGACGTCGCTCCTGTTCTTCCTATTTTTGGCTTTCAGGCCACGTTCCCAAACACCGTCGCTCCAATGGACACCCAACGACCCCATTGTCGAATTCCAAAATCCAGTTCCGAGTCCTCATCATAGGAAGGGCAAACTCAGGAAAGACATCGATCCTGCAGAGAGTCTGTGAAACTACCGAGAGCCCCGTCATTTACCGGGGAAACAAGATGGTACGTAGTTCAACCTTTTTGTCTGTGGATTTAGTCGTCTCACTGCGGACCAGGTCACACTCGACCCGTCCATGGATGTTAGTCGCAATAGTACTTCTCTTCATTTGATTCTAAGCATCGAGCCAGCGAAGCGAGCAAAACATCGACGATGAATTTGTGTTCTCCAATCATCCGGGCTATGTTTTCCATGACTCTCGTGGAATCGAATCAGGTAGCACGGAGGAACTTCAGATTTTGCAGGAGTTCATACGACGCAAGTGTAGAGAACGGCGACTGGGAGACAGGTTGCATGCAATATGGTTTGAACTCTCCAGTGTTCACGCATTCACAACTGACGGCCGTGTTTTGAGGTACTGCATCCCGATGGACAACCAACGACCACAGCTCGATCTCAGATATATCAAAGACATTTGTCCTGACAAGATTGGTGTGTCGTTACGAACATTCATGACTGTATTTAACACAACAGTTTCAAAGTCCCTGTCATCGCTGTGTTTACCAAATTCGACCAGTTCCGCCGAAATGTCCAAATACATTTAGAGGATTTCGGAAGTCCAGATGACAATGTATCTGATGTGACAGAGAAACTATTCCAAGAGCACTATCTGCGTCCCCTTGGTGATAATGTCAAATTTGTGCGATTAGAAAGTGGGTTCAGGGTTGATGGATGGTTTACGTGCTGATGTTTTTCGGCAGAAATACACAGGTCAAATAGGCGGTGCAATGAACTTATTGAGACGACGGCCATGGCATTGAATGATGATGTCATCGCATCGATGTTTTCAGCTACGCAGAGGGATAGTTCAGAATTGAGTGTCGACGCAGCTTTGAACCAGTGACGCACGCTTGTTGGGGTTTTTTCCCGCCCCGAGACCTCTACCTATGCAGTCTACGCCGCGACACCGTCTCGTTCCCGTAACACTGAGAATCTCCATTGCGTATTCAATATATCACAATTTATGTTACCGAGCAACTCTCCGTTGTCCCAGGTCAGGACGAGAACTATCGATAAGTCTTGTTGGAAACAGTACAAGTCTCATTTTGCGTCAACAACCGTCGCCACCACCTCAGCCGCCGTTAAAGCTCTTCCAGAACAGCTAAAGTCATCAAAGCCTTGCTTCTTACTGTGAGTTTGTGGTCTCCTCGTCTTTAGATGTCATCACCGGGCAGGTATTCAACGAGGTCGGGCCACCAGTTGTGTATGGGAATGACTGGAACCATGCAGACGATCTTGTGGAGCACAAACACTAACCGAGCCGCTTGCCCTCCGCCCTCCCTCCTAGACCAGCCGGGTCATGCGCGTCGAGCCGGTGACGGGCTCGTCAACGACTTTGTGCAGAGCACTAATGTAGAGCCGCTCCATCGCTGCATCAACTTGCCGCACTCCTAGAAGATGCCTGTCATGACACAGTCAATGGTGCGTCGCGCATAATGGCGGAAGCCACTAGCTACATGAGCGACGAGATCTGCTTCAGGCGCCACTGTCGTATCCTCGTGACTCGGGTTACAAGGCGGGGACTGAGCGGAACGGATCAGTGGCCAATCCGGCAAGAAAGATGGAGCACCGACGCACTGAACGCCTGCGATCCTCCTCCACGCTGCGGACTTTGAGATCGGGCGGCAGGTGCGCCTATATCTTTCTTGAGTTCAGGTTAGCCCAATGTTAGTAGCAATGCCCTGCGTGGATAAAATAGTGTGCGTACTTAATTTGATGCAGGATTGGCCGTTTTGGTCTATTGAGTTTTTGGTACAAGGCCGACTCCGATATCCGGCCCGGACACCCGGAGGAGCGGAGATGTACCGGTGCGACCGCCGGAGAAGGGATGTGTATTGCTGAGTATTCTCGCACGGCAACAGGTCTATATGAATTAGAGAGAGGGAAGGAGCATGGATACAGCCAGACGGTACGCACGGATTGTGTTGAGCACGAACAGAACCGCTTTCCTATCGCATCGGGCTATGCCCTCCTGCACCTTCATCATTTCCCTTCCGATAGAGGGTATCTCCGGCACAGCGGGCGAGACCCAGCGCACCGCGGCGAAAGCTACTAGCCGTGCAAGCGAGAGCGTCGGCTAGGGTGCCATCGTCGTATTTTCTTGCGGTGGAAACTAGGCGGAACACCTCGGCACGTCCTGTAATGGATCTGCAAAATCCATAAAAATAAGGGCAGAACTTAAGGTTGGGCAATTGCGGGACACCTGGGTATCTCTTGAGTTCAACCCTGTTGCGATATGAGTGCACTATCCTGCAAGACAATGGCCAGGTGAATATTTGATTAGCTTCTTGATGTCGACTGAAAGGATAACACTGTTGGGCTTACTTTTCCCAAGATGAATTGACGTCGGTGAGACGATGTGGAATAGGAATTCGATATATGAAGCAATATGAACTTACGAGGTTGATAGAGGCCAAGCGCTAACCATACACCACCTCGGGCTGCGGCCTTGTTGAAATCGATGTCCCAGGGTGGGCTCTCCCTCTCCTCGCATCGTCGCATGCCGGCCCAGGATCAGAAAAGGGGGCGTTGATATCGAGTTCGAAGCACCAGACGGCATTCACGACAACGCCCACTCGTCTGCTCACGCCGCCGCCTCTGCTGCTGCTAGGCCGCGCGGGAATAGCGGAGAGGTTGGTTTCAGCGCCTCGCCTGCCGTGTCTGTGTGGAAGGACCACTCGAACGCGTCCTTCGGCCCAGCGACCTTTTTGGGCCGAATCTGAGGAGGCACGGAGCTGGTGAGACAACGACTACGGACAAGGGAAGGATATCTGTGAAGCGCAGGGGGGTCCTGGTGCAGTAATGACGCACGGAGCGTGTCAAAGTCCGACATGTTCAGACGAGAGATGCTTGTGAACTCCGTGCGTAAGAACACACCTCGGGTCTTGAACACGTGCTGGCAGATCAGCATGGGCGGGTGGTGTTCGAACTGCTTGTAGGTGCGATGTATTGGGTTGCCTCACCCCCTTTACATGCGTACGCGGGTGTTTACGAGGGCCGTAGTGTAGGCGTGTGGTTCCATCATTTGGTGAGAGGACAAACCACGACGACAGTGATGCTCTTGAGAAGGTAGACTCCCATCAGCTCTCGAATAGGATCTTGAGCATGATCTTCCAACTGGCTAGAGGATGAGCAGGATGCGTAAGAGTCAGGCGGGAGTGACGCACGATATCAAGCTGCATCAAGCATGAGGAGTAGAATGCGGAGGTTGTAGGCCTGACATAGACGATCTATGCGCTGGTTGATGTACTCTGGGTCCGCAAGTGGAACGAACAGGTAAGACGGAGAAACCTGATGAAAAGCGCACGGTCGTTCTACTGAGGTGTGATTGCGAATGCGTTTGACGACAGAAAGATGTTGACCGAGTTCCCTACGATTGGTTGAACAATTGAACTGTGGGAACCATCGACCGATGACGGGATCGAATCTATGCAGTGGATCTTGCTTCCGTCGCTCCAAATTGGATCTAGTTCCGAGTCATAGGAAAGGGCATCCGAGTCTGTGAGACAACGGAGAGCCCCACTACGTATATACCGGGGATATAACCGGAAGGAGGTACGTCGCGTCTATCCGACAATTAGAGAGTGAAGCCAGTGAAGTTAGTGAAGGGGCATGGAGACAGATGGAACGTGTTATAATTTAGTGAGGAAATATCCCGAGTAGGGATTAGAGAATTGTGGTAGAGATGAGTAGGGCTTATGCTCCTATCTCCGCAGGTACTGCTTATTATACAGTTATTCTACGGTAACTCAACGTGGTCTGGCCTCGGGTTGTCCGGGATTGTCCATCCGGCAACGTTCCGGGCTCAATCCCAACAGAACGCATCGATCTCGTGGAACACGAACACGACTCCACATGGACAGCTTTGCTTCTAGCCTCCTTTCCCTCCTAGGTTTAGCAGTCTCAAATCTCGACATCAAAGACACTGTAACGCCCAGTCTCATGGACTCGCCATTCACGACATCTAATCTCCCATCTCCATATCCCTGCATCGGTGAATGACCACCTTCGTTTTCATGTTACATTCCCACAGGGTCCGGGGACACTCCTCTAAGGTGCCATTTCCCACATATCCAGGCCCTCCTACCCCTTCCCCGTCACCTCCGTCTCCGAATATCTGCCCTCCCAGCTGCCTCGAGCGACACGCCAACATCATCTCTGGGCTGGACATGGCCTGCACCGATTCCCTGTCTCACCTTCCTTCCCGCGCATGTCCAAGATGTTCCCTAGCGTACCAACACACATCATCCCTCCCAGCGCACGGTCCTCGCGTCCGTACACTCAACTCGCCGGCATTTCTGCTCCCCGACCGGGTCTACGCACGCACCTGGACCTGGAACGCCCCCAGCACATCACGGTGTCTACCGCACAAACATTCGAGCCACGCAGCCCATCGCTCTCCCGACAGTCGGCACGCCACAGCCCTCCGATCCCGCTCTCATTCGTCTTGGCGCACGTCGTGGCTGCCCGTTCTTGCCCGCGTCTCGAAGCGCTTCAGCACTGCTGCCCTACTCGCGTTCTACCGTGCGCTCGAGCTGTCGGCCGACGACACTCGTGCTGCGCGCCTAGCTTCGCACGGCCCGTCCTCCATATTAGCGCTGGCAGCGGCGCTCCGCTCTATCGCACTGTCGTCGCTGACGCTGCCGGCCTTCGACGCGGAGCTGCTCGCCGCGGCACCGGGCACGCTCACGCACCTCGCGCTGCCCCGGCGTGCCCCCTGCAGCGCATGACGTCCCACCCACCGCCATGCCGCGCCTCGCCGTACTCGGCCCTGACCTCGTGGCCGCGCTCATTCCTGGCCGTCCGCTGCGCCGCGTGACGCTACGCATCGCGAGCACGCTGTACAACTGCGCTCGGCGACCCTGTTTGGCGCGCTTGGCAGCGCGCTGAAGGAGCCCGGACTTGTACTCGCGTCCGACGTGGACGTGCGCACGGGCGGTCGTTGGGTGCGCTGGAAAATACGGGCGCGGGGCTCGAGGTACTCGAATTGTCTCTGGAGGGCACCTCAGATGAGGTACGCGTCTGCTGCCCGCCTTGGCTCTGTCATTGACTGATCGGTACTATTGTAAGTCTCGCTGCAAGCAAGGTTGCAAGCGTTGTACAATGGTCGGCTGTTGCCGAACGTGCAGGCGCTTCGCACGCTCCACCTGCGGGCTATGCTAGGCTGCCAAGGCGGAAGAAGGCCCGTCTTGCGCCGTGGACACGACCACCGCTGGGATCGGCATTGCGTCGTATTTCCTTTGGGCACTCACTGGGAACTCGGGCGGGGGGAGGGTGTACGCGTGAACTAAAATTTATGGATGCTCGTCTTTCTTTTTTTTGGGATGTTTTCTTTGCGCACGTATCTTTCTCATTCGTTTGCTACACTCCTTGACCTTTTTTCTTCGAAGAGAAGGGCGTGGATCTCCATCCGGACGTCCACTCTCCCCTTTTTGTTGATCCCTGCACGTTCGCAACTCCTTACATCCCAGCTGTCTATAGTTCCGTCGTAAGGCTCACGTTACTCTCGCCGTGTACATAACACATGACACGTACTCAATAACTCATAAACTCGTATGAACTCTCCCAAATCGCGTGCTCCGTTCCTCTTCTGTCTGAAAACAGTGGCTATAATCGAATTCACGACAAAGTCTTGCAGCGAGTAAGATATCAGAAAATAACACACATAGGCGCACGCTGATGTTTCCGATATTGGTGGGAGATAGATCGACGTCATTGAGACGTTCCTGTATTGCACCGTAAACAATTTTTACTCAACCTGATCGACTTGACCACCGTCCTTCGGAACCAGCTCGAACAGTAACAGCGCATACGCATTCCAGCTGATATAACGCGACCGTCTGCGCTCCCGCTCGGCTTGTATACGATGAGAAGGCGGACGAGTGCGCTGGTGCAGTACAAAAGGATATTCGTGTGCTGGTACCAGCCCGCGGAGCGGGGGGGCGGCGTTGGCGCGGAGCGGGAGGGCGGCGTTGGGGTCGTAGTGCAGACGCGTTTTGGCCGGGCATGTGCATTCTCGCGCGCCAGGTATTTCCGAGAACTTGAGAGAGGAGACAGAAGGCACGTACTGATCTTGTTGAGCGCGAACCGAACTGCTTGCCCTCTGCCTCGCGCCCGCGCACGTCCTCCTCGACCGGCCAACAGCGGCACCCAGCCTAGTCTGTGCGCATCAAGCACGAGCAATACGGCGGCGAGCTCACCAAACGTAGAGCTGCTACACCTACTCCTGCGTCTTGCCGCCCCTGGTAGATGTCGGCTCCGACGCAGCGGATGAGACGGCATGTATGGTGACAGAAGTCGCTAGCTACGCGAGCAATGAGAGTCTGGGCACAGACACCATCGTCGCGTCTCCGTGAAGCGGGTCCTGCGGGGAGACTGGGCGGAACGGATCAATGGACAGGTCGGCGGGAAAAACGGAGGGGATGACGTTGACTTCGAGCGAGGGCAGGCGGGCACCTGGATCCTTGTTGAGTTCTGAACCAGACCGGTGTCCTTGGCGGAGATAGTTTGGTGCTTACTCCATTTGAGGGGTAATCTTGGTCAGTTGTTGGAAGGGTCGGTTGACGTTGTCGTGCTGACCTTTTCCGACGAATTGGTGTAAGCGAGAGAAATGAGAAAGGTCGGATATTTGAAGGAGACGCTAGCTGCCACAAGCAGAGCCAGTCGGCGTGGTCAACTACCCATGTCTTCAGAGAGTCGACGGGAGTTGGTGGTTCCAGGCATGTTGTCGTGGACGGGAAAGTTGGAACAGAACAGGCTTTGTGATGAGGCAGGTGCGCCGCGCCTGGATCGTTTTTGAGCTCTGCGCCAGCACAAGGTTAGCTGCATTGTCTCGCGCGACAAAAATGGGGTGTATACTTAACTTGAGGGTAGGCTTGGTTTATTTTGGGTGTTACAAGGTCGATATAGGAAGGTGCTGTCAAGCTGACTATTCCTTCCCATGGTAAATGAGAGGGATCTGAGAAAGGTCGGAGCGTTGGCTGACGGGTAATCTGAGAGCTACAAGCCAGGTCAAACGGGTTTGTTTTTGCATCTGTTGAGAAGCCATAAGGACGATTGAGGGTGACGTTGTCGAGCTGACTGTCTCTTGCCGTGATAAATGAGAGAGATGAGAAAAGCAAGAGCATCAGCCCCAGGGATATTTGAGAGACCACAAGTCGAGCCAAATGGCGTGGTCGACTACTCCGTATTATCGGAGAGTTGAGACAGAGACGGGAGTTGGCGGCTCCAATTGTCCCAGCCAACACGTCACGTGACATCACGTGTCCACCAATCCATCCCTCGTACATATTTTGAGAAGGCGGAGAGCGCTGGTGTAGTAGTCGTTGGTACCAGACCGGGGATTGAGAGCGTAACGTTAGGGTCATGAGGCGGAGGTGCTTGGGTGGAGGTGCTTCAGTCATGTGTAGGCATTTTCGCGTAGCACCAGGTCTATCCAAGAAGAAGGGGGTTTGGAGACGAAAGGCACGTACCAAGGTTGAGCGAACCCCCCAGGGTCGCTTGCCCTCCACCTCGCGCCTGCGCACGTCCTCCTCGACCGGTTGGCTGCGGCACCCAGCCGGGTCGTGCGCATCAAGCACGAGAAATAAAGTGGCAAGCTTATCAGACGTAGAGTCGCTACGGATGCTCCTTTGTCTTTCCGCCCATGGTTGGTGCCTACTCCGGCGCAGCGGATGGGACGTCGCGCCTGGCGACGGAAGCTACGCAAACGACGAGGGTCTGGTCTCAGACGCCATCGTAGCATCTTCGGGACAGGTGACGCGGCGAAGACCGGGCGGAACGGATCAATGGTCAGGTCGTTGACGGGCAAGATGGAGGGGATGATGCTGACTTTGAGATTGGACAGGCGGGCACCTGGATCCTTTTGAATTCTGGGCCAGACCGGTGTCAGACGAATTGTCCTGAGCGGGATAATCGAGTGCGTACTTCATTGGAGGGGTAAGCTTTTTTTGCGTCTGTTGAGAAGCCACAAGGATGATTGAGGGTGACGTTGTCGAGCTGACTGTCTCTTGCCATGATAAATGAGAGAGATGAGAAAGGTTAGGGCGTCAGCGCGTCAGCCCCGGGATATTCGAGGGACCACAAGTCGAGCCATAAGGCGTGGTCGACTACGTGTCATCGATGTCACCGGAGAGTTGAAGACAACAGACGGGAGTTAGCGGTTCTAGGTGTGTTGCATGGGAACAGAACAACGTGCGTGTCTCACAATCTTCCTGCGCCTTCAGCTCTACGTCTTTCCGTCGCTCGTGCACCTTTGCTCCATCAGAGTTCTTCACACTGCACCCAAGCTTATTTCTTGGGATGGAATCGAAGGCATGGTCTGCGACTGATATGGACGATCAAGCTCAGTCAGTCGAACAGCTTCCTCTCGAGAATAGGCTGACTGATTCACGAACAGAGTCATTCATTTGAAACGTATATAGGACCTACCATTGTCTCTGAGCAGAACTGATATAATTGCGCAGAAATATCTGTCGACTTTATAAGACACGTCCTACATCCGACGGCGAACTCGTTTTCAAGGACGATACCGGTGTCCCACACAAGTTGAATAACTCGAGGACAGTGTCCTTGTCCGTTGGAACTTCGACATGTTCGTGTCATTAGCCCTCACAGGCCTCACCGTCGAGTGCTAGTTAATTCCACACAGCTATGTTAGGACCTACAATAGTACTACATTGACCATCCAACGATCGCTTTTCAAAAATAAGGGTTGTTGTGGTCCCAGTATGGCCCGCCTCATACTGAGCGCCGTGTAAAGAGAACGCACACCCTGAACATTTCACCTCGCCGAACCCGGTAATGTCTCGGTCAAAGGTGGGACCTGAAGATCGTCGGCCGCTTGCTCGATCGTCAAGACGTGGACGGAATCAGAATCGAAGGACCAAGATCGGCGTTAGACGGCGTGAATCTAGCGATGCTTTGCAACCACTGGCATGGCCACCCATCTTCGCAGAACCTCGAAAATCAAATACATATCTTCTATTGCAAATCACCATCCTACACACGGCTTCAAAATGTTCATTCGCACTCCACTTGGACGGCCTCACTTCTGGCCTATCTGTTCCCTTTCCCCCTTACGACTCCCTCTTCCTCCTCCTTGCACTATGCCGTCCTTCATGCGTAGTTTCAAGCAGTCCCAAAATCTCGACATCAAAGATACGCCCAGTCTCATGCATTCACCATCTACGATCTCGTCGACATCTCAATCCTCGATCTCGATATCCCTGCGCTGGCAGATGACAACCTTTACTTCCTTGTTACATTTTCGCAGGGGTCGAGGACGCCCCTCCTCCAAAGCTATTTCCCACATCTCCAGTGTCCCATGGCCCCGCTCTCCTAGTCGCTCGCCATCACCTGCATCTTCGTCCTCCCAGCAGCCTCGGGCGACGTGCTAGCATTATCTCCGAGCTGGACATTCCTGCACCGATTCGCCTGTCTCACCAACCTTCCCGCGCATGTCCAAGATGTTCCCAAGCGTACCAACATACATCGTCCCACCCAGCACACGGTCCTCCTTCCAAACGCACCCCACCCGCGTCCACACACTTAGCTCACCCACATTCCTGCACTCCCTGACCGAGTCCACGCACGCACCTCCACCACCACCACCGCCCCAGCGCATCATAGTGACTTCTCCACAGGTATTCGAGCCTCGCACGCCACGGCTCGCCCGACAGCAGGCTCGCCAGAGCCCCTCCGATCCCGCTCTCATTTGTCTTGGCGCACGTCCCGCGCTCGCGGCTGCCCGTCCTTGCCCGCGTCTCGAAGCGCTTCAGCGCCGCCGCGCAGCTGGCGCTCTACCGCACGCTCGAGCTGTCCACAGACGACGCTGACGCATGCGTCGCGCGGCTAGCAGGCGCGCCACACCTCGCGGCGCGCGTGACGACGCTGACGCTGCGCGCCTACCCGTCTGCGCACGGCCCGTCTTTCGTGCTCGCGCTGGCGTTGGCGCTCCGCTCGATGCGCGCGCTGTCGGCGCTGACGCTACCAGCCTTCGACGCGGAGCTGCTCGCTGCAGCGCCCGGCACGCTCACGCACCTGACGTTGCTCGCAGACACGTTGCCCTACGCGTTCTTCGACGGTTTTCTCGCCGCACCCGCGCGTGCGCATCTCACCCACCTAGCTCTACCCAACTTCGTCAGCGTGCCCCCCACGGCGCAGGACGTACCATCAGCTGCCGTGCCGTGCCTTGCCGTGTTCGATAGCAGTCCTGGCCTCGCAGCCGCGCTTGCTCCCGGCCGTCCGCTCCGCCGCGTGACGCTACACATCGCGAGCACGCTGTATGATGGCCTGCGCCCCGCGGCCCTGTTTAGCGCGCTCGGCGGGGCGCTGAAAGAGCTCGGACTCGTACTCGCGCCCGACGTGGACGTGCGTACTCGTGGGCGATTATTGGGCGCCCTGGGAAATACATGGCGCGGGGACTGGAGGTACTCGAACTGAGTCTCGACGGGCACTTCAGATGAGGTACGCGTCGGCTGCCCTCCCCCGGCTCTTTCTCTGACTGATTAGTACTAGGTCTCGCTTCAAGCGCTGTACAAGCAAGTTGGTTCCCTATTACCGAACGTGCAGGCGCTCCGTACGCTCCGCCTGCGGACTTCACTACCGACCGAGGCTGCGAAGGCGGAAGAAGGCCTGTCGCGTCTCGCGCTGTGGACACGACCTCCGCTGGGATCGGCATTACGCTGCATCGTGTTTCCTTCGGGGGCGCATTGGGAACTTGAGCGCGGGGAGTGGGTACGCGTGAACTGAATTCGTGCATGCCCATTTTTCTTCTCTTTTTTTGGATGTTTTCTTTGCCGCATATCTTTCTCATTTGATAGTCACACTCATTACGACTTTACCTTTTTCTATGGTGAAAAGGGTTTGGGTCTCCATCCAGACGGCCACACTCTCCTTTTTGTTGGTCCTACACGATCGCTACCCTATATCCACGCAATATAGCTGTCTATAGTATCGTCGTAAAGCTCATATACATCACGTTCTCCTACCGTGTACATAACTCACGACACGTACTCAGCAACTCATTAACTTGTCTAAACTCTTCCCTGATGGCGCACTTCGTTCCTCTTGAGAAGAGCTGCACTATTGGCCAAGTACGGTATGATCGGATTCACGACGAAATCTTACAGCAAGCAGGCATCAGAAAAAATCCACACCGGTATTTCCGGTGAAAGATAAGTAGATTACATTGAGAGACGTTACTCTACTGCACCATAAGCTGATTTCAGCCAACCTAATCAAGTCGACCACCATCATGCAGGAAGTTCGATTTGAACTGTGACAGTCAATACGCATTTCAGTTGATATAATGCGACCGTCTGCGCTCCCGCGCGGCTTGTACACCATGAGAACGCGGAAGAGTACGCTGGTGCCAAAGGCGCCGATACCGGGGACCGGGACCGGATCACTGGGGTAGTGGTGCGGAGGAAGGTGCGTCAGTCGGGTATGTGAGAGAGAAGGGACGGAAAGTACGCACCGATCTTGTTGAGTGCGAACACGAACCATCCGGGACCGCTTTCCCTCCGCCTCATGCCCGCGCACGTTCTCCTTCAACAAGCCGGCCGCTGCACCCAGCTGGGTAGAGTCTGGGCTCAGACAACACGGTCACGTCTTCGTGACGCGGGTCTCGCTGCGGAGAATGGGTGGGACGGATCATGGGCTAGGTTAGCGAGCAAGATGGCGTGGTCTTCCAATGCGTCGTTGGCCCTGAGATCAAGCGGGCGGGCACCTGGACCCTTTTTCGAGTTCTGAGCCAGACCGACGTCCAGAGCGAAAATAATTGGGTGCGTACATCATTTGAAGGATAGGCTTGGTTTGTCGTTGTTGAGAAGGTCACAAAGGTGGTTGAAGGAGATGTTGTCGAGCTGACTGCTTTCTGATGATTCGGAATTGGTGTAATCAAGAAAGGCTGGATTTTTGAGAGAAACAACCATCAAGTCGAACCACTATGACGAGAAAGTCACGTGAAAGGTGGCGCAATGTTGCTGCTTGTGTGTTTTTCACACGTCCTTCCGTCGTCGTCGCTCCTCGTACTCGTACATCCATCTGCTTCATCGGAGTTCTTCACACAGCACTCAAGCTTAGAAAAACAAATTCCTTATATCCTGGGATGGAATCGAATTTGAGATCTGTAACTGATACGGACGATCAAGCTCAGTTAGTCGAACAGCTTCCTCTCGAGCATGAGCTAACCGATTCACGAACAGAGTTATTCATTTGAAAGGTATACAGGACCTATCATTCTTTTTGAGAAGAATTAATATAGTTACGTAGAAATATCTGTCGATTTTATCAAGAAACGTCCTACATCCGATCTCGAGCTCGTGTTCAAGGACGATGCCGGCTGCCACACTGCAAGTCTGATAAATTCAAGAACGGCGCTCTCGTTCGTTGGAACCTCAACATGTTCGTTTTATCGGCCGTGTTTGCTCTCACCGTCGAACTGCTAATTTGTTGTAGCTATCTTAAAACCCACACAAGTGCTACGTTGACTATCCACGCGAGGACTTTTTAAAATAAGGGTTGCTGAGGTTTCTGTCGAGTTTAAGCCGTACAAGTTCGGAGACGACAAGGTTGTCCATTTGGAAGGTGGTGATGTCTTGTGCCCAGTACAGTCCACTTCTTGCTGAGCGGCTTCACAGATAGTAAACATCTGCGTTGCCGTGACTTTTGTGTACAGGAAATCTAAATCCGTGAGCCTGTTGGTTGTTCTCTGGTGCCAGAATGCCGTCGAATTCCTCCTATAGCCTGGCAGACGTCACTCGCGTTCTTGGCTCTCAGACCACCTCCATCGCTCCAATGCACACCCAGCAGCCGAGTCGTCGAATTCCAGACGTCCAGTTTCGAGTGCTCATTCATAGGCAGGGCGAACGCAGGAAAGACGTCGATCCTCAAGAGAATCTGCGAAACGACAGAGAGCCCCGTCATTTACCGGGGAGGGGAAGAGGTACGTAGTCCAACCGTTTGTCTGCGAATCTGATCTCACTGCGACTAGGTTAAACTCGACCCGTCCATGGATGTAAGTGACAGTGGTACATCTCTTTGGTCGCCTCTAAAATGTAGCCAGCGAGGGGAGCACAGGATCGACGACGAACTTGTCTTTTCAAATCATCGGGGCTATGTGTTCCACGACTCTCGCGGAATCGAGGCAGGTAGTGCAGAGGAACTCGACACATTGCGAAAATTCATTCAACAGAAGTGTGGAGGTGTGCGACTGCGAGACAGATTACATGCGATATGGTTGGATTCCCGAGTGTTCACGATTACGACAACTGATGGTCATATTTGAGGTACTGCGTGCCAATGGACAACCAGCGACCACAGCTCGATCTTAAATTTTTCAATGACATCTGTCCTGAACGGAATGGTGCGTCATTACGAGATTCGTGACTTTGTTTAACAAATAATGTTCAGTCCCTGTGATTGCTGTCTTTCACAAAGTACGATCAATTTCGGCGAAATGTCCGAATGCACGTGCAGGATTTTGGAAGTCCAGATGACGACGTACTTGATGTGGAGGAGAAGCAGTTTCAAGAGCACTATGTAAGTCCCCTTGGTGATGATGTCAGATTCGTGCGATTAGAACGTAGGTTGAGAGGCAAATAGCGGAGTTGGGTGCTAATGCTTTTCGGCAGAAATGCACAAGCAAAGTCTGGGCTGCGATAAGCTTATTGAGGCGACGGCTGCAGCTTTGAATGACGACATCGTCGGATTAATGCTTTTGGCTGTGCAAAGGGGAAATTTAGAATTGAGTGTTAAAAGAGCTCTGACGCGGTGAGTGCGCCAATTGAAAGGGCGAAGTGCGCGACGATGACAACAAGCATTGCAGTGTCCGTTCCCGTATTGGCTTGGACGTCAAAGATATTGTCCGGGAATGTCTTTTCCCGTTTCCATATATCTGGGTAAGTTAATCAAGTCTTAATTGCGATGCATGGCTCATGATGGTTGATGCCCGCCGACTCGTAGTGGGTAAGTGTCAGCTCTTAGTCGCGGTTTTGAGATCGACTGACCTGACCTTGCACTGCGATCCAGTTTGTAAGCAGCTACCGTCCCGCTGCGTTTCAACACTGCTGACAACGGCTGTCCTCGGCTCTCCAGTCCGTGAGTGGCTGCCGTGGCTCGCTGTGTTTGAAGCCTGCTGACGACGCCTGTCCTCTGCTCTCCAGAGAGTGAGTGGCTGCCGTGGCTCGCTGTGTTTGAAGCCTGCTGACGACGCCTGCCCTCGGCTCTCCAGTCGGTGAGTGGCTGCCGTGGCTCGCTGTGTTTGAAGCCTGCTGACGACGCCTGTCCTCGGCTCTCCAGTTGGTGAGTGGCTGCCGTGGCTCGCTGTGTTTGAAGCCTGCTGACGACACCTGTCCTCGGCTCTCCAGTTCGTGAGTGGCTGCTGTGGCTCGCTGTGTTTGAAGCCTGCTGACGACCCCTGTCCTCGGCTCTCCAGAGAGTGAGTGGCTGCCGTGGCTCGCTGTGTTCGAAGCCTGCTGACGACGCCTGTCCTCGGCTCTCCAGTTCGTGAGTGGCTGCCGTGGCTCGCTGTGCTTGAAGCAAGCTGACGACGCCTGTCCTCGGCTCTCCAGGAAGTGAGTGGCTGCCATGGCTCGCTGTGTTTGAACCCTGCTGACGACCCCTGTCCTCGGCTCTCCAGGAAGTGAGTGGCTGCTGTGGCTCGCTGTGTTTGAAGCCTGCTGACGACGCGTGTCCTCGGCTCTCCAGTTCGTGAGTGGCTGCTGTGGCTCGCTGTGTTTGAAGCCTGCTGACGACGCCTGTCCTCGGCTCTCCAGGAAGTGAGTGGCTGCCGTGGCTCGGTGTGTTTGAAGCCTGCTGACGACGCCTGTCCTCGGCTCTCCAGGGAGTGAGTGGCTGCTGTGGCTCGCTGTGTTTGAAGCCTGCTGACGACGCCTGTCCTCGGCTCTCCAGAGAGTGAGTGGCTGCCGTGGCTCGCTGTGTTTGACGCCTGCTGACATTGTCTGTCTCGGGCATTCAGGGTGTAAGTTGCTTTTTACCTTGCCGTGTTTTCTTTCTTGTTGATCACACCTGTTACTCTCCATTGAACGGACTCATTTTTTTCCTACTAGCGTGTGCGTGGATTCTCTCCTTTCCAGCTTGTTAACGATTTGCTCACATTTAGTTTTTCAGTTTGTAAGTTCTTTCCCATACGTCTACTCAACCCACCATCTCACTTCTTCGTAAGGTCGACCAGATTATGTCGTTTCCCACCATTCAAAATGTGTTTGTTAGTATCATTGTCATTCATCCCTTGCTTACCATATCTATCTTTTTTAGCTTACCCCCACCAGTCTTCTTGGTGGTTATCATTTGATCTATGGTATTTCCCTTTACCGTTTTTAGGGTGTATTTAATGCTTGTTGCAGCTGTTATCATTATCTTGAAGGAAGCCACCTTCTTACGTCTCTCGAACATGTCAGCGGCATCGGCTCTAACCCACGCGGAGGTTGACTATCGCAAGGGAAATATTGACTTGAAGATCCGACAACACCTTACTGCATCTTCTCAAGAGGACTCTGACGAGTCGTTTGCGCGCTTTATTATGGCTATTGATCTGGTACGTTTGTTCTTGCATCTGTTATGAGAATGTCTCGTCAAGCTTTTAGTTCCGTCTCAGTCTTCGGTCGAAATCACGTTTACATAGAAAAGATCGTTGGTTTACACTGTTCTGGGAACCAATATTCCCGTGCAAGTGTATTTTCATAGTGCAGTTGACAAGGAAGGATAAGTGCGTCTACTGCCGAATGGTACAGGACTCGTACTAGTTGAGCGGTGTATAATTTGTACAATTGAACCGGATGTCTTAGACCACTTCCATGTCCATTCGTCTGCTCGCGCTTCATCTGTCGCTCTCCCAGCGGCCTCTAGCAGAGGTCGCGGCGGTCGTAGAAGTAAATACACATACAGCACATATGGTGGTGGCGTGGAGTGCGTTGCCCGCCAGACCCATGTGGAATGGGTGCTTTAATATGTGGTCAAGCCTGGCGACCTTGTGGGGTCGGTGCCATGGAGCTGCGCGATATGCACCTTGTCAGTTTGTGTGATCTCCCTGAGGCTCTGTTTTCGAAAAGCCCAGTCAGATGAGTGGGGTGGGAGAAGAGACAGCAGAAGGTGCAGATTGACATATTCCTAAAGGCGCATGGAGTGTTTCGAAGTTGATCTTTTCCATGAACGTGAGCATCATTCTCGGATCAGCTTGGGTGGGCGGTGCTATGAAGACTTGGCGCGCCCCCTTCTGCTCTTCGCATGTTCGAGGGCGTGCGAGGGCTGTGGGGATATGATTTTGTCATTTGGTTTGGGGCTTCTTACGACTAGACCATGACGATGGTGATGTTATCAAGAATTACATGGAGGCTCTGTGTTCAGACTGGGAGTCGGACGGGCGGGGCGCATAAGAGCAGGGGACACACAACGCACGATGAGGAAAATCCATGTACTCAGGCTGTGGATCCGGCTCAGGAGTTCTTATGCACTGGTGGGCGTACTCTGGGTGGAGACAACGATACGAGGCCAACTTAAACTGAAGATACCCATAATACAAGTGTTTCCAGAGGGAGAGGCATGGCCCAAGCCTCGCTTTGGCTGACGGTGCCCTGTTACCTCCACATACATCATGATCTCCCACCGTGTACTTAACACACGTACACAGCAACTCATAAACTCGCGTGAACTTTCCCGATCGCGCGCTTCGCTCCTCTTCTGTCTGAGAAGGGCTGTACTATTGGTCAAGTACAGTATGTTCAAATTCACGACAATGTCTTGTGGAATCGGTATCAGAAAATAAGACACATTGGCACACGTTGATGTTTCCGACGATGATGGGTGACAACAGCTCTGCTTCAAGAGACTCACGTGTCTACCTGGCACGGGCGACGCTGCCAATTTTCACGTGCACGGCCTCCGTGTAGTCTGGCAAAACATTCTATGCATTGATATCTCGGTGGAGGCGACGATTCGATGATATTTCAAGGAAAGCCACAGTCCGCAGATAGGAAGAACGGAGAATGCAAAGATAGATGAGATCTGAGCCAGATCAAATAAGGAAGGGAACTGATCGATCGTGTGAACCATCGACGGGATCAAAACCGATCAGCAACTTGAACTCTTGCTTCCGTCACATTCCAGGGGTCCAGTTGCGAGTCCCAATTATACGAAGGGAAAGTGCAGGAAAGGCGAGGAGTGAAACAACTGTGAACTGGAGAAGGGAGAAGGTACGTGGCCCGCGCCTTTTATCTACGAGTCTGATTGATCTGATCGCCCACGGATTTTAGTGACGATCTTACTTTCCTTTGCTTTGGCTCGACGAGCTTGTATTCTCCATCCGCGTCATCACGTCTTTCACGACCCGCGGAATCGAGTCAGGTACTACAGAGGAACTCGAGTTTTTACAGGTATTCATTCGACGCAAGTGTGGAGAAACGCGATTGCGAGACACTGGGCGAGACAGATGGTATGCGATATGGTTTGGACTCTCTAGTGTTCACGATTACGACGACTGAAAGTTAAATTTTTTAGGTACGGTGCCGCCCTTGGCTAGCTCTCACTGCAAGCGCTGTACAAGCAGCAGTTGCTAAACATGCAGACGCTCCGCCTGTCCGTTACTCTGGCAACTAAGGCTGCCGAGGTGGAAGAAGGCCTGTTTCTCCTCGCACTGTGGACATAACCTCCACTGGGATCGGCATTACGCTCCGCTGTGTTTCCTTCGGGCGTTCACGGAGGGACTCAGGGAAGTGGGTGCGCTGCGAGCGTGAACCACTTGCGCTCTTTTTTTTTTCTCTTTTTTTGGATGTTTTCTTCGCGCACATATGTTTTTATATCTCTCATCACACATTGCGACCTGTGTTTTTATTCTTTGAAGAGAAGGGCGCGGGTATTCTCATGCTGCTGCCATCCAGATGGCTACACACTCCCTTTAATTTTTCGTTGATCCCTGCACGATTGCTACCCGATACCCTCGCACTACAGCTGTATGCATTAGTAGTTCCGTTATAATACTCGTATACGTCATGTTACGACACGGGCTCAGCGCCCCACGAAAACTCTCCCGAATCACGCGTTTCGCTCCTTTTCTGTCTAAAAAGAGCCCACTATGAGCAATACGGCGGCAGGTTCGTCGGCTACCTTGAAAGGTTACAGCTGTTCCTTCACCTTGCCGCTCCTGGCAGATACCATGCTCCGACATAGCGGGTGGGACGTGGATAACCACGTCAGTTACTCGTCATCGTTACGTCTTGATACGGTAAGTCGTGCGGCGGTGACTGAGTGGAACAGGTCAGTCAGTCAGTGGCCAGGCTGGCGAGTAAGTGCTGATGGGGGGTGACGGACAGCAAACGTACGGAGTGTCTGCACTGCTCCGGTACAGCGCTAGCTTTGAGATCGAGCGCACCTGGATTCTTGTTGAGTCGCGAGCCTGCGCGATGTTAGCTCCAGTTTCCTGCGTGACGAAAATCAGATGCGTACTTCATTTGAGGGTCAGGCTTGGTTTTTTTCCGAGTTCGTTGAGAGGGTTATAGGGTCGATGGAGGATGATGCTGTCGGGTTTCCCATGGTGAACCGGGTGAACAAGAGGCATGTGAGAAAGATTGGGACGTCGGCGCTTCAGCCCCGGGGTATTTGAGAGGAACACCAGTGGTAACAAATCGAACCAAACGGCGCAGTCAACTAACACATGTCATCCGGTGTTGAGGCCTTTGAGGAAGCGAGGCGTGATGAGGCGGTAGTTGTCAGGATGTTGTCATGAACGAGAGGCTGTAGAAGAATGGATAACGGCTTTGCCTCGCTCACTCATCGGCCTGTTAGCGAGGATTGACGTCTTGGTTATGAGGCGGTGGGACGTGTCCATTCTAGAGCCTCTCGCGGCACTCTCACGACCCTCCTGCGTCTTCGGCTTCTGCTTCAGGATCTGTAGCTCGTATATCTGCTTCATCGGAGTCGTCTATCCAATTTTTTTGGAGAAGGTAGGAGGATGGAAACAGACAGCTACGCACCGGTCATGTTGAGCACGAACATGAACGCTTGGCCTTGCACCTGCGCACTTTCTCTCCGACCAGTTGGCGCGGCCCCGCATCAAGCACGGGCAGCACAGTGTTGGCCCCGTGGGCAACCTTGCGCAGCGTGCGGATGTAGTCGCACTACGACTTCTCTTTTATCCACCCGCCCCCGACAGAGACTTGCTCCGACACAGCGGACAGGGTGTCGCGCGTGGCAGCGGACGGTTGTTGGCCACGTGAGCGACGAAAGCTTCGGCCCAGACGCGATCACCGCGTCTTCGTGACGTGGGTCCGACCGGGCGGAACGGATCGGCCCTCGGTGGTGGAAAGGTCGGCGAAGAAGATGGATGGGGATGGACGGCAAGCGTAGGTGTATTTGCGTTGCAGACTTTGGGATGAGGCAGATGCACTGACCCAATGTCAGCTGCGTTTTCCTGAGCGACGAAAATCGAGTGCATACTTTACCTGAACGGGATTGATTGCTTTTGTGAGGATTGGTTGGGAGGGAGATATTGTCGAATGTTTCTTTTCATGACGAATTGGTGCAAATGTGAAAAGGGGTTGGATCGACGTCGACGCTCCGAGGGTGCCACTTCCCACATCTCCAGTGTCTCGTGACGTCGCTCTCCTAGCCGCTCGCCACCGCCTCCATCTCGTCCTCCCATCAGCTTCGGACGACGCCCCAGCATTATCTCCGAGCTTGACATGGCCTGCATCGATTCGCCCATCTCACCGTCTTTTCCACACATGTCTGAGATGTTCCCCAGTGCACCAACACATAGCACCCCACCCAGCGCACGGTCCTCCTTCCAAACACACCCGTGCCTGTACACGTAGCGTTCCTGCACTCCCCAACCGAATCCGCACCTGCACCTGCACCGCCGCCGCAGCGCATCATAGTGTCCACCCCACAGACGCTCGACCTGCGCAGCCCACAGCTCGTCCGACAGCAGGCGCCCCAATGCCCTCTGATTCCACTCTCATTCGTCTTGGTGCACATCCTGCACTGCCCACCCTCACCCACATTTCGACGTGCTTCAGTGCCGCCGCCTAAGTCGCGCTCTACCACACGCTCAAGCTACATGCTGACGACGTCGATGCGCATGTCGCACGGCTTCCATATCTCTCGCAGTGCTCGTGACGATTGCTTGCCTACTTGCCGGCGCAGGGTTCATCCTTCGTACTTGCGCTGGAACTGGTATTCCACTCTATGCACGCGCTGTCGGTGCTGCGGAGCTGCTCTCCATGGCGCCGGTCACGGTCATGCGGCTGGCCAAAATGCGTTCCTCGACGACATTCTCACTGCGCCCGCGCGTGCCACCCATCGTGCTACCCACGCTACCCCACTTCGTCGACGTGCCCCCTGCAGCTCCGCCGTGCCTCACTGCTCACTGTGCTCGACAGCAGCCCCAGCCTCGCGGCCGTGCTCACTCCTGGCCATCCGCGGCGCCGCATTACGCTGCACATCGCCAGACGGCCTGCGCCCCGTGGCCCTGTTTGGCAGCGCACTGAAGGACTTTGTGCTCGTTCTCGCGCCTGACGTGGATGTGCACACGTGCGGGCAGTTATTGGGCGTGCTGGGAAATATGGGCGTGGGGATCGAGGCGCTCGGGAATCGTTATTTGCTTACTGCCATTCCAGTGGACTTGGGGGCCGATTGGACAATCGCGCAGGCCATACCGCAGCGATTGAGCGATGCTGTCATTGAGATGCTCCGAGACATCGTGTACACCTATGGGTCGCCATGACTATTCTCACCGGTAACGGAGGGGAGTTCTTGTTGTATGATATGCAGAACATCATGAACATGCTCCGTCAGCTCGGAACCCAGCATTCCCGTACCGCGGTGTACCACCCCTAAACTAATGGAAGACTTGAATGATTCAGTTTGACACAGATGCCAGCCAAGATGGCGCACCTCCTTCCAATGCGTTTCTCGCTCACCGAGCGCATACTAGTTCGTCCATGGGTATGTCACCATTCTTCCTAATGTATGGAAGGGAAGCACACTCACCGAGTGAAAGGATCTACGAGGTGTTCAAACGTAATCCAACGGACGAAGAAATTGAGCTCCTCCAACAGCGAAGGTTGGAGCATGTTCAAGATCTGGCTCGATTCCAACGAGAGGCCAGTGATCGAGCAACGTCGCGATTGGAAAAGGAAGCATTCCAGCGTGAAAAAATAATACTGAGAGAAAGGCCTTCGTATTGGATATTTGGTAAAACGGCGACATGAAGCCGGATCAAAACTCCCTCAGTGCTGGAATGGTCCCTTCATTATTCAAGATGTCATTGAATTATTCAAGTCTTCCGTTAGTCTGGGGGTGGTACGGCGTGGTACGGGAATGCTGGATTCCGAGCTGACTCGAGCTGAGTCTTGACGGTACTTCAGATGTACGTATCAACTGCCCACGTCGGCTCTGGCTCTAACTGATCGGCACTAGGTCTCGCTGCAAGCGTTGTACAAGCAGGTTGGCTCATTATTGCCGAACGTGCAGGCTCTTTCGCACGCACCGCCTGCGGGCTACTCTGGCAACCAAGGCTTCCAAGGCGGAAGAAGGCCTGTCGCATCTCGCGCTGTCGACACGACCTCCCCTGGGATTCACATTACGCTGCATCATGTTTAGTTCGAGGACACACTGGGAACCTGAGTGGGGTGAGTGGGTAGGCGTAAACTGAACCCACGTGCGGTCCTTTTTCTTATTTTTTTGTTTTTATCTTTGCGCACATACCTTTCTCATTCGATAGCCACACTCATCATGCATCATGACTTGACCTTTTTTCATTGAAGGGTGAGTCTTCATCCAGACGGCCATTCTCTCCTTTTTGTTGATCCTGCCGATGGCTACCCAATATCCTCGTATTATGGCCGTCTATAATTCCATCGTAAAGCTCGTATACATCATGTTATTCTCACTGTACATAACACAACGCGTACTCAAAAGCACTTTCTTTGCTTCTATACCGTCACCTCTATCTTGACCTACTTAGCACGCTCTCTGGACCACGAATATGCATTGATGATGCCGCGGCTTCTATGCCTTGAGAAGGAGAAGGAGGACGCCGCTGCAGTGCCAAAGGAGAGGTTAGTGCGCTGGTGGGAGCTCACGGAGCAGAAGGGCATCGTCAGGGCGGGGGTACCACAGCAGATGCCTGAGCGCTCTCGCGGGGCACCAAGTCTATCCAATAAATTTGGAGTGCAGATGGGTGGAGACAGGCGACTACGCACCAATAATGTTGAACACGAACACGTGCCGCTTATCCTCTGCCTTGCGTCTGCACACTTCCTCCTCGACCAGCTGGTTGTAGCTCCGCTGGGTCGTGCGCATCGAGTACGAGCAGTAAAACGTCAGGCTCGTCGACGACCTTGGGTAGCGTGCGGATGCAGTGCTCTCTCATATTGCCGCCCCAGGTAGAGGCTTGCTCCGACACAGCGGACGGGATGTCGTGCGTGTATGGTGGTGGACGCTGTCGACAACGCGAGCGACGAAAGCATCGGCTCAGACGTCATCATCGCGTCTTCGTGCCGTGGGTCGTGCGGCGAAAACTAGGCGGGACGGATCGGTAGCCAGGTCGGCGAGTAAGATGGACGCGGATGGACACGGAGCATCTGCGTTGCGGACTTTGTGATGAGGCAGCACGCCCGTATCGTTTTTGAGTTCTGCGCCAGCACAAGGTTAGTTGCATTGTCTCGCGCGACAAAAATCTTCACTTGAGAGGTAGATTTGGTTTATTTTGGGTGCGATAAGGCCGATAGAGGAAGGTGCGGTCGAGCTGACTGTTCCTTCCCATTAGGGTAGGGATGGCGTTGACCGTATTTGTGAGCGTCGGCAAAGTGGTCGACTACCCGATGTCATTGGGTGGGACAAGAGACGTAAGTTGGAGGTGCAGGATGCCGTCATCAATGAGAACTTGAAGCCGCGGAGGCTCGAACCGACATTTTCGGACCCATCGACTCTCTCAGTGATTCAGATCTATATTCATGCTATCACAACTACTTAATAGTACTCGTAACATTGGTGTGTAGTACAGTAAAGCCCCCAAACCATCCCTTCCGAAATACTGTGGTGGCACGTGTCAGTCCCACTGCCGCTTTACGCCCGCGCAGGCGCGATGACGACACGCCGGACGACCTCATCTTCGGCGGACAACGCGGCGACCTTGTCGAGATCGTATCCCACTGTTGGCACACCCTCTCCTTGTGCCAGCGCTTGGATGACACATCGCCATGCGCCGCCGTTGATCAGGAGAGAGCTGGGAGCACATCGCCAGCCATGCCGGCCACGCGAACACGTCCTTCGGCCTGACGACCCGAATACGAGGAGGCACGTATCAGCCTGTGCGATCTTCGTGGAGCTCTGTAACACTTCCAGTCAGAAAAAAGGGTCGGGAGAAGGTGGCCAAGTGCACGCACGCCAAATGACGCACGAAGTGTCTCGGCGTCCGTCCTGTTCACGCGCGGAATGCCCGTGAGAGTCGTGCGTAGAAGCGCATCTGGGGCCTCATTCAAGCTCTCGTAGATTAGCGTGAGCGTGCGGCGCTCGGACTGTCTATAGGCCGTGAGATACTGGCCTGCTTCGTCTGCTCTATATGCGCGGGGGTATAACGCGGGATGTTGTTCGATTGTTTGGTGAAAGCTGCTTACGACAATGACACGATGACGCATTGACGGCGATGTCGTCGAGTAGGCAGACTGAGCGGGGTGCGGAGAGTAAGCGCTACTAAGCACTGGACGGATACCAAACCTAAAAATGTAGACCTAAAGATGTAAGGCGACCGTCTGCGCCCCCTGCTCGACTTGTACACTTTGAGAAGGCGGAGGAGAGCAGCGGTGTAGTAGCAAAGGTAATCCGTGCGCTGGTACCAGACCGAGGAGCGAGAGCGTAACGTAGGGTCATGGGGGGGAGGTGCTTGGGCGGAGATGCTTCAGTAATGTGTAGGCATTTTCGCGTAGTACCAGCTCTATCCGGAGAAGGGGGTATGGAGACAAAAGGCACGTACCAAGCTTGTGGAGCGCCAACACGAGCCCCCCAGGACCGCTTGCCCTCCGCCTCGCGCCCGCGTACGTCCTTCTCGGCCGGTTGACTGCGGCACCCAGCCGGGTAGTGCGCATCAAGCACGAGAAATATGGTGGGAAGCTTACTGGACGTAAAGTTGCCACGGATGCTCCTTTGTCTTTCCGCCCCTGGCTGGTGCCTACTTCACCGCAGCAGGTGGGACGTCGCACATAGCGACGGAAGCTACGCGAACGACGAGAGTCGGGGCAAAGACACCATTGTCACGCCTTCGTGACGTGGGTGACGTGGTGGAGACTGGGTGGAACGGATCAATGGCCAGGTCGTTGGCGGGCAAGATGGAGGGGTCCGATGCTGACTTTGAGATCGGGTAGGCGGTGACCTGGATCCTTTTTGAGTTCTGAGCCAGACCAATATCAGACGCATTGACCTGAGCTAGGATAATCGAGTGCGTACTTCATTTGAGGGTTAGACTTTTTGCATTTGCTAAGAAGCTATAAGAATGAGGGTGACGTTGTCGAGCTGACTGTGTCTTGCCATGATAAATGAGAGAGATGAGAAAGGTCAGGGCATCAGCCCTAGGATATTTGAGGGACCACAAGTCGAGCCAAACGGCGTAGTCGACTACGTGTCATCGATGTCACCGAAGAGTTGAAGACAAGAGACGGGAGTCGGTGGTTCCAGGCTAGGTGGTGCTAGGTGGTGCACGTGGCAGTGGCAGTGACGGTGCCATGACGCTTCAAGAGAGCTCGGAGGTCGTGCAAGCAGAACCCATTGTGGGCCATCTGTTAGCAATATTTACTGTTTATAAAGTATAGTGTATTTACTATTTAGTACTTTTCCACCATCGTCTTAGTGCTCGAAACGATTTGTTGTTTCCTCGACCATTTCCGCACAAGGTTTCTGCAACCTTTACATATGCCCGCTCATCGGGAAGCTGGGGCTTGCGAAGTACTGTCCACGGTGACTACCGACACGCTGTCTTGCACGACGGCCTCGACGGGCTACAGCGCTACACGAGCGTGCACTAGTTAGCTGTTACTCTTGGTTCACGTGCTTGTTATGGTACATCTCAGAAGGGAGCAGGCCCGGGCACATCAAGGTTGAGCTCCAGTATCCGTTGAGAGGGTTAGTGTGAAGCGCTCCGATATTTCTTCAGGACACTGCTCCATCGCTATCATCTCAAGGACGTCGTCGACCATGCGTGAGTGTTCGAGACGGAGTTTCGTGTCGGTCGGAGACGCTTTCTGGCGCAGCATCAGCACTCTAAAACACACAAAAAGTTTGAACCAGTAAGCACTTCGCAGAGGGCAGTGACACTTACAACCGACATGCCTGGAAAGAGAACCGACAATGATCAACAAAGTGAACGTGGCAGGTGGGAGAGAAATCAGATCACCAGAGCGGAGGGCATAATGAACGTGAACATAGAGCTATCATTAAGACCTTGGCGCACCATGTATAAGCTATGGGAAGACCTAGTTGGTTGACTGCCGTCAGGACGGTCGTGGGCGACTTCTTACCTGAGAAAACTACAAATTGCCAACGCGTTCATGGCAGTCATGACGACATAGACCAGCACCCCTGCGTGACCAGAACCAGATAAATAACGCCAGACCGTGTCGGTGCAAATAAAGACTTGCCTTGTTTCAGGAAACTCTTGCCTAGCGGGCCGAAGGTATCACGCCCCCGAACCCAGTGCTATGTTGATTTATCATGGTCATCACCCACGTGGACAAGAAAAGGGTCGTCGGACTCACCCAAAGCACAACGAGCATGTTGAGGAAATCGAAAAAGGTCATGAGTACCTATCATAGCAGAACGTTGGTTTGCAAGGTGATAGCAAACGATAAGTGACGTCGTACAGAGATCAACTGAGTCAAAAATGATTATCATGTCAGTATAATCAGACAAACGCGCCAAGGTCCGAGACGCACTCCCATATGATAGGCAATGGGTCGCGGGATTCTGTTTCCCTGTGCTACACCGGCTGCCAGTACTGTGATATTCGGTTCATCCGAAAGAGCGAAACAGCCGTTGCTTTTGGTTTTGGTGAAAAAAAACGCAGGCACCACTGTGATTCCATCGAAGAGTTAGGAATGCCCATTCATAAACAAGGTCACAGACGGGATATCTCTTTGCTCAGCACCCAAATAATAACGCCGACAAGACCCAAGTAGGTGATTGAAAGAACGACGAGAACCTGTGTTTTCCTCCCAGAAAACGCGTATGTACGCAACATCAGAATGACTAAGGACACAACCGACCCGAGTGTGATTAACAACTTGTAAACATGAGAGCCAAGTCAAGCTTACATTGTGCTGACAATATCTATAACCAAATCGTGAGGAAGATTAGATGATAAGTACGAGTGAGCGCACCGTAGGCATGGCACAGGCAAAAAGAACATGATAGTATGACTCGCAAACGCGTTGCTCATGGTTACCGACAAGACCCCATAAGTGGAAGGGTGCGATGGCCATTGGGTAATAGCGGCAAAATATATATGCGGCTTTCACAGCATTCCACGGAGCAGGGTATATCTGGAAGTCAACAATTGCATTAATCAGTCAGCCACCCCTCGGCAGATGAAGGTGAGAGTATGTGCCTACAAGGGCGACTTCCTGGTCAAGTCTGAACACCCGAAGTCAAATAAGCATTCCGGGTCAAAGTTAATTAAGACTCAACGTACGATATGACCCAATCATAGAAGCAGACGACGTCTAGGAGACAAATCATCAGGATACACCAGCGGGATGCGAGGGGAACGTACAGGCAGCTAGAAATGGTCTTGATTGGCCGACTTTAGACGGCACAAGGAAATGACGTGCTCACCTATCATGGAGTAACGCCAGCTAGATGCCGCCGACACGAACAAGTAAAGCCTCTCTGTCAGTACTTCACGCCTCCACAAAAGATATAGGGACGCACACAGCCACCGTCTTCAGGCCGATCACCAACACCTGCAGTATTGTCGCCATGGATGTGGATAGAGGACGGCACCGACGCCGTCGAGTGAGGCAGCAGACCGATCAGCCTAGTGGCAGGAACGCGACTATGAGCGGAGTGTCGACAGTCAAGAGGGTTGGTGATCTTTAAGCTTTAAGTCCCAGGCTTCAGATGCCAGAGACGTCAATCAGGACTGGGGTTATCGAGAGAGATGAGGACCAATTGGTGGGAAAGTAGCAGTAGCAGATTGTACGTACTGCGCGAGAACTAAAAGGGGTTCCAGGACTTAAGCTTGGCAGCAACGGAGCTTCTGGCGCTTGCTGTCAGCTACTTTCGCTCCCCCGACACTCGACCTCCGTGGCGGCTGCGCATCAGCCGCGCATGTGTCAAGTCCTGGACCTAAGGTAGGGGACATCAGGAACCCGCGACCTTTACATAAGCTTTTACCGTCCTCATTGTTGTCCGAGGGCAAAATTAAATGTAAAGAAGGAGAATTGAAGGGATTGATATCAGCTTTCACCCTCTTTTTCTTTTTTGAAAAATATTTTCATTTGAATGAAAAAACGCATGAACAATCTTTTTTTATTAAAATGCAATTTTTCGATGTTTAGAGTGGATCTAAGCCAACTTGTTGAAACTGGGTGAAAAGTCATGGCCGGTCATGTGATGTTAAACGTCACGTGCACGTATTGGTAATGCTTACGAAGACGGGCTTTACCACTGCTCTTATCGCTTTCCTGCGCTCTTTGAGTGCTCCGGACTCTCCCACTGCGCTTTAGCACGCTAGCATTACAATATTTACTGTCCTGGTAAACCCGCACGGTTTTCCCCACCTGCACCCACAACCATTGTCGATTGGTGACTCGTTACTTGGTTTGCATTGCGGTTCACAGATCTGAAATTTTGAATGTGTCTCGACTTTCGGGTCGGTGGCAGCTCGTCGCTCCGCTTTATGCGCGCGCTTGTCGGCTGACACAGCCTGCCTTCGACCCGAGCTACTTGGCCCGGCGCCAGGAGCGCCCACGTTTCCTTCTGCATTCAACGACTGAGCATCTCATGCACGCACATCGCATTTCCCCGCTTCGTTGGTGCGCGTCACCAGGACGTTATACGACGATATTTGCCCCGCAGCGCTGTTTGGCGCACTCGGTGGCGCGCTAAAGGAGTTCGTGCTCCTACTCGCCCCCAACGTGGACGTGCGCACGCGCAGGGGGTTGTAATGCGCTCGGACGCTGGGCCTGAGCCTCCCGGGCTGGCCCTCGAGGGGACTTCAGGTACGCGTCAGCCGCCCCCCTCGCCTCTGGCTATGACTAATCTGTATTCCAGGTCTCGCAGCAAGCGCTGTACAAGTATGTTGGCTCATTTCTGCCGAACGTGCGGCTTCGAACGCTCTGCCTCCGGGCTACTCTAGCGACCAAGGCGGAAGAAGGCCCGTCGCGTCTCGCGCTGTGGACGCGACCTCCCTTTGCGACCTCCGCTGGGATCGGCATTACGCTGCGTCGTGTTTCCTCCTGGCGCTCACTTGGAACTCGAGCGGGGTGAGCGGATACGCGTGAACTAAATCTATCTATGCTCGTTATTCTTCTTTTTGGGTGTCTTCTCTGGGTGCATATCTCTCTCGTTCGATCGCCACACTCATTGCGACTTTGACTTTTTTTAGGTATGGGTCTCCTCATACCACCGCCATCCCTCCTCTCCCCTTATTGATCCCTGCACGATCGCACTCGATATCAGCTGTCTCAAGTCTCTTCAAACCCGTACACATCACGTGATCCCACCATATACATGTACATACTACAGCAACTCATAAACCCTCCGAAACCAGGTCACGCTACACGACGACGTCACTCTTAGGGCACTACATGCGTACCAAACCTAAGATGTAGACCTAAAGCTACATATATGTAAGCCGACCGTCTGTGCCCCCCGCTCGGCTTGTACACCTCGGAAATGTGGAAGAGAGCGCCAGTGCAGTGACAAAGGTGATTCATGCGCACAGTACCAGACCGGGGAGCGGGAGCGTAACGCATGGGACGGAGGTGCTTCAACCATGTGTAGGCATTTTCGCATGGCACCAGGTCAATCGGGGAAGGAATGGGAATAGAGAAGGAAGGCACGTACAGATCTTGTTGAGCACGAACACGAACCGCCCACTGCCAGAACCGCTTGACGTGCGCGTCGCGCTGCGCCGCGCACGTCTTCCTCGACCGGCCGGCTGCGAACCCAACCTGCACATAATGATCAGTAGTGGCTTATATAATTGATACCCCCAGCCGACGGTGAGAATCTTCTATCGTTCATACTCAGCCGACGTCGGCCGACGTCGGAGACTCCCACATGGTTGATACTCCAGCCGGCGCCGGCTGGGAGCGGGGGGTCCGCTTTGCGATTATGAGTCTACATGAGTGAAACTAGCACCTATTGTAGCAAATATGTGTCATTGGGAACATAGGAAATAGGGTATACCAAAGGGTATCGCTAAATGAATGTGAGGGGGAATCAGGGATGCATCAATCTTGGCATCAACAACATAACAGGTCTATGGGGAGTCCAGGAAGTTTGGATGAATTTGAAGTGAGTACTTAGTGTGCCAGAAGTGGGAATCAGTACATTATTTGATCAAGAGTCATCCATATACAACAACAGTGACATATCCAACTAGTTAAGACCTCATATTTTCTGGTATTCGGTTCCATGACCTGATTTTAGAATACTAGCTGGATGCTCTGTCGATGTAGCCGTGCATATATTTCTATCTTTTTGAAGAGATCGACATAAGAATGTGGCTAAGTGCGGACCTCCCGACCACCTTTCATAGGTGACATGTCCAACCAGTTAAAGTCACCTTGTATTGACGGGTATCCATGATGCGTTCAGGGGACCTAACATTGACAGGCGCTCTATTAGTGTAGCCATGTATATATTTCTATCTGTCTGAGGAGATCAAAGGATTGCATCCAAGCGTGGACCTCCCGACCATCTTGAATGGGTGACATATCCAACCAGCATTGATGGGAGTCCACAAGGGTTCAGAGGGCCTATGCGTCTCACACAGACAGACACTCCATCAGTGTTGCCATGTACACACGGTTATCCATCTGAATATGCATACGAATGTACCCAAGTGTGGATATCCTGTCCCTCATGAAGGGGACGGATGTCCAACCTGCTAGTACACCTCAAGAAAGGCCATTCTATTTGATTCATCATTAAAACATTGAAGTGAACTGATATTCATGTATATGTACAATAAGGGGAATATGCTAAGACAAGTGGATCGACTTGATTTTACAATGCTTTAATGGAGCATCTGTAATCGGAGTAAGGGCCTTCCTTGAGCTTCTGGAAAGTTCCTCCCATGCATGCATCTGGTATGACGCATATGCTTGGTGCCCTTTAAGCGACCCCTGTGTAGCAATGGTCATGAGTGTCTTCCATATCTCTGCCTTGGCATGGAAATATGCAGGGACCCATTCAGCTTCGTTATGGATGCTGTGCTGCTCTTCTAACCATCGTTCAAACTGTGCCTTTGCACGCAGCCAGTGAACCCTTTCAACTGTTACATATGTGAGCACATCAATGGATGCACTGAAGAATATGAGAACCTACAATCATCCATCCATGTTCCATCATCTTCAACAGTGTGACCGAACCCCATATCCAGGACTTTTGCCTGTTACGCTGTCCTACTGGCTCTGATCCAAGGACCAAGGTGGCTACATGGAGGTCCTCTGCACGTAGTTTCGGGAGGTCCGGTAGATTCACTGATGCCTGTTGGATCTTGTGGTATGCATCCCGTGCCATGCTGTATATGCGTGCATGCTCATGGACATTAGTATCCACACTGTGTATGGCATTCCAAGCACGGGTCTTTGTCTGCTGTGTATGGGCAGGTCGGACATGAGTGCGGAACAGAGCCGATTTGAATCCAAGGGCAAGGCGGATCCTATGAATGGATTCACTAGCTTGAGCATGGCGTAGCTGTACCTCCTTTCCAGCGAGAGATTGAGCACCATGCCTAATACACCATTCCCATCCAAGGGATGAGGGGAGAAGGATTGGAGCATCCTCAGGATTGAGCCCGTCCATCCCAGATCCATCCAATGCTTGAGGAGTACGACGATGGGAAGCATAGCCCAAATGATTGTCATCTGTCTCTCCGGGGACCCCGAGATCATCCACATGGTCATACTCATCATAATCACCCAATAGTGATATCGGGGAATCATCTGAGGGTTGCTGGTGGAGGAGGAAAGAATCACCCTGATGCTCAAACATATCAATGAGCTTCTGGAGGCGACTCCGCTTATTTTCAATGATTTGAGCCTCCTCTGTGGTGACCCTCAGACCATGTGCTCGGAGTTGATATCTGATGGCCAGTCTTTACAGGCTGTTAGTTAACAATGATATGGGTCATTGATTGGACTCACTGCAACTCCTGAATTTTAATCCCACATGCGATCCATGAGGTTTGCCCATGGGTAGTAATATCTCCACTTTCATCTGAAATGAGCTGTTGCTGTATTTCTGCACGAGATGGAGCTAAAGATATTCATTAGCATAAAACAGATCAGATATATCAGATCCCAATACCTTTGGATATTACTGTATCATAGATGTCCATCAGAGTAGGGTCTTCATGCCTCTTTGACTGGGCATGTTTCTCTGCTGCAAGCCACCGCTTGGTTTTCGTCCTGAGGCGTGTATTGAGAGCATTTAATGTCTCAGCACTGAGGTCTATGCCAGTTTCCATACGCTTCCACCGCTTTAGAAGTGATGGAACTGGAACATGGAGAATCATATGAGAATCAAGAGCATCATAGACATGAATGTGACAGACCAATGCGGACCATCTTCTTCCAATTAGAATGGTTCATATGTGCATCCAATACCTCCTGGCGATGGGCGAGGGACATCCCACGGATACTCCGTGAGATGTTATTGAGTGGTGCCCACAATGTCTCAATGATCTCCCCATCCACCTGTTTCGCTCCAGGGATATAGCTTGGGGAAAAGCGGGGTAAGCATGAATCTTGATGACCATGGATATGAAAGAGGCCAATGCCAGTCCGAAGTTGCAAAGAGCTAGACAGAGACAACTCTGGGCTCCTTTCCACCCGCTCTTGAAAGTGAACCCCATACTGACACATGATGTCATACATGACCAAGGCCACCGGGATGTCCTCCATGTTGTATGAGAGGGCCTTGCAAAGGCTATAGTCCATATTGATTTGCCTAGCATAATAGCAATGTTATATGCACACATAGAGTGTTTAAAACATTGGACATACCTCTCTCCCTTCTGGAAATCAACTACAGATGTAGGGACAAAGAATCCATGACAGCAGGCGGTTGCTCCGATGCCTGTAACATCAAGATGAGGGCGACTTGAATTGGCCTGTTCAATGGCTCTGTATGTGTTGCATGTGCTGGGCTATGGGAATATAAGTTACTAGGACCTAGTAATGGTATGCCACATACCTGGACAATCTCTTGCCCACTATGGAGGTGAGCCTTGTATGAATTTGGATTCGCCATGAAGGCCATCCCTGCAGACAGCGGGAGGTCCGCATCCCCAGTTCTACACCTCATGTGCTCTGCTGAGAAGTTGCCATCCATTATAAATGTTCGAATTAGCTGATTCCTTTGAGAATGTCAGTAATGAAATATCTGACTTGTACATGAATGCATACGGGTCATCATGATATCTCTCCTTCCAATTTTCGGGTAGATTGATACCTGGCTGTGGACAAGCAGGACAGAATATGGCCATGGATCCATCAATGGTGGAGTCCCCGTCTGGCTGATGTCCCAGACCACTCTGAATCCTGTTCTTTAAATCACGCCATTGACGAGATGCCCTCAGGAGTTGCTTGTAGAGATTCTGTATATCTCTTTCAGCAACATCATTCACAGTTAAGGGATAGCATTGTAACATACTGGTACATTGTCAGGGAACATCCGATTTGTAATGCTTTGCAGCTTTGAATAGTACTGTTGTGCAGTTGTCTTGCACTCCAGGTTATCGGCCAAGAAGTCATCCAGGACTGAGAAGGTAAATGCAGTCTCAATATGTCTAAAGGTTGAAGGAAAGATTCCAGCTTGGAGCAGTTGCTCATCATTGGTGCCAGCATTGGGGCATACACAGAAGAGAACTTCCATCTCAAAGACACCTGTTTGATTGACCATTGTGATCAGCGGATTCCCCGACTGTGCAGTCCGAGTACGTCGTGTGTGTCCTCCAGATGGATCCAACACATCACCAGCAGAGTCGAACAGTGTGTCAGAGATGGCATGCATATCTTCAAACTCTTGTGATAGATGTAGGTGCAGATCTCCTGACAAAGGGGCATGCTCCTCCTCGACAGATATCAGTGATGCAGACTGATTGCGTCGGGGTCTCCGCTTGACTGGCTGTACCTCCTTGCTGCTTGGACACCCTAACTATAGATTAGTACATGTGGCAATGCATATATATGATTCATTTGTACCTCAACTGTAAGTGGACATGGCTTTCCATCATGCCCAAGACAGAGCTTAAATCCGAGTGACCTTAATGATATTGGTGCAAAGTGTGCACCAGTCCAGCGGGACATCCGGTGGAATGGGGACCGCATGTGGGTTTGAAGACAACAGCACTTGCAAAAGTAATTGCCTCCAATACAATCAGAGCACTTGATTTGCATCGGACTGGTGCACATGGAGCACTTCGGGCCCTCGTCAGACCCTCCATCTCTAATAACAAGTAGAGATATCTGCTCCAGATGTCTATCCATTGGCCCATAGGTGTCTACAGATGATCTGAGGGTTGAGAATGAAAGGCATTTCTGTCACATACATTTAATTGGGGTTGTGTGTCCTCAGCTTGAATGTCATGCACATCGGTTTCATATGGTTCTATGAGTTGAAGGGTGTCTGATTCATGCATCGCCTGGGTTGGATGAGTAGACTGTGCTTCAACCACCTTGGCTTGGTGTGAAGCCTGGCCTGACTGTGTCTGCATGGAAGAACGGAATGGGACCTCCTTAACGGTGGTTCGGAGTCCCCGCTTAGATTTTGTTGTTTTAGAGACGACCTCAGTAACATCTCCCATAGGAATGGAAAAGTTATTCTTTCGAGGCATTATAACAGATGGTTATGAAGTGAGGAGGATGTGGACAAAAGTGGTTGGAGTGATATGAATCCTCTCCCTTATTAAAGTCACTTGGACCACCTTAGATATTCTATGCATTGCTTGCAGCAATTATAATCTGAAACCATGTCTAAAACATTGAACAGATTACAACGATGAGGACTCCTCTATATCACTATTTCCACCATCACATTTTGATCCTAATGACATCCCTGATGTGTGAGGGGAATGTCCTTGATACTGGCCATTTTGTGTTTCACTTCTCACTTGACTGATGTCTGATACATCGATTCCCTCTGTTTCACATAGTGCCCTTACCATAAGGTGGACCTCCCTAAGATCTGTGCACAATTCCTCCATCTCAGATATGAGTCCTGCCTCCTCCTTGAGACATCAGATAAATTGAATGGTTTAATGTGGTCAGGTACATACCACACCCTCATTGGTTGAGCTTGCTTGACTGGAAAATGGTTCCATGGAGTCTGGTTTCAGACTGATGGTTTCAACATTGGAATCTGACCCATACATATCGTCTTCATCGAAGGACTGTGCATCAGAGCTGTCTATGGGATCGGAAAACATGGTGGGTGGATGTTTGGAGTAGGGCCGGGGAGTCCGCTTATGCTTCCGATGGGGGCTGCCCCTATTCCTTGTATGAGTGCCTGGTTCCATAGGGATGGGTGCATGGCTTGAGGAAGTGAGTGAGGTAGAGGGTACACGTTTACCCTTTGATGTAGATGACTGCATGTTGTACGGTGTAGTGCACACCTGGTTCATGGTATAAATAGCCTTTCAGCAATCTACAAGATGCAGAGCATGGTTATCATGCATTGTGCATGGCATTTAGTTCTGATGCACCGGACAGCCCGACATGTCGTGTGGCCATCTCCCACTCACATTGAAGCAGAAGCACTGAACGATTACACCACATGTATCAAAGACATGTAACGTGTAACACGTAGCACTGGGCATATCAGGTGTGTCTCAACCATGGGTAGACCTGTGAATGATTGGAACAGCGCAGATAGCTGGTGTTTCTGATGCACCGGACTCCCTGACAGGTCACGTGGATATCCCCCATAAATGGAAGCACTGAACAATGTCACCACATGCGTCAAAGACATGTAACGTGTAACATGTAGCACTGGGCATATCAGGTGTGTCTCAGCCATAGAATATCCATGATAAACCCATAGGCGATTGTAACGGTACAGATATCTGGTGTTTCTGATACAACGGACCTCCCGACACATCACATGACCATATCCGCTACCATTGAAACAGGGACCCTGAACCGTTGTGTCACACATGTGTCTCAATTAAGGTGTCTGAAGTCTGTGGCTGAATCATATGGTGACGCGTTGGATCATATGGTGACGCAATGGAGTTCTAGAGCACATCATCAAGTGCGTCGAATTCATTGGACTGCCCAATATATCAACTAACATCTTCAACACGTCGGGAAGTCCCAAATGGATTCATCCCATTTCATGCATTGGTCACATATCGATTGTACACCTTAGACTATTTGATGTCTGTGGCTGGACCACATGGTACGTCCGATCCACCGGACCGCCCGATATATTGATACACATATGGATATTGATGGTCCCTGTGTCACCGCGTTTCATGCATAAACAATAAACACATGTCGATACAATAGATTATCCATTTTTGGATCGCAGTGTATCTAGATAGCATCTCACAGCGCGACAACATTGGGAATATTGACCCTCATGTATTCGGAGGGCCCCACAACGTAGTTACAGTGTGCATATCAAACAGAGAATGTTCAGACCACATACAATGTTTCAAGTACATGTAGGGCCACAGCACCAGCCGAGGACGATCTGCCCGACACTCCAGATGGTGTCAGACGTCCACTGAGGCCGCACGTCCACTGAGCCACCACGTCCTCCAGAAGCAACGCTTCCCCCTGTGTGTGAATCAGAGTGAGACTCGAGTTGAGATAATATGATCACTCACCAGATGGTTGGCGACGGCGATCCGAAGGCATACTAGAGAAGGAAGAAGTGGAACGAGCATCAGAAATCCCAAGCCCAGACATCTGGGCTCCAATCGGAGGATGTTGAGGTCATGGGGGATGCGGAGCGGCGATTGTATGGGGTGGCCCCACGCCAGGGATCGACAGCACATCGACTCCCTGGTTGTTTAGCAGTCTGCTGATCATGAGGCGCGTGTCGTGTGAGTCTTGGCGCGTGTTCTGGAGCTCCAACAGAATGCGAGCGAGTTTCTCATTATTGTCCCGGTTCACTGCATCCATCGCCTCCATTCTCTGCTCCTGTGCGTCGAGCCGAGCGTCGAGCCGGGCTTCCCACATGGCTACAGAAGGTCGGGTCGGCATTTAGCTGTGTGTGTGCGTGATCTGGAAGTGCCGGACATACAGGGGACCCCGCGCCACTAGACCGCGAACGCCATCGCACGATGCAGAGGGCTGGACCATGATGGAGCTGGGTTGTCAAATACCTTGTGCTTTGATGCACAGCGCACACACGAAAATGAGCGCGAATTTGACTGAGCCCGGCACTCCACTTCGTTGGCCAGTGCACATGGGCCACACCGGTCCTATAATCAATATAGTGTACATCAGATGCAAAACAATAAGATGAGAACACTCACCTGTTCATATGCGATTGTCGCAGAAGCTTCGGTGCGCTGCCGTTGATGTGGGTCGGGGGGGGGACCGCTTGCTCCACTTCAACCCGTGGGAGATTCAGATTTCTGGGGGGTTGTGCTATCGGACTCCCCCTCGGGATTGTCCGGATCAGCACGGCGCTTAGTGCCTCTCAGTGCATACGGGGGTTTTGGATGGGGCAGAGGGGGAGGTCCGCTGACCTGTGCATTTACGGCACGTTCCCCTTGCCACGTGTATTGTGTGAATGAGCGGGGTGGTGAAGAGGATGGGGAGAAGCAGGGCCTGGAATGACCACTGCAGTTGGTGGATCTGGTGGCATATCATCTGAACACAATGATGTGAATGAGAATGACCATAAGTTGATGCGATAACTGGAACACACCGTCTGAGGTCTTCTGCGCTGCGGGGTGCCCTCGAGCCACCACAGCCTCGTGGGATGAAGACCATCCAGATATGAGTCGAGTGTAAGTGATGACGAGCGACGCATGCCACTCTGGGTGTTCCTTCCGAACGGTTTCACACAGCTGGGTAATGTATGAAGTTGTGAGCACAGTCCAGTTGAATCTGCGCTTCGCGTCACTGGCAGTCTTCCACTCTGCTCAACAGCCTGGATGATTGGATGGACCCGCCGGCATCTTGGAGCCATACTTAAAGGTGTCAAATATCTTCTGTATTGCTACCTGAATAGCATACGATTACACACATTACATGGGAATATATGGTATTAAGTCGACTCACAATCTCTTCGTCAATCCTCGCATCCATGTATTTCAGTTCTTCGGAAGTTGTCGGGGTGTCCTCTTACGCGTTTCGTAGCAGACATCAGCCTGGCTGCTATGACAAGCAGCGATGTCTCATTGGCAGTCAACTCAGATGCGGGTTTTCTAACCATGGTGTTGAGGGTGAAGAATGTCACAGAACTGACTCTGAAACGTGTTGGGAGCCCCACTACTGATTATCGATCTATGGATGTGGGAATAAGGCATGGTGATTCACTCAGATCGAACACATTCGTATTCGGATAGCAATCGATGTTAATGGTAGCCAAGGATCTGTTAGAGCTGAATGGACTCAATCGGAATGTGTGGTAGTGCCTCTCTGTATATATATTTACACTGGAACAACTGTGAGCACCCACACAGACCATCGTCATATATGTCCGATATACTCTCGTCGCTCCCGTTCACAGTCCCGTGCAGCTGTGGGAACCCCGCCATCGCAGCAGCCGTCTCCCCAGCCACAGCCTATGGCCCCGCCACTCCAACACAGCCTGCAGTTACGGGGGGGTCCGATGCCATCAATTTCCTGTCTAGGATGCCCTCACCAGTTGTACACATTCCATCTGTGTCTCGTCCTGCAGATAACCCATGTGTGAGTAATCATTTGTGCCACTGGAATGATACTCTGATATATATTTGCACACTGGTAGGAGGAGACTAAGCGCAGGAAGAGGCGCTCCCCATCCCCACTTGGCAGCTTCATGGATCGTATCCCATCTTCGCAGAGGATCGCCCACAACCCCCCTGAGGTTTCGGAGGCCCCCACGGATCATCCAGAGATAATATCTGTGGATGACCAACCCACTGAGACGCCCTCCACAGATGCCACAACTTCATCTCTTGCTTTGAGTGTATGTCATGTCAACTTTTATCAATTCTTCGATTGACACATATTATCATACTTCTAGATACCCGATACCATGGACGTTGACGACGGAGGTAGTGGCATAGGCCCTGTCCCCATTAGCTCTGAGGAGGGCACTCCGAAACGCAAGGTACGCATCTATCATACTTCTGCGACCACTCAATTGAACTCTACGATATGTTAAGAAAGTCGGGCACTCCGCCCCTCGTGCACGGCCTTCTCGTTCAGCCCCCTCACGCATTTTCCACCCTCTAGGTGTCACCCTCCCTGCGTCCCCCATGCCTGACGATCTAGGCAGTGTGGAGTCCCGAATTGAGCGATGCAAGCTGATCCTCACAGGTGCATGGGATGACCTGAGAAATCTGCGGGGTCGGCTCCAACAGTTCGACGATGGCATCTACAGGGCACTGATTGATCTAGAGAGCATGGGTAAGTATTTGGAAGGGAAGGATCTATTCGCAAAGGGAAGTGAAAGTCCATAGCGCCCCCATGTACTGTATTCTGCCTGTATGTGTTCAAAACGTTATAACAAGTTGTGGCCTCATTTATCTCCGAGTTCGGGGTGCCCGACATTACCTAAGACATTGATACCCATCCGCCCGCATAAAGGAGATGTCCCATATTCCCCCTAAGTCTATATCTCATGCCAGTCATATCCATATCCTTCGTCTATTGTGTGTAGTGTTTGCATCGTAGCCATTTGCATCGTACATCTGTATATTGGAGGTGGTCAAGACAGTCTGAGACCATTTGGCGACCACTGACCACTTTGACCACCTAGCCTGTCTGAGACCGTTTGAGGACGGTCATCAAATGCCCCGATTTGGGTAGACCTGTCAGCCTAGGCCACATTCAGCGACAGGCAATGACACCATTCCAGATATAGATTTCCGTCCATTCGTCACTTCTGTATTGTCTATTTGAATTTATATACTATATTATTCTTTAAATGTTTCCCCATTCTTATTGTTTTATTACTATTAAGTTTTTATGAGGCACGCTCGAGGGGTTTTTTTTTTGACGCACGCTGTAACGGTAGCCCGGCCCCTGAGCCCGAAACCGGCCATTTCCACCCATTTCAGTTCCCCACCCATCACGCCTTATCTCGGCCATCGCCACCAACTCACCTACTCGTCCTTATTCTCTTCGTCTTGCCTCACTCCATCTCTTATCCTTTCCCCACCATCTCGTCCCTAAACTCGTCGTTCCTTGCCTCGTCGTATTCCTCTCTCCCCCACCCTCGTCGGACGCCCTTCGATCACCCATAGCTTACTCATGTCGGGTTAACCTCGTCTCGAACTGCGGCACTGACGGCCTCAAGTGTTCCACGCCTCCTTCACCCACTTTTCTTTCATCCTTTCAGTCTTCTCCAGTCCACCGCCCATGCCTTCACCCTCGGCCGATCGACTTCGTGTCGTCGGCCTCAAGCCTCGTTCTTTGGATGGGTCCTTCTAGTTCGCGCTCTCTGTCTCGGGCACAGGCGCGCCCATTATTTCTTTGATCTTACTTACCACTTTCTGACCTCTTGCTTGTACTCGTAGTGCGCGTCGTTGTTATCGCCGGCGCTGTCGTTCGGCCATGCGCCCTTACTCACCGAACACCCTACTTTTACCTCGGACTCGTGTTACTTACCTCGCGTCGGCCTCGTGTTTTCACCCCTCGACTCCCTTCCTACCTACGACTCTTTGTTGACTTTCCCCCACTTCACATTTCGTCCCTCACAACTTTCGACTTAGCCGCGTTTGTTTCGTTTCGCCTTAGGTACTGATCGGATGTATAAAGGCTTCGGATTGCGCCTCTCAATGTATTGTCGATTTCCCCTGTCTAACTCTCGCCCGCTCTCCCTCTCTTTTGTGTGATCCGACGGCTTTCGAGGTCAGGCCTAAGTAGCACGTTCAACGCTCAGTATTCGCGAAATGAATAATCGTATTTGAGTGTTCAACGTTCAAGTTCCGAGCTCTACTAGTAAATACTGACACTACTAACTAATCCCTCAGCTCCTCGAACAATCCTGTAACCAGCGAAGTGTTGACATCCGCCACGAAGAGGTGCATGGCGCGCACCTGGCGGATGCCCGGAGTGCCATTGCCCACCTGGCTTTACCACGGCATTTTAGAATCGATCGTGACACATTTGAAGGAGCACTTACCATCCACGACTGTAGATGCGCGCCCACAACGTCTCAAGCTTGGCACACAGGTATGAGTTGCTAAGAATCTTCTGTAGGTTGAGGTCCGCAATAGATGTGTATAGCGTCCTGTAGTTAGCGACCTCAAACTTGACTGGGACGAACACCCCAGTTGCCCATTCTTCTAGCGCACAGTGAAGCTGTAAAATGGTTAAGTTGATATGTAATGCGGGTAGCTGGGGCGTAGCACGTACCGCACACGACGCAAGGGCAAGGACGGGGGTACACACCGCACTGAACTTGTCCAAGTTGCGACATCCGATTGACTGCGATCTTGCGAAAATGGTCCGAACAATGACTTCTTCAATGGCGGGTGTTCGAAATAATTCGGGATCGACTGTGAACAACTTAGATGCAAATGGCATGACACAGCGGCATGCGTTACTTACATTCGAGTCGCTTCCGTTGTGCATCCACGCGCCCGTTGTCTTGTCAAGCAGGGCACTCACCTTCTGGACAGTGTATTGCTCTCTCTGGTTTTGCGTGTGCGGAGGGAACAAAGAATAATAGTTTTCACGGGAGGCAACAACGTCTTGTGCAGCCTTCTTGAACTCATGGCGCAGATTGCTCCCATCGTGCATCACCTGGGGAAGAATAAGGTTAGGATAGATATAGATATATCGTCTCCGGGGCTCACCTTCCTAATGGACACTTTATCTATGGCGTCGCTGTCAATTTCCTGATCAGTCCAAGGCGTCATGTTTGCACGGTGCGAGGCCACTAGCTGATCCTTGGCCTGCACTCTCGCGCGGTGACATCCGGCCACATCGCATTGATGGTGAGGAGTTTCAGTCGAAAAAATTCCTTCGCACGAGCAATTATTTTGACTAGTATCTGGCTCACTACTTTTAGCACTTGCCGAAGTCCCCCGACCAGATCTTGAACTGCTGGCATTGGATGCGCATTGAACAATGGATGGGCCGGGAAGGAGGGAGCCGGTAAGGAGGACGCCTTGTATGGCGGTTCACCAGGACGTCGGTCGTCATTCCGGTACTCTGAAAAGATAGATAAAATAAAAACTTGGATCCAAAACCACACAACTTACCCGTATCACACCAGGGGGCCCTTGCGAGGTTGATGGGGCACGAGTTCTGTTTGCACTGGTTCTCCAAGTCGAAAGCGGTAAGGGTGGCGTGATACCACCGCGTGTCACTTCTCCAGGTCGGAGAGGCTGCTGTGGCACATAACGACTATTGGCTGCGGAGACAATAACATCGTAAATGTGGTTAGGGTTGTCAAAAGTAAAACTTACTATGTGCCGGATGAGGGCCAAAAGGCCCATCAAAAAAGGACGACCCACTATGGCCAGCGTTGACCAATGAAGCGGGGTTCGGGAAACTGACATCATGGAGCGAATTGACCATCGTGCTGGAGATGGCCGATTGTTGCGATATGGAGCAACATGTGTATAGGATGCACCGGCACCATCACCGCCACCTTGGGTTGCTGTAAAATTCTACAAGTGAAAAGTCAGTAGAGGATGTAGAGTCGGGGACCGAATCCACCGTTGAATATATACACTCGAATAATTGGTAGAAAGTGAATCGTCATGAACCGAATCTGCCATAGAATTATGCACATTGAAAACATTAGGTGTAGGGTCGGGGTCCGTAAAATTATAAGATAGGTTAGTAGCGAGCGTAGGATTGGGAGATGATGTATCTGTACTGAGTGGGGGTATGAACTCCGAGGGACGATTGAGCTGAGAATCATATGGAATCCCCGACGGGTTCAACCCGGAATTTCTTGTGGCCGTGGAAGGTATGCACCTAAGGAGTTGCTGCGTAAAAAAAAGTATGGTAGCCAATGACAGACTCACCTTTCCCCCCCGTCCTCGTCCTACTGGCCGAGGACGAGGACGGGCTCCACTAGTACCCGAGACTATGTCCGAAAGCTGTTGTCTTGTGGCCAGCGTGCTACGTTTTTCTCGTTGGCTCGGGGGACGACGTGCCACGGCTTCGTGCTCAGCCTGAGGTAAGTCACCATCTGGTGACACCGGCGCGTGTACTTCAAGTTGACTTGTGAGACAACTGTAGAACGGGTAAAGTAAGACGCACGTTCTGTGAGACCAAAGTCCAGCTGGTTGGACATTGCACGCTGTATCACGGATGGTGCATACGAAAATTGGAATGAAGTTAGTAGTTGAACACCACGACGCGACAAGTCGGAGCCTCAAAGGCCTCAACATTCAGTAACCGCCGTTATCGCATTGCAAGAACTATCTACGAAAATTCCTTAAGTAACGTATGGTAGATTCTTTGTCTGAAAAGCAGTTCAAATAAAATTCCGTGGGCAGATCCAGAGAGTTTTCGGCTGTGATTTCGGGATTCTTTTGAGCCCCATACACCGGTACAAGGTCCACAGTGTGTGCGATGTCGGTGAGTGGGATGATGTCCCCCATGCGCATTCTCGTACCATTCCCAAGTACCTGAGATCGGAATTGTCGCCGCAGTAAGTACTATCCACATCTTGTTCTTCCAATCGACTCCCTCTTCGGCCCTCCTTCCCGCAAAGGAGAATTTCTCGATGTAACACAGAAATGGGTTATTTTGTCGTTCGTTCGAAATTGGCTGAAATAACATCCTGACTTGAGCAACTTGAGCAGCTGTCCGAGATTAGAATTTATGAATGATACCAGAGATTTTATAGACTTACCCTCACCCTGGACAGACTCGTCCCCGGAGTCCCCAGCGTCCCCAAGCCCATGGATCAAGACGGTGTCGCATAGCCCGTGTGGATGTTTCTGAGATGGCGGGAGGACTTGGACTGTTTGCACTGGTAAAATACATGTTGGTCATGGACAGAGTGTAGTTGTATCCTGAATCGGAACCAAATACGAATGTCTTCGAATCCGACGTCGGGGCAGCCCCTAGATACCCTGCGGCCACGACGTTGCTGATGTGAAATCCGGACATGAAGTCACCCAGTGCTGGCCAAAAGTCCTGTAATGCATACAAATGAGTGGCCTCGCCAATGGAAATGGAGCGATGTCGGGTGTTTTGTTGAGATGGAACGCGGCCAGGGAATTCGAGGATACTAAACCCTTCAAGAAGTAGTTCTGCATAGGGCGCTGAGACATGACAATCTCCTCACACGTGGCCACGGTCGGTGGAAGCACCGGGTGCAGGTCTTGTTGTGCGGTGAGAACTGCTTCAGTGACAACTGGATTTGAAGGTTTGAGGTCGCCATTTGCAAGAAATTTGCAGAAGAAATCGAATAACTTCACGCGCTCCAACCGGTCTAGGATCTTGCGCACTGTTCTTCAAAATTGCGGTGGTTTCGTTGCACGAAAGGGGTGCTTGACTTCGGTTATATGGAGGCGCTCTGTGACGTCGGCAGTCCATTGGATCGGAGCCCCCATCATCTTCGTCGAGCATGCAAAGTGTTGCCAGAGCTCGAGCTTTGGGATGTTGAAATGAGTGATTGGCCCTTTAGTGCCTATGCGTGCCCCAGCTGCAGTAATAGCCGCCTTTTCGTCGTGGAATTCTTTGAGAGAGTCAACGAAGCTGGAGATGGCAGACTCTGTAAGGAAAGGTGACTGAACTTGATAAATAAAGTCGATCAGAGCACGTATGGCACGCAAGAAACTAGGGGGAACGGCGCCAGCGATTACAGCAATGATAGAACGTTGAATATCACGATGCTCACGACCAGTCATTTGCTGGACACGCGCGACACCATTACCAAAATGGCGAAAGCCGACACGAGGGTGGAGACTTCGGAAGCGACTATCAAGTTCAAAAGCACCGACCGCATTGATGCACCATTGAAGGGATGGTCAAGAAGAACTTAGACAAGTGTGAAGTATCTCCGGCACGAGGAAATGAAAAGGGATTGGCCAATACCAGTGCGCCAGAACGGTAAGTGTACCCCATTGAGACCGAGCTCCTTCGCTTTATCTTGGAATGCGCCAAGTTTCCAGGGATCGACACGAGAGGTAAGGTCTTGTATGAGCTTGATAGTTACTAGGCCATGACGTGGGGAGTGACAGTGCGCATCACCAAATTGATTGGTAACGGCAAGTGAATGTGGGGAGGTACTGTTTGCGACGGCAGAGATAAGATGTTGTTCTGGAAGGTCGGCAATCCAGCGGCCAGAGCGGGAATGACCAGCGAAGGCGACCGTGAGGATCAGCCACGAAGCAGCCAGTGATAGCGGCGTCCTTGCATCGCGCAAGGCCTTGTCCATGCACGCATGCCATAAACGTGCTGATAGGATCAACTGGAAACTTGGGTGGACCCTGAATTTTACGATCGGAAGAAAACAAAAACACATCCGCGTGATTTGATGCCTTCATGCGTACTTCGGAGACAATGTTGGCGAGGCTGAGATATGCTGGATACATTTCTAGTCCAGTCATCGCTGTGACGCAGGTTTTGTCGGACCACAAGACTACGGCTAGTTGAGTTGCACCGTCTGGGAGACTGTCCTTTTCGGAATGAGCCAGACTCGAGTTAGATATAATATAAGAGAGAACTGTACCTGAGATTGCCATGCGAAAGTCTCCGTCATATATCGAATAGATCCGTTCGTCTGATGCGTCTGTCCAAAGCCTTTGAGGCTCATACTGCATGTACGATGCGAAGACTGGATTTCCAAAAAATATACTCAATCACACTT